>VXBX01009326.1:38410-68448 GCA_013400415.1 Scytalopus superciliaris | reverse complement strand
CAGCTCCCACAGCTCCCACAGCTCCCACACAGCTCCCATACAGCTCCCACAGCTCCCACAGAATTCCCACAGCACATAGCTGCCATGGCACATGATTCCCATGGCACACAGCTCCCACAGCTCCCACACATGTCCCACAGCACACAGTTCCCATGGCACACAGCCCCCATGGCACACTGTTCCCATGGCACACAGCCCCCATGGCACACTGTTCCCATGGCACACAGCCCCCATGGCACACTGTTCCCATGGCACACAGCCCCCATGGCACACTGTTCCCATGGCACACAGCCCCCATGGCACACTGTTCCCATGGCACACAGCCCCCATGGCACACTGTTCCCATGGCACACAGCCCCCATGGCACACTGTTCCCATGGCACACAGCCCCCATGGCACACTGTTCCCATGGCACACAGCCCCCATGGCACACTGTTCCCATGGCACACAGCCCCCATGGCACACTGTTCCCATGGCACACAGCCCCCATGGCACACTGTTCCCATGGCACACAGCCCCCATGGCACACTGTTCCCATGGCACACAGCCCCCATGGCACACTGTTCCCATGGCACACAGCCCCCATGGCACACTGTTCCCATGGCACACAGCCCCCATGGCACACTGTTCCCATGGCACACAGATCCCATGGCACACAGCTCCTGTGGCATATGACTCTTGTGGCACACAGCTCCCATGGCACACAGCTCCCACAGCTCCCACAGCTCCCACAGCTCCCACAGCACACAGATCCCACAGCACGCAGCTCCCACAGCTCCCACAGCACACAGATCCCACAGCACGCAGCTCCCACAGCTCCCACAGCACACAGATCCCACAGCACGCAGCTCCCACAGCTCCCACAGCACACAGATCCCACAGCACGCAGCTCCCACAGCTCCCACAGCACACAGATCCCACAGCACGCAGCTCCCACAGCTCCCACAGCACACAGATCCCACAGCACGCAGCTCCCACAGCTCCCACAGCACACAGATCCCACAGCACGCAGCTCCCACAGCTCCCACAGCACACAGATCCCACAGCACGCAGCTCCCACAGCTCCCACAGCACACAGATCCCACAGCACGCAGCTCCCACAGCTCCCACAGCACACAGATCCCACAGCACGCAGCTCCCACAGCTCCCACAGCACACAGATCCCACAGCACGCAGCTCCCACAGCTCCCACAGCACACAGATCCCACAGCACGCAGCTCCCACAGCTCCCACAGCACACAGATCCCACAGCACGCAGCTCCCACAGCTCCCACAGCACACAGATCCCACAGCACGCAGCTCCCACAGCTCCCACAGCACACAGATCCCACAGCACGCAGCTCCCACAGCTCCCACAGCACACAGATCCCACAGCACGCAGCTCCCACAGCTCCCACAGCACACAGATCCCACAGCACGCAGCTCCCACAGCTCCCACAGCACACAGATCCCACAGCACGCAGCTCCCACAGCTCCCACAGCACACAGATCCCACAGCACGCAGCTCCCACAGCTCCCACACATGTCCCACAGCACACAGTTCCCATGGCACACAGCTCCCATGGCACATAAATCCCATGGCACACAGCTCCCAAGCAGCAGGACCTGGAGGGCACAGGGTGGATGGATGGGGAGGTGCTGGGCACAGCTGGGTGCTGGTGGCATGGGGGACAGGTCAGATTGCTTGCCCTGTGTGGGTATGGGGGTGCCCAGCCAGCACCCCCTGCTCCAGAGCTGGGTCAGGAACGATTTGTTGCTGATTTCTGTAAATCAGCCAACAAAAGAGCGAGGCAGTGGGGCAGCCTTGGCACAGGGATGGTGGAAGAGGGGCCAGCCCAGCTCGTGTATGTCATGAGAAGGCACAGAGCTGGCTCACATCTTGGAGATGTGTGTAGGTGGGGATGGATGGATGGATCAAACCCTGCCTTGCTGCAAAAAGTGTGGGGCTGGACATAAGGAAGAAATGTTGTACTTTGAGGGTGGGGAGGCCCTGGCACAGGCTGGGCAGATTCTGTGGCTGCCCCATCCCTGGAAATGTCCAAGACAAGGCTGGATGGCACTTGGAGCAACCTGATCCAGTGGAAGGTGTCCCTGCCCATGGCAGGGGGTGGGATGAGATGATCTTTAAGGTCCCTTCCAACCCAAACCACCCTGTGAGACCATGACTCTATGAAAGAATCTTTGACCAAGTGCCCAGTGCTGTGAGGTGGATTTTTTCACCTTTTTGACCTTTCCCTGTGAACGGGACATTTGGATCTCTCAGATTTACAGGGCAACCTGTGGGTGACACCTTCCAGCTTGGAAGTTTGGGCTGTCCCATTGCCGTGAGGAGTCTGAAGAAGCTGCCAGACAACCAGTTTGCAGGGGTGATGCCCTGCTGGTGACAGTGGCTACAGGATGACCCTTAAGCCCTTCCTGGGCACCGTGACCTGCCTGTGTGTTGTCCTTGCTGGGACCTGAGTGAAGTCAGACGGTTCCCTGCACTTCAGTCAGTGTTTAAAAGTATAAATCAGGCCATTTTTTTTATAAGGCAAAAAAAAAAAATCACTGGATTGGGCAGGTTCAGGTGTGTGAACTCTTGGTGGGTGATGTCTGGGGCTTTATTTCACACATGCTGCCTTGGGTACCAACAGCAGCATCTCGAGTGCACTCTCAGCTGAAGCTCTGGGGGGTAGATCTGCTTCAGGTCATTTTTCTTCCACCAGTGCTAGAAAAAGTTTTTCAGCCAGAGGTAATACTTGCTCTTTATCATGGAAATGTGCAACTTTAAAAATAACCTTTCCACAGTTCCCTGGCTGGATGCCTTTCCACACAAAGCCCAGTGTCTTTTTGTCCAAATGGGCTCACTGTGGGTGATCTGCATCACCTTGTGCAGGGGTGAAGGACTTCCCTCCCTCCTGTGCTGGGCCCAGTCCCCACATCAGGCCCTGCTTCTCCCCCATCCTTCAGGATGCTCAAAGAGCCCCTTGTGGGCACAGACTTGCTCTCTCATCCTGAGCAAAGTAAATGCAGCATCTGGGGTACATCTGTTCTTGGGAAGAGCCATGGTGTGTCCTGGGAAGGTGGATAAGGTGCCTTTGGATACTGGAGTGCCAGAAATAAAGTTGCCCTAGCATGGGAACATCATGGACTTCAACCAGGTCCTGCACCTGGGCTGGGGAAATCCACAGACTGGAATGTGGGTGGATCCCTTCCAGCCCAAACCTCTCTGTGAGTCCATGATCCTGTGATAAAAGCACTGGACAAAAAGGAATTGTTTAATTACTCCAGACATCTCTGACAAGACTGCAATTGCTCATTTGTGATCCCAGACCCAGCCTAGTGTGTGCTCCTGAGTCCTGGATGAAATATTTATATGGCTGGAGTGTGAAATCCCCTCATCACAGCCTGGGGGAAGGGCCCCTGTGCAGCCCCCAGTGCTCAGGGGCAGATCTCAGCACCAGGGACTCCTGATGGTCTGGATGATCCCAACTTTCTCCTTCCTACCAAGTGCTCATGGAACAAATATAAAGCACTTTATCCTCCCTGCATCCTTCAGTGTTTCTTACCACTTCTCTGTACCTCCTACTCTTGGAGCTTTACTTGCCATGGATTTACATTCGTTTTCCCCTACATGGTGAGGAGGAGGAGAATATTTTCCCACCCTCTCCCAGTGGCACAGAAACTGGAGCTGGGAAACACCCAGCAGCCTGAAGGACGGGCTGAAGTCTTTGTGAGGTGCTTAAAGAAGAGCAGAGATCTCTCAGCCACTTTGGTGCATTAATAAAGGAAAATGGGAGAATAATGCAAAAAGGACACAAACATATGGGAAATGCTTTTTTTTTTTTTTTTGGTGGAAAACACGTGATGTATCTTATGCTGATTAAATTCCAACGTTCCAACAGTAAATCAGGTTGTTGCTAAACAGTCAATACCAAAAATAGATGCTGCTGGATCCAGGCTACCTGAAGGTATTGATTGGGAAGTTTTCCAGGAGCTGAGTAAGATGGTGCCTCTGCCATTAGTGTTGATTTCCAATAATTCCTGGCATACCTGGCAGGCACAAGGAAGCAGCACAGCATCATTTTTTTTTTTTTTAAAGACAGAGGGAATGAGCTGGGTAATTATTGACTGATTAACCCAGCCTTGCTTCTGGGAAAAATAAATGGGAGTATTTGAAGTGGAATTTGATCAGGAGAATTAAAGGAGGGTAAGACAATTAGTGCGGTCGGTGTTGTAAAAATAGAGCTGGGGAGCTTTAGTTGGTACCTGTGCCCTCAGTGCCCGTGGGAGGGCTGGGCTGGCCTTGCTCCCTGTGAGCCCCAGCACTGCATCCCAAGTGCCCTGTGCCCATCCTGGAGCTGCTGGGGGATTGTGTGTGGCTCCAGGTGGGATGGGAGTGGGCGCTCATGGTCATGGTCAGTGCCAACCTGGAGCGAACAGGGCGGGTGGAAGGGCTTGGGGGAGGGCACAGGAAGACAGGAGGAGAACCAGGTCATTGCTCCCAGAGGGCTGGACGCCCCAGAACCTTTGGGATGATCCTGCAGGGCTGGCAAGCTCTGGCAGATGGGCACGTTTGCAGCAGGTGGAGCACCATCCCCAGCCATTCCCTCACGTGAATTTTGCTGCCTTAACCGGGAGCTGGGATGAGTCCCCCGGGGGGTGCAGCCACCCGCAGCACCCACCAGATCCTGTGCTTCCAGCAGGCCTTCCATCCCTTGCCTGCTTTTAATGAGGAGATCTCCCAAACTCCCCCTGCTTTGAGCTGTTTGATCCTTGCTGCTTCCTGCCAGCTCAGCGACCTCCCGCTTTCCCAGCAGCCGCTCCGGCGGAGCTGGAAGCTGGAATGCTGGCGTGGGATGTGTTGGGCTGAGGATGCTGGAGATGAGCTGTGGGGCTGGGTTTGCTGCTGGGTGTGATGGCAGGAAGCTCCACGAGCCCAGTGCAGGCAGGATGCTGATTTTAGGACGGTGTGTTGTTGCAGGAGCTGGGTTCAAGCTCACTGTCCAGCCAGGGTTGTGTCGTTTGCATGAGCCTCCTTCATCCCTCACTGCTTACAAGCTGGTGGTTTAGTGTTAATTGGGAAAAAAATATTAAATCCAACTTCCTCTGAAAACAGAGAAATTGGAGCAAGGCATTGAGGTGCACCAGCTCTGCACCACCACCAGGGTCCTCACCAAACCAAAGTCCTTTGGTGTGAGCACTGTGATGCTCTCATTTGTGCTGCTGGATTACAGACACCCAACAAGTGGCTGCAGGAGAAGCTGTTCTTGTCAGCAAGTGTGGCTGGTGGAACGAGGGCAGGGACTGCCCCCCTGTGCTGGCACTGCTGAGGCACATCAGATCCTGGGGTCAGGTTTGGGCCCCTCACTCCAAGGAAGACATTGAGGGGCTGGAGCATGTCCAGGGGTGGAAATGGGGCTGGGGAAGGGTCTGAGGGAGCTGGGGGAGCTCAGCCTGGAGAAAAGGAGGCTCAGGGGGGACCTTCTCACTCTCTGCAACTCTCTGACAGGAGGGGGAAGCCAGGTGGGGCTCACTCTCTGCTCCCAGGGAACAAGGAAATGGCCTCATGTTGTGCCAGGGGAGGTATAGATTGGATACTGGGGAAAATTTCTTGCACAGGCTGTGCAGGGCAGTGGTGGACACCAAAAATCAAAAACTACAATTCAATCCATCGTGGGTCACCCCAAAACACAGTCAGGGTGTACAGAGGAGGCATTTCAGGCAGCACCTTGCATCCCAGGGGACCCCTGAAGCTTTTCAGACCCTCTGTGCATCATCTCTGTCCTGTGTAAAAGCCCAGTGACATTTTGCCCTGCCCTTGAACCGTGCCAGTGTCTCTCCTTGCTGCACTTTGAGCAGGATTTGTCCCTCCTGGCATGCAGGAAGTTGAAAATCCCCAGGGCTCTGGTCCTTCCCGAGGGCACTGGCTGTCTCCCGTGCCCTCGCTCCTGGGGAAGGCAGATGGATGACCTCGCTGTGTCCTGTTTGTGCAGCTCAGCAGGCAGCTGGAGCTCCTTGGGTCGCTCCTGTGTGGAAGGGGCAGCCCCAGCCCTGCTTGGAGCAGCTCTCCCTTGTCCCCCCTCCGTGCCTGCTCCCTCTTCTGTCCCACCTCCTGCAGTTGGTTGCTGAAAGAACGAGAAAATTCGGGAAGGGTTGAGTCAGTGTCTGATGATTTTCTTCTTGTTTTCCGTAGCTTGAATAAATAAGTTGCAATGTCAGAGTCTGAGCTCTGTTTCCAAGAATAAACGTCAGCCTTTGGGAACTGAAGGACTGCACGGAGGTCACTGATGTCCCAAATGTCTTTTGGCAAGTGGGACTTCAGCAGGAACATCCTTCTCCACGGGGCTGCTCTCCATCCATCCATCCATCCATCCATCCATCCATCCATCCATCCCCCAGACTGTGCTGGTACTGGGGATTGCCCTGACCCAAAGTGCGGGACTTTTGTAGCCAATCTCCTCCCTGGTGGCTTTTAAAACAGCTTTCATTTGTGTTACTTTAAGGCTGTGAAATGCTATGGAAAATGTTTCCACGGACTTCCATAGATCCCTAGAAAGGTTTCCTTATGGTTTGCTCCCAGACACCAGATCCTTGTGGGGTTTCTAGGTCTGTGCTTTGCATTCACCTTTAAAAAATACCCAACATTCCATAAATGGAAGTGCCAAGACAAACAAGAAAGCTTTATTTTTTTAAATTTCCTTCAAGGAACTGTGCTCAGCATCTTTAATTTTTTATTAAAGGAGTGAAGCCTTTGCCAAAAAGATCCTTCTTCCCAGCTTTGCCAGGTAACTCAGCTGGGAATTAGTTTGGAATTGTGCCTTTCTGGATGACGTTGGTTGGTTGTTGCCAGCAAAGACTTGCAGGTTGCAAAGGTGAAGGTTTCTTAGTCCCAGTGAGGAGTGAGTGAGGCAGCTCGAGGCTGAGCACCCTGTGAGCAGAGTCACCACCACTGAGATGCCCAGGGGAGCTGCTGCAGGCAGGGACAGTGCCTGCACTTACCAGTCAGGGGTGGAGGACTCTGCCTGCCTGCTCTTCTGCCTGCTCTCTTGCCTGCTCCTGCCTGCCTACCTGCTCCTGCCTGCTCCTGCCTGCTCCTGCCTGCTTGCCTGCAGTGTTGGCAGCCTGGGCTGGGTGTTTGCTCTCTGCCACACCAGTGTCCCATTTGCTGCTGGAAGAGGAAGGATAAAGAGCTCCCACCTCTGCCTGCACCCCCTGCCTGCACTCCTGGGTTCCCTCCTGGACAGGTCCTGGGACTTCTTGGGAGTGTAAGGCTTGACCTCACACCAAAGCAGGCACTGGGGACGCAGCCCCACGTGCTGGTGGCCACGGGGACATCCCTGCTCCTGCTGCAGCAGAGCAGACACCCCAAGTGTTCTGTGGGATGTGGGGGAGCCTGAGCCATCCTCTGCAACATCCCCTCTGCCCCCTCAGTGCCACTCTGGCCTGGGGTGGCACCGTTGTGGTACTTGAGCTGCCCGTGGCTGGATGTCACTCGGTGGGAATGGTTAAATAGATCCGAGTGAGTCACTTAAACAGACGCCGTGGATGTGAAAATAATTGTCTGGGCAGCCTGTGCCTGCCAGGCCGCCAAGTAATCCTCACACGGCCTGTGACTCAAAGCCAGCCAGGAGGAGAGTTCTCCCCGCTGCTCAGTTGGAAATATTTTGAGAGAAGGCACCCAGCTCCCATTCCCTGTCCCCTCCATCAGCCAGCCTTGTGGTCTTGTCACTTGTGCTCGTCACTTTCCCTGTGCATCCTCAGTGGGATCATAAGGGACCTTAAAGCCCATCCCATCCCACCCCTGCCATGGGCAGGGACACCTCCCACTAGCCCAGGTTGCTCCAAGCCCCATCCAACCTTCCCTGGGACACTCCCAGGGCTGGGGCAGCCACAGCTTCTCTGCCCAACCTGTGCCAGGGCCTGCCCCCCCTCACTGGGAAAGAATTTCTTCCCAATATCCCATCTCCCCCTGCCCTCTGGCAGTGGGAAGCCATTCCTCTTGTCCTGTCCCTCCATCCCTTGTCCCAAGTCCCTCTCCCCCTCTCCTGGAGCCCCTTCAGGCACTGGAAGGGCCTCTGAGATCTCCCCAGAGCCTTTGTTTCTCCAGGCTGAACAGCCCAAGCTCTCCAAGCCTGTCTCCAGAGCAGAAGTGCCCAAGTCCTCAGAACATCTCCATGGCTTCCTCTGGACTTGCTCCAGCAGTTCCACATCCTTCCTCTGTTGGAGGTTCCAGAGCTGGAGGCAGCTCTGCAGGTGGAGTCTCATGAGACAGGGTAGAGGGGGAGAAACCCTCAGCCCACAGAGACAGGGAGAAGGGAAGGTACATGCAGTGAGTTATGTGCAATTGGATTGAAGGTGGATATGGGTCCTGACCCAGTTCCCCCAGGGGGTTCTTTGGATCTGGTTGCTCAGACCTCCACCCAGCCACATGCTGAATATCCTTAAGGACAAACATCCCACAGCCTCTCTGAATCTGTTTGACTGTCTTCATGCCCAATTTTTTTTTGTCTAATACCTTAATTTGCATTTTGCTTGTCCCAGCTCGGTCCAGCACTGGTTGTCCTGTCCCTGTGCAGTGTTAAGTTTCAGCAGAAAGCTGAAGGTCACCTCCAAGGACCAGCAGGATGCCTGGCCCCAGCTTCTCCCCATCCTCCTGCAGGGCAGTTGCAGGCAGCAGTAGGAACCCCCTTGGCTTTCCTCTTTCCAGGTGGACAACCCCAACTCCCAGCCCATCCCTGTGTCCATGGCAGCCTGTTTTTCCCAGCACTCCTGGGTCTTAGTCTGTCTCCACAGCCTGGATGGTTGCAGGGAGTTACTCAGCCCCAGCTGCTCTGTTGCTTTATTAAGAAACAATTATTAATTCCTTATTATTACAATTATTCATTTCTTATTATTACAATTTCATATGATTTATTTACTTCTTCTTATTACAAGTTCTTTCAAGAATGGGGAAAAAATAGATAATTAGTCATTTAAATGAAGACTCAAACTGAAAATATCCTCTTCCTGTCCCTGCATTTTTACTCATTCTCTAGCAAATATTGGGGGGGTTAGGAATTCACAGATGTGTCCCTTTTCTCCTTTCCCCAGTAGTGCTGAAGCTCAAATCTCTGGGTCAGGAATGTGTACAGCCTCCAGGACAATGGGACCTTCCCCCAGCACATTCCCATCATCAGGATTTTCTGATTGTGCCTGTGACTGGCAGCTGGCATGGGAGCCACTGACATGACTCACCCAATGTGCCTCGGCTCTATTAAACAATGGTTTATTTAATTAAGTCCTGATCTCATTAAAATCAAGCGGGAGGGCTGGGGTGGCAGCAGGGAGGGCTGGGGTGGCAGCAGGGAGGGCTGCACTGGCAGGGCACGGTTGGGTGCTGGAGTTTGGGTTGGAAAGGACCTTGAAAGGTCATCCAGTTCAACCCCCTGCCCTGGGCAGGGACACCTTCCATTAGCCCAGGTTGCTCCAAGCCCCATCCAACCTGGCCTTGGACACTCCCAGGGCTGGGGCAGCCACAGCTTCTCTGCCCAACCTGTGCCAGGGTCTCCCCACCCTCGTGGTCCAACATTTCTTCCCAGTGTCCAACCTGACCCCACCTTTGTTCAGTCTAACCCCACTGTCCTGTGTTGGGACCCCAAAGCTGGAGGCAACTCCAGGGGGTCTCAGGACTGTGAGGAGAGCCCAGCACAGAGTGGAGGTGAGTGTTCTCCCAGTCTGGAGCTGGGAGTACTCCCAGTCTAGGTGTCTGAAACTGGAAGTGCTCCCAGTCTGGATACAGAAGTTTCCCAGTCTGGAGGTGGAAGTGCTCCTAGTTTGGAGGCAGGAATGCTCATGGTCTGGAGGCGGAAGTGCTCCCAGTGAGGAGATGGGAGTGCTCCCAGTCTGGGGTTGGAAATGCTCCCAGTGTCGGGGTGAGAGTCCTCCCACTCTGGAGGCAGAAGTATTCCCAGTGAGGAGATGGGAGTGCTCCCAGTGTGGGAGTGAGAGTCCTCCCAGTCTGGAGGCAGGAGTGCTCATAGTCTGGAGGTGGAAATGCTCCCAGTCTGGGGGTGAGAGTCCCCAGTCAGGAGGTGGGAGTGCTCCCAGTCCGGGGTTGGAAATGCTCCTGGTCTGGTGGTGGAAATGTTCCCAGCCATGGGATGAGAGTGCTCCCAGCTCAGGTCTCCACACACTGAGGGTTCAGGCAGCAGATTTTCGTGGTGTCTCCAGCACATCCATGTTTGCTGTTCCCTCTCTCCCCAGAAACGAAGGAGGAGCTGGAGGAGCTGATGTCTGACATAAAGAAGACGGCGAACAAAGTGCGCTCCAAGCTAAAGAGTGAGTGTTGCTGGGGATGGAGCTGTGGGGCACCCAGGGATGGGCATCACCTTCCCCCTCCCTCTGCACCCTCCAGCTGCTTTTATTTGCCCTTTGTGGTGTGCCCCCTTCCCAGGATGGAGGTGAGGGAACGGGGCTGTGAGCTCCTGGTGGGCTCTGGGCAACTCCTGTGCCACCACTGCTGGTGGGTGTTGGGCTTTGGGCAAACCCCTGGCATGGCCAAAGGGTGGGTTCCAGGTCTGGGTGGGTGAAGAGGTGCTGGTGTTGGGATGTGCTGCAGGATCAGTGAGGGCAGCAGGTTTGGCCTGTGAAAAACAAAAAAACCTTTTTCCATTAGTGTTTTGTTGGGTGTTTTTTAAGAGGCTTTGAGAGCCTGAAGGGTTGCAGGACAGGTTCCAATTCCTGTTTCCTGCTTCCAGAAAAGACTCCCTGGTATCATGTTTACCTGGAGCAGCAGATGATTAGTCTTTGTGCTTTGTCCCAAATCACCTCATGGCCAGCATGATCGATGACAGAAAACACTCCAGACTGATCAAAAACAACATCTGCTGACAACAAACTGACTTCTTCAGGCCAGACATTGCTCATGCAGGGGCTAATTCTAATTACCAGCTTCTTGGGGAAAATGTGATTTTATTAATTATCATAAATGCCCAGTGTTTGCCAATACCATTCCTTGGGAATGGGGAACAGTTTGTGACGAGTGTGGAGGAAGCTCAGTTGCTGATGGAATACACTGAGCTGTGCTGGAGGGAGAGGAGGCATCTCCAGGGAACAGGGAGCCTCCACTGCAGGAGGAATCCATCCCGTGCTGGGCTGGAGGGACCTGCTCCAGTGGGGAAGGTGCTGAGAACAGCCAGGGCTCAGAGAGCTGTGGGACATCAGCGTTGGCAGTGGGGTTCAGCCAGATGGAGGGGGTGCCCCCAGCTCGTACCTGGGGGTTTACATGGAGATGATCATCAGCCTGCTGGTGGCAACTTCAACCCAGGCTTTAGGAGTCCTTAAAACTGAGTGAATGAGCATGTCCCAGGCTGGCTTTGAGGAGCAGGTTTCATAGAATCCTAGAATGATGGAATTATTTGGGTTGGACCACCCAGTGCCACCCCCTGCCATGGGCAGGGACACCTCCCACCAGCCCAGGTTGCTCCAAGCCCCGTCCAACCTGGCCTTGGACACTTCCAGGGATGGGGCAGGACTGCACTGCCCTCACCTGTACCAACCCTCCTGCCCTGCACCCCTGTGCCCTCTCCCTGCCCAAGTCATGGTGGGATACGGGGCACTGCTCCTTCCTGCTGTAATTCCCAGGCTTTGGGCAGTGAGGGCTTCATCTTAATTAGCTGCATAATTAAAGGGGCAGATCCCTGCCCTGCTGCAGGGCTGCTCTGCATGGTGAAGTGCCTTTGTGCCAGCCTGGTGAGCCCTCCCTGTGCCAGGCTGGGCAGCTGGAGGAGCTGCTATTTTCAGGGTCCCTGGAGAAGTTTTGAGGCTTGGTATTTTGCAGAGACATTTTAGCTCTGGGTTTCCTCCTCCTGAGTCACCAGGGGGAACAGTTCTCCATTTTGCTTGGGTACTGACCTGAGCATCACATAGTTTTGTATGGAAATCCTGATTCCTCCTCCTGGGGGGTGACAGTGTTGCCCTTGACAGCCCCAAATCTCAGCCAGTGGCCAGGCACAAGGTGTTTTGCAGTCATAAAATGGGGCTTTGCTGCCAGTCCAGGCTGAATGTCAGGCTGGAGTCAGGAGTCTGGGAGCTGCTCAGTATTAGATGATTCTCGATCCACAGGCTTCAGGCTTTCACAGTCCCTTTGCCAAACTATCCCTTTCCTTTGGTCAAGCATTGGAACAGTCTCTCCAGGGTGGAGGCATCATCATGGAAGTGTTCAAACAAAATAACCTGTGTTCTTCTACCCCACCCAGGTATTGAGCAGAGTATTGAACAAGAGGAAGGACTGAACAGGTCATCAGCTGACCTGCGGATAAGGAAAACTCAGGTGAGTCTCTGCCCTGTGGCTCCAGGAAGGGGAGGATGGGAAGTGGCAGCTGAGGGATCCCAGGAGTTTCTGGGAGAGGAGAGCTGTGCTTGGCTCTCAAACAGCCTTCTCTGGGTGGAGCTCTGTCTCCTGCCCCACCATGCAGGGTTGCTGTGAAGTTATTTTTACCCTCTGGTCATGCTTTGGTGATGCAGTGCCTGGTCTGGGGGATGTGGGTGAACACAAAGCATCTCTGTGCTGAGCCTCCCAGGAGATGATGCCATCCCAGATGCAGGTGGCAGTGGCAGGGAGTGGGGAGAGCAGGGAGGTGGCAGTCAGAGGTGGCTGTCCCTGGTGAGCCCGTGTTTCCCAGGCAAAGATGTTGCTTCAGCAGTGTCTGGGGAAACCAGAGGTGGCCACAAATTGGAGCTGTATAACCCAGGGCTGTGGATTTGAGCAGGGTTTAGGTTTGGTCCATGTTGAACTCTGGTTCATGCTGGTATGTGGGGGAGTGGGAGTCAGGGCTCTGCTCCACCATAAAGTTGTGGAATGGTCTGGGTTGGAAGGGACCTTCAAAAATGATCCAACCCACCCTCTGCCATGGGCAGGGACAACTTCAACTGGACCAGGTTGTTCCAAGTGCCATCCAGCCTTGTCTTGGACATTTCCAGGGATGGGGCAGCCACAGAATCTCTGCCCAACCTGTGCCAGGGCCTGCCCACCCTCACAGGGAAGGATTTCTTCCCAATATCCCATCTAACCGTGCCCTCTGACAATGGGAAGCCATTCCCCCTTGGCTTATCCATCCACGCTGCTCTCCCCACATTTGAGGAGTGAAGAGTTGCTGGCCCTGGGTGAAACAACCCCATTTCCTAACTTTAGTTAATGTTTTCTGTTTAATGAGTTTCTTTCAAACATAAGGTACATTTTGATACGGATTTTATTTGCTGTGAATATTCAGGTAGTTTTATTTAATAACTGAAAGCCACTTAAAATGCTTTTTTTTCCAGCCCATTTCGCATGAAATTCCGTGTTCCTTCAAAAACCAAATGCATTTTGTAGACATGTGGGATGCCTGTGGGAACATAAAATAACAATCTGAGAAAATAAACACCGAGCTAAATAACTTCTTAAGCAGAAGAGGTGTAGCGTGGTGTGCTGGTGAGCAGGAAGGGTGTCACTCAGCACCCAGCCTATATTTGGCTGCAGATCAACACAGGTTGATGGTTTTTCAGCCGAATGAGAATGAAGTGGATTTTAGGAAGAACAGTTTTGGAAAGGCAGAGTGGATGGCACGTCATGACATTGAGCTGAGATGCTCAGGAGCTGCTCTGACCTTGCTCTGGGCCAGCACCTCTCGAGCAGAGGCTGGAGCTGCCGGGGGCGTTCGTGTGAGGTTTGTGGTGGAGGAGGGAGGAGAGATGAGCTGAGGCTGAGGCTCTGCCAGAAATACTGTGCTGCTCCTGCTGGCTCAGAATAGCTGCAGAGCAAATCCAAGTGTATCCTCGAGATGTCTCCAGTGCTGTCTCCTGGAGGGAGGGCTGTGCTGGCTGCGGCTGCTCCAAGTCCAACAGCTGAGTTCTGGTGGCACCAGGGACATGTGACATTCACTGTTCCCCTGCTGAGCAGAGACTGTCCAGAGAAGGGCAGCAGAGCTGGGAAAGGGTCTGGAGAGTCACTCATATGAGGAGCAGCTGAGGGGGCTCAGCCTGGAAAAAAGGAGGCTCAGGGGGGACCTTCTGGCTCTGCAACTCCCTGACAGGAGGAGGTGTCAGGCTCTGCTCCCAAGGAACAGGGACAGGAGGGGAGGGAACGGCCTCAGGCTGGGACAAGGGAGGGTCAGATTGGACATCAGGAAGAATTTCTACACAGAAAGGGTGGTCAGGCTTTGGAAGGGGCTGCCCAGGGAGGTTGTGGAGTCCCCAAGGAATGACTGGATGTGGCACTCAGTGCTCTGGTCTAGTTGACAAGGTCAAAGGTTGGATTTGATGATGTTGGAGGCCTTTTCCAACCGAAATGATTCTCTGAGCAGGGCTGGGTCCAGCTCTCTCCCCAGCAATGCAGAGTGACCACTGTGAGTCCATCTCCAGCACATTGTGGCAGGCAGGGCTTGACCCAGGGCACCACTGTGGCCCCAGCTCCAGGCCACTTGGGCACAAATGGTGCCAAGGAGGGTGCTGCCAACCTCCCCAGGGTGTCCTCTGGGGGGCTGGAGGCTGGGTGAGGGGTGTCACCTGCTGCCACCTGCCCCCCTCATGCTCTGTCACACTCCACAGAGTGGCGTCCGGGCTGGAAATGCTTTTTGGGTGGCTGCAGGTGCAGGAGGTGCTGAGGACTGAGTCTTTCCCTCCCGTGGGACCCTCACCCCTCCCTCTCCTCCTTGTCCCCTCCTCAGCACTCCACGCTGTCCCGCAAGTTCGTGGAGGTGATGTCTGAGT
The DNA here is from genome assembly GCA_013400415.1 of Scytalopus superciliaris. Lineage (NCBI taxonomy): Eukaryota > Metazoa > Chordata > Aves > Passeriformes > Rhinocryptidae > Scytalopus > Scytalopus superciliaris. The sequence continues at coordinate 53,739 of VXBX01009326.1, read as the reverse complement.
ACAACGCCACGCAGACCGACTACCGGGAGCGCTGCAAGGGCAGGATCCAGAGGCAGCTGGAGATCAGTGAGTAAACCTGGGGTGGGAACACGCCTGGGCTGTGTGTGCCACTGGCTCCTGATGGATCAGAGATGCCCCAGCAGCTGGGCAGAGCTCCCTAGGGAAGCCCACAGTGCCCCTGGTGGCTGGGACGTGGCTCCTGTGGGAGATGGACACTGAAGCACATCGCGAAATGCTGCAGAGAGAGTGGCAGGGAGCACAGGGAGAGAATCATCTTCCTTGTTTGCAGCTAATCTTTAATTCAGAGAAGCTCATGGGAATTCCTGCCACCCATGTGTGTGCCTTTCCCTTCCCTGGGGTGCTCTTCGTCATGGGTGAACTGAACTGAGCATGAAAGCAGAGAAAGGAGCTCTTGAGATGGGAGCACTCCCTGCACTTGGGGGTTTCCCTTGCACAGGGGGAGCAGGAGCCTCAGTGCCTGCCCCAGGCACCTCCCACAGCCCAGGACCTGGTGGCTCTTAGCAGCAGTAATGTTGTTTTCTGTCTGAGGTGACACCTCACCCAGGTGACACCACTGTGGCACTATGATCTCCCTGAGTCACCCAGAGCCCATCATTTCAGGGTAAGTCTGGTCCTGCCTGTCCACAAAATACTCTTCTGATGGTTCCTCTGCATAGTTTCAAAGCAATGGGATCATCTCCCAGCAGAGAAGAACCATGTCACCACCATAATTAGGGGAATGAGCAAGGGGAAAGTCAGGGCATGCAGAGATTAAAAGAGATTTTTGTGAATAATCTCATTGTCAGAGGCATCGTGGGGTTTGTGCTCAGAATGCAAGGATCTGAATCCTGGGCTTTTTTTTTTTAATCTCACAACCAAATGGGTATTTTTCTTCCTTTCAACAACTCAGCTTGAATAATGACAGGAGATCTGTGAGTCAGAGTGGTGTTCTTGGTGGTCTCCTGTGGGAATGTCCTTCCTGGACTGCTGTGCCTGGAAATCTGGGTGCTGTGGGGTTCCTGTGGAGGGCTGGAAGGAGACTGTGCAAACTTTGTCAAGGTTAGTCTTTCTGATGTAGAATAGTAACAGGGCTGTTCCAAGGTGGCTGGATAGGAAGGCTGACTGACAGGAGGCTCAACAAGAGCTTGCTAGTTTGCTGTAAAGCAGGATGATGTGTCACTGCTCCAGCTGCCTGACTCATCCATCAGCCAACGTCATCCTGCAGGTGACAGCCGAGGGGTGGCTTGTCATGTGAACAGGAATTTAAGGTATCCCTGTGCCTCCCTCTGAGAGAGGAGATTGGGAAGGACTCAGCCATGTCCTTGATTGGCTGCAGGCCTGGAAGAAACCTTCTTCTTCTTTTCCTGCTGGGTTTTGGAAGGACTTTGCTGCTCTGCTTAAATTCTGGAGATATATTAAGTTATCCTTGTGTTTGCTCTGTCCATCCTGCCAGGCTGTCAGTGCCTGGCAGAGTCTGGTGGGTACAGGGAAAGGGCTGCTCAGGACACCCCATGGAGCAGTGAGGGGTGCAGGGGAGGTGTCCCAGTTCCTGACAGTGCATTTCCTTTGGGATGGAGGTGTGGAGCAGGTTCAGAGGCAGGATGGGGTTATGCTGGGGAGGGACACAGTCCTCTGCACAGCCTGGGCTGGATTCCCACCTCTGAGCAGTGGGAAATCTCTCCTGATAGAAAGGCTCATCAAAAGGAGCAGCTTAAGGAGGTTTTACTGCCAGGCCAAGGGCTCTGCTTGGCCTGGGGTGTCCCAGCCAGCACCTTCAGCCCAGGGGGTTCCTGCACAGGCTCCTTGGAGCAGAGCTCAGCTGGGATGTGATGACTGCACAAAGCTCTATGAAATCCTCAGCTCTCGCTTTCAGTTGAGGAATCCAAAGATAGAAAGTGCTGGGAGCTCTGATAGCAAAGCCAGTAAATCACTTGGGTTTTGAAAGTATGAGAGCAGGGTCTTTTCAGCAGCTCCCCGGGGGGGCTCTCCAGCACCCAGCAAGCTCCTCCATCCTCACCACATCTGCCTCTGGCTCTGCAGTGGGACAACTGCAGAGTTGGTGATGCAGAGTCACTGCCCTGGGGCTCCCCACAGCCCTCTCAGGATCTGTCCCTTCTCCTTGTGGAGGCACTGCTGTGTCTGTGTGTGCCAGAGGTTGTGCCTTGGTGACCGTCACCATCACCCTGCCCAACCAGGAGCATGTCTGATGGGATGAAGTGGATTTCCTCTGCCAGTGCTTCTGCCCCAGCCTTAATCGCTGGCCTCACCCCTTCCTTACTCACTTGCTCTGTTCCCAAGCACTCTGACAGAACAGATGCCAGATCCCACTGTGCAGGGATGGCAGGATGCTCCGTGTCCTGGGGTGGGTGACAGCAGGGCAGATGTGCAGTGGCTGCCCCATGCCCCCTGCCTGCTGCCAGGAGCCGTGTCCCCCTCTGCGCTGCCTCTGCTGGGAGTTGTCACTCCCTCGGTTTTTAACTCTCCATTTTGTCCGTTAGGAGAAATTATATCTTAAATCTAATTAAGTTTTTCTCCCAGAGAAATTGGATTTGGAGCTTGGAGGAGCTCTCTGTGGTGGGTGTGCAGCTGAAGCCGTGGAGGTTCTTGCACAGACGCTGCTTGTTTTTAGGAACAGTTTTGTTATGTGCAAGACCGAGGAGCCAAAAATAAAGCATCTGCTGTCTCCGAGGGCACTGTGAGAACTCATTGGTGCCCACCCTGCTGTGCCAGGCCAGCTGAACTGCTGTGCAGAACAACGAGCTGTGGGTGCATCCTACCCTGAGCCAGGAGGGTTCAGTGGCTGCTCTGGCCCTGGCAGCTCATCCAGGCAACCCCAGGTTGATCCCAGAGCTGATTTAGGATTCCTGTGGCACTTTGATCTCAGGAATGACCACGGGGTTTATCTGGGGTGCAGATGCTGTCACAGTGCTGGGCAGTGGCCCTGCCACCCCTGCCCAGGATGAGCAGAAGGGCCCTGAGGGCCAGGGAGGTGGGTGGCACTTTGTGATGTGCTGGGCAAGCTTTTGTAGCTGAAATCTTCTCAGCCTGACACCAGTGTGGGCAGTGCCAGACCTGTCTGAGCTGGGGGACAGCTGGGTGAGGCAGTCACTCTGACACAGGCAGACAGCACAGTGTGACCCATCTCTCCTTGAGCTGTATGGATTTGTGTCTAAGGAGAGCTTAAAATCCAGCTCCAGAGGATGCCAGCCTTGGGAATGTGACTTGTCCTGGGTGTGTCCAGCTCAAGCCCCAGCTGTGGCTCTGCGGGTGCTCGTGCAGCCCTGCTGCCAGGGGGAGGGATGTGCCAGCCCAGGGAGCCCAGCTGAGCCCTTAATGCTTGTTGGGCTCCTGCAGCCCCGAAGTGCCTTGAGCCTTCCCTATTTATAGACCATGTGTGTGCAGAACTGGNCCCTCACACCCTGCTGGAGCTGTTCCTGCCCCCATCCCCTAGGGGATGGTCCGTGGGGATGGTCACTCCATCCAGCTGGGCATTGCAGGGCCAAGGACTGTGCCTTGAGGTGGGAAGTCTCCTCAGTGGATTCATGCCTGCCTGTCCCAGAGCTTCTGATGGCCCTGGGTACTGTCTCTTGCCATTCTCTCCCTGCCAGCTCTCAGGGCTGAGGTTGCTTCTCCCTGTGTGCTGCAGCTCCTACCAAGCTCTGGGCTGCTTGTCTTGTTGGCAGAGCTGCTTCTCCCCAGGAAACTTTAATTGGTAGGGTTGCCAAGTAAGAAGCAGATGTACTCTGGAGCTCTCTGGGGAGGCACAGGTCCAGTTCTCAGGATTTTCCAGTGTTTTGCCAAGTTTCTGGGCAGGAGTGTTCCCCCAGCCTCCACTCCCTTTGCAGTGACTCCCTCCTTTCACTCCAGTTCGTGGCTGTGCCGTGGCCCCCTGGTGATGTGGGCAGCAGGTCAGGCACATATCCAGCACACTTTGAGCTGATTTGATTGCTGTGGAGGAGCTCATGACAGCTTTTCCAAGCCAGGAAACCTGGCCAGGAGGAGGTGGCCTCCCTGGGAAGTCCTCTGGGGTCCTGCAGGTTGGTTATGTGGTTATATGGCAGGTGCTGTGCTGGACAGCGTGGGCGAGGTGCAGCCTCCAGGCCCTGTGCTTTGGCTCAGCATTAAAGCAACTTCTTCCTGGCCAAGCCATGGCCCTTGGCCAGGTTGGCACTGCCTGGCTGGGTGTTAATCCATGTGATTTCTTTGCTCTCATCCTTCGCCTCAATGCAGGTTTTACCAGCCCTGCACTCTGCATTAGGGGAATGAGGCAGTGAGGAGGTGGGGAGAGCCAGGAGGAGAGCATATATCCTGCTTCCCATGCCACCTCTGCCCATGAGAGACATGGCATCTCCGGGAGCTGATCCCACTGCTTGCCCTTCGGGGCTCTCTCTAGGGCCTGCATGGGGCAGAGTGAGTAGCTCTCCAGGCACAGCACCTGGGCTGTCACTGGGCCAGTGATTTCTCAGGCAGTCCGGCTGAGCCCAGTGTCTTTGTGGCCTTGAACTGGGCTAGGATGTGGCCAAGAGCATCCCTGCTTGTGGCCTGTTGCTCTCCATCCTTCCTCCTTCACAACCACCAACTGGATGGTGGTGGCTGCCCAGCAAGAATGGAGGGCATGACCAGGAGGGATAGATGAGCTTTCCTGGGTGAGCTGAGCCAAGCTGGCAGACCAGTCCCCTTAAAAAGAGCTGGGCAGCAAGAGGGCAGCCCACTGTGCTCCTGGGGCTGGAACCTTTGCTCCATTTCCCCTCGTGGGAAATGCCATGGAGCCAGCAGAGCCCTGTGGTGGGACTGTGGGACTCTTGGGACAGGGGACTCCCCCTGACCCGTGTTGTGTCATTGCAGCTGGCAGGACCACCACCAGCGAGGAGCTGGAGGACATGCTGGAGAGCGGCAACCCGGCCATCTTCTCCTCTGGGGTAAGCATGGGCTGCAGCTGAGCCAGCCCGCTCATCCCAGGACTAGTGAATGTGCTGCCATGGTGGCCCCAGTATGGGAAAAGGGCCCTGGGGCTCAGGTCTGGCCTGAGGATGCTGTTGGAGCAGAGTCTGCATCCTGGCATCCTGCTGCAAACTGCCTGGCTGGAGTTGTTGGAGGGGCTCTGGAGCTCCTTTTGGTCCCTCTCTTGGTGCCCCCAACCCCAGAGGTGGGGCTGAGCAGGGTGCTCAGTGCCCTTGTCTCCTTTGCAGATCATCATGGATTCAAACATCACCAAGCAGGCACTGAATGAGATCGAGACACGGCACAGCGAGATCATCAAACTGGAGAACAGCATCCGAGAGCTGCACGACATGTTCATGGACATGGCCATGCTGGTGGAGAGCCAGGTAGGGAGACACTGCAGCCCAGGGGCCACTCAGTGGGGGGTCTGGGGGGTGACAGGGCTCCCTGAGATTGGGTGGGGAGGTTGGAGGGCAGTGGTCCCTTGCCTGGGTGGGTGCTGAAGGGAAAACCCACACCTAGGACTGACACAGCTCCCCAGGGCCAGAGCCACCCAGAGCCCAAGGTGCTGTGTGCCAGGCTTTGGGAGGTTTGCTGATGGGCTCTGGAGGGGGGCAGTGGGTGGCTGCCACCTCTCCCCTGAGCGCTGGGTGAGCTTGAGGTGCCACCAGCCCATGGCACGTGGCCCTTCAGCCGGGCACGTGCCCCAGTATGTCTGCTCACCCCCCTTCTTGCCTGCCATGCTGCCATGGCCCGAGGAGACATCAGTGGCAGGTAAAGGCCTACTGGCCACCCCGTGGTGCTGCATGCTCTGCTCTGCATGGCTGCTGCTGCATGACAGGTGTGGGGGGTTCGTGGTTCCCCGTGCCGTTCTAAGGGCCAGGCAGTGCCAGCACCCTGTGGGGTGAGAGGCTCTGAGCTCCTGGCACTGGGAGCAGAGGGGTGCCAGGCTGGCATCAGGGCTGGCAGCTCTGCTCTGGCCCATGGCTCAGGTGGGAAGAAGCAGCAGCTTTAGGTAAGGCAAGGAATAGCTGGTGGAGTCAGTGCTTTGGGGGGGGTAACACCAGAGCAACCCTGGGCCTCAAGGCTCATCCTCCACATGCTCCCTTAGCATTAGGTTGAGAAATGGGCATTGCAGACCCACTGGCCATGAGCCCCCAGCTCTGTGGCTCCAGTTCCCTCCATGCCATACAGGAGTGGCCCCTGCCAACCCTGTCCAGCTGCTGCAGGACTTGGCTGCTTCCCTGCCTAGTCAGGATGGAGTCAAAGGAGGGGACCCCAGCCCACGTCCCCACACCCACAGGAGCCCACTCTGCAGTGGGGGGCAGAGTGGGGTGGGTGCCCTGCAGGGCCCTGCAGTCCTGGCTGGCCTCACTCCTGGCCCTCCCACCCTCTGCATGGTGCTGGTGTGGATCGTGGTCGACCCTGCATGCGCTTGGTTTCGGGAGCATCCCTGTGGCACTGCTGGAGATGTCCCTGCCGAGCCTCGGGTTTTGGGAGCGGCGCGGTGTCCGTGTGGATCCTGTTGTGGCTTTGGTGTCGTCTGAGATACTGGACAGGACCGGGCTGGGAACCTGAGACTTCCACCCTCACCCTTGCTTGTCTCCCCGCTGGGATGGGCACGGGGGTCCTCTGGGGCAGGGCAGGCAGCCCAGAGCTCCCAGTGCCTGCAGGCAGCTGATGTGCCTCTCTCCACGCAGGGCCGCCGGGCAGGGTGGCACCCGGGCAGTGCCAGGCTGGAGCTCACACCGGCACGTGGGCTGTGTCCCCGCTCCCCAGGGAGAGATGATTGACCGCATCGAGTACAACGTGGAGCACTCGGTGGACTACGTGGAGAGGGCTGTGTCTGACACCAAAAAAGCGGTGAAGTACCAGAGCAAAGCCAGGCGGGTGAGTCATGGCTCTGGCTGGGGCCCCTCTACCCCTGCCTGCCCTGCTGACACCCCTGTGCCAGGGGCAGGGCTCTGCTGGCACCCTGCCTGCCCCTCTGCCTGCCCCAGGCAGGGTGGCACAGCTCCCAGCACAGGCTGTGTGAAGGCTGACAATGACCCATGGGGCAGGGCTGCTGCCTGGGTAGAGGAAAAGGGATAGGGTGGATCCCCTGGGCCAGGCCTGCTGTGAGAGCCATGCCCCTTTTGCCAAAAGAAAGCAGAGAAAAGGCATGGTCCAGCTCAGACCCTGAGCACAGTGCCAGCTGCCTGTCCTGCTCCTGACACCTGGTCCGTTATCAGCTCAGGGATCTGCTGAAGCAGGAGCTGGGGTGCCCATCCTGCCCAGGGCAGCCAGAGCCCCTCAGAGCCCACCACGGGCAAAGAGGAAGGGGGCAGATTGCATCCTCGGCTCCTGCATCCATCCCACCCCAACACTCACCACGCCCTCTCCCCTCTCTCCCCGCCTCCGCCGGGACACCCGAGCAGAAGAAGATCATGATCATAATCTGCTGCGTGATCCTGGGCATCGTCATCGCCTCCACCTTCGGCGGCATTTTCGGCTAGACCCACCCCACGGGACTGTTTTGTGTGCGATGGACGGAGCCGCGCGTGCCATGGGGCTGCAGCCACGCCGGAGCGACCCACGCAGCCCCGGAGCCTCCCAGCAGCATTTCAGTTTCTAATGCATGGTTGTTTGTGACGCTGTGTGTGCGGTGCGGTGCGTCTGTGTGGAGGGAGCGCCGGCCCCGGGGCGCGGGGCACGGTGATGGGCACGAGGGGGACCCTGCAGGGGGGAACCTGAGCTCTCATCACTGCTCCAAGCCCGGGTGGCTGGCTGGGACCTGGTGGGGGGGACGGAGGTGCCCTCGGGTGCTGCTGCTCCTCCTGTGCTGGGCAGTGTGTGTTAGTGACAGCCGAGGATGGGGAGGGACGGGAGAGAGGGGTCTTTGGGAGCACGGTGCCCAGTCAACCTCCCCAGCTTCCCCCATCACCTCCAGCCAGAGCTCTCATGTCTGTCAGCCGCATCTGTGCTTGCAAACACCTTCCCTTGGGCTGCTTCTCTCCGGGGTCCTTCCCCAGGGGTGTGCTCTGCCTGGCCCTGCCTGCTCCGGGGCTGTGCCTGGCTCTGGGGCTCTGTCACTGTGCCCGTGGCAGGGCTGTCCCCTCCCCAGGAGAGCCCTCACTCTGGGGCAGGTGCCAGGGGGCTGGATGGGCCGCTGTGGGCAGTGGGTGCCTGATGGAGCAGTGTGAGATGAGCAGCAGCTGATTGGGGCCATCACAGCTGCCTGGGGACAGGGACAGGCTGTGTGGGAACCTGTGCTGCACCCGGGTGCTGGCCTGGATGGCACAGGTAGTTCAAGGCCAGTGAGTTTTGCTGTCTGCTCGCCCTGCACCAAAGCCTCATCGTTCTGCTCTCAGCCCTGGCACATGGTGGTCCTGGCTCCTGCTGCCCCAAGGCCTGAGCTCTGGCGCTGGGGTTTGGGGCTGGCACTGATGCCCATGCCCCTGGCAGCACCCACCTGCTCCAGCCTGGCTTCACACAGGCACCCGTGGCTGGGGGTTGGAGGCGGTTGGGCTTTCTCCTGTCGTGGTCCCAGGAGCAGTCCTTGCTGCATCCACCCCCCTGCAAGCGAGGAGTAGCCGCCTTCCTCCTCCTGTATCCAACCAGCTCCTGAGCAGGCCAGTTTGCCTGACTGTCCGTTTGCCACCTCCTGGCACCCCCCTGCCCCTGCTCCTGCCACAGTGCCCTTCTGCTCGGCCATCCAGCAAGGCACCTGCCCTCGGTGGGGTGCCCCATGCCCTCTGCCATGCCCATGAGATGGATGCAGCTGCTGTGGGGTCCTGCTGGCAGCTCAGAGGGGTCCTGTGCTGCCACTGCCCGTTTCCCTCGGGCTGGGGCTAGGGCTCTGCCCTCACCTTCCTCCAGAGAGCCCAGGGCTCTGGCTGGCCCATGCACATGCCAAAGCACCACAGAGGAGCCCCCAGGGCAGGGCAGGCACCTGGGGCCAGGCTCAGTGCCATGCACTGGGACAGTGCTGGGAGCCCAGGAAACGGGGCACTTGGTGGCAGGCAGTGTTGCAGCCACAGGCAGTGTCACCTCCCTGCTCCCTCCGGGGTGCTGTGGCTGGTGCCGATGGGTTCAGGGGGAAGGCAGTGGCTGTGAGGATACAGCAGCAGCCCTGCCACAGCTCCTTCCCTGCCACTGTCACCCGAGGTCCCACCGCACTGCCCCGTGGCATCCAGCCACCCTTGGGCACGCGTGTCCAGCCCAGTCCCCCCACACTGCCCAGCCCAAGCCCCTCGGGGTGCAGCCATGGGAACACCCAAGACAGGAGCCCCCTTCTTTCAGCACCAACCCGCGTGAGCTCCAGCACTGCAGCCTGCGTGGGCCAAGGGGCTTGGGGCACCGTGCAGGCAGGGCCAGGAGGGGGGCACAGGCAGGGTCCCTGCCCTGGGGGGACAGTCTGGCTGCAGGAAAGGGAGCTGGAGGCAATGTGGGTGCCTGCATTCCTGCCACCGCCGCCTGCGAGAGCCCCGGGCCCCCCTCCGGGAAGCAATAACACTGGGCAGGCAGGAAAACCCTCCTCCCAGGCTCCCGCCCTGCAGCCATGCCCACTGCTAGCACAAGGTGACTCTTTTGTTTTCTTCCAAGCAGCGGCTTTTGTGGCACATGCTCTCCCGACATCAGGGCTGTGGCACCCCCGCCGAGGCACAGCACCCGGGGGTGGATTCTGGCCCTTGCTCCTTCCTTGTTGGCACCACCACTGCCAGCAGCCCCCCAGCAGCCGGAGCCGGACGGGGCCGGCGGGGGCCGCTGGCACTCTGCTGGGATCCTGCAGGCCATGGCAGTGCCAGGCTCCGAGGCCAGGAGCAGGCTGCCCCTGCTGCCCCCGGGCAGGCTCACGCTGTCCTCGCTGTGAGGGGAGGGTATTTTGGTGCAATAATTACCCCTGCACTACGGGAAGCCCCGTTTCGGTTCCTTTTTACCTACCTGTCGTTGCATGTACAGACCAAATCACCGAGTGTGGTTGTGCTTTGGGAAGACANCCCCTCTGTTCCAAGTGCCACCTGCCCTCCCCGCGCCGGGAGCGTGTCGATGCAGTATTCCACGAGCAGTGTGGGGCACGCACAGCTTGCACTCGAACTGGGGATTGGTTTCTTTTCTGTAATGTACTTGAAGGCTTTCCGAGCCCCCCGTGGAGTTGTACTGTTGCTGTACTGTGAGCTAAGTGTCCTTGTTTTCTATGTGGATCTTGACCCTGGCTTGCTCTGTCTCACTGGGCTGGATGACACTGTATGTTGCCTCTTTTCTCCTTCCCCCTTTTCCCTCCCTGCTAGCCTCCCTTTCTTCTCCCAAAGCTTTGGGTGCAAAACAGCTTCCCATTTTGTGGAATTTTTATGTAGAATAAACATTTGTAACTGTAAAGCTCTGGCTGGCACCTCTGTGTTTCAGGGGAAGGGGAGAGGTGACAGGGTACAGTCACCCCCAGCACCCCAGGAGCACTAGAGCAAAACAGGATGCCAAAGACCCTTGGGATCAATACCCCCAGGAGAAAGCTTTCCCCTCATGAGATCTACAGCTTTACAGTGCCTGGTTCCCTACCAGCAGACAGGGGAAGCTGGCAGGGAACTAGGTGCCATATTCCCACCTCAGTACTCTCCAGCATGGAAGCAGGACACAGGAGACCAGCAAACACTTCCAACTTGTTGACTCTTTAGTGAGGAGGCTGGATATGATGTCCTGGCTCACCTGGAGCTCAGCTGCTCACTGCACTCAGGAAGGTTAAGTGACAGCATTGCAGACACCAAGTCTGCCACTCCACCTTCACCAGTCAGACAGGACTGTTGACAGCACCTGAGCCAATTTACACCACCAAGAGCCACAATGACCTGTCCCAGCAAGTCCCAGGCATGGGGTGCCCATCTGTGCCATCCACAAGAGGCTCTCTGGGGGCACCCACGTGCCACCTTCCACACCAGCAGCGTCCAGAGCGGATCAGAAGCGAGGGCGGCGCTTCCTCCCCGTGTATTTCGTGTCTGCTCGCACCTCCCTGTGGAGAAAAGCAGGGAGCAGCTCAGCACCACCCACATGCAATGCTGGGAGGGGAAGGGAATGGCTCTGTGGAAAGGTGACAGCAGACCAAACTGAACTCAGCTGAACTCACTTGCCCTGGCGGCGTCTGCGCTCCTTCTTCTCCAGGATCCAGTCCCGGCTTTTCTTCACAGACTTGCCCTTGATGTTTTTGAACCGTGTCCTGCAGAGAAGGCAGGCAGCAGCTGGAGGGGAACTGAGGGCTGGGGGCACAGTCCTCTGCCCTGGAGGATTGTCACCCAGAACTGGGTCACAAAAGCAGTGAGTTGTTCTCCCACCACCACCCCAGGATGAGAGGCAGGTGGTCCTCTCCAAATGGTCCAACTCCAGATATGCTGGGGAAAGAAGCTGCTTCCAGCCCAGGCTCTGACCTCTTAGAGCAGGGCCCCCTGTGCCATACCCAACACACCAGCAGGCCACTGGACTCTGGCACCTCAGAGGATTACAGGCTCAAGCACATCCACCTTCCCCTTGTCTGCTCTATTCCAGACAAGGCAAAGTTTTTGGCTTCCCAAGAAGTTCCCAGTTCTGTTACTGCCCTCCAAGACCAGGTACCCCTTGGACTGAGTGAGCAGAGAACAGCAGTGTAAGAGGCAGGAAAACATGGCAGCCACAAGCTCCTGGCAGCCACGACGACTTTCCTCTGGTTTTTGTTCTCTGTCTCTCCCACTGGCTGCAAGAGGGGCTCCTCCCTGCACCACTGCTGTGGGAGGAGACCTGGACAGAAGGAGAAACCTGCAGCTCCACCCCCAAATAATACCTCTCGTTGGTGAACTTTGCCTGGTGTGGCTCTTCATCAGCACACTCAGTACCAAGGCCCTGGAAAGCAAAATTGGGATGTTGTGGTTTCCTCTGGAGCAGACACAGTTGACAGTCAGGTCATCAAAATTAAGGGGAAGGACTGGAGAAGGAACAAACTAGTCTTCCAAAAAACATGGCACAGAAAGCAGGGGAATGGTTTTAAACTGCCAATGGCAGGGTTAGATGGGATATTGGGAAGGAATTCCTGGCTGTGGGGGTGGGCAGGCCCTGGCACAGGTTGGGCAGAGAAGCTGTGGCTGCCCCATCCCTGGGAGTGCCCAAGGGCAGGTTAAACAGGGCTTGGAGCAACCTGGGCTGGTGGAAGGTGTCCCTGCCCATGGCAGGGGGTGGAGCAAGATGAGCTTTAAGGTCCCTTCCAACCCAAACCAATCTGTGATTCTGTGACAGCAGGGCTTGGTGACTGGCAGCAAGTGTACAAATGAAGTCACATCTGCCCATGCAGATCTGCCTGGCTGCCACTCTGCCCACCTCACCCAGCAGCCAGGACAGCAGCTCTGCTGCCTCAGGAGGCTCCTCACCTTTGGTAACGTGCCAGATGCCCCAACAAAGAGACACAGGAAGAACCTGAAAGAACAAGAATAAGCAGCATGAACGGCTGGGATTCAGCATAGGAATGTCAGTCCCAAGCAAGAATGGGATGGTTTATAACAGAGTCAGGTCTAAGCTGAACTAAGGAACTCTATCATGGCAGAGAACAGCTTGGGGAAAAAAGATCACTGCTAAACCCAGCTCTCACCCCAAACAAACAGACAGACCCAGGACTCACTTCTTGGCTTTGGCACTGTTGGGGTAATCAACCACCATTCCCCCTGTAAATCCAGCTCTCATGGCTTGGGCTGTGATGAGCTCCAGCTGGAAAAAGAAACACATGCAAAAATCAATTGGCAGTCATCCCCCAGGAACGCCCAAGACACCTCTGGGAGGACCACACCTGACTGTGCATTCCCAACATGGGTCAGTCCAGTTCCTGGTACCATCCAGACACCAGTTCCCTGCCTTTGTTTGGTTCTCCCTGCTCCTCAGTCTAGCCTGGGTTAACCAGAGCCTCTCTAGGAGGGGGATATTGGGCTGGATTTTCCAACCCTGGGAAGCAGCTGTGCAGTGCTGATGACTACAGCCAGTCTTCAGACCCAGGCACAGGAGAAAATCCAAGACAGCAGGTTTAGATGGTGTCCTGCCAATTTCTTTGATTTTAAGGCTCAGCCCAAGACTATTTCTGAAGCAACAGAAGTTGCACAGGGTGTTCTCCTTACAGGTTATTTGTTTGGGCTCTTGAAGAGCTTTCCAGCTGGCAGGAAGAACACAGACCTGATGTGGAGGAACATGATGCACTGAAAGCCCCAAAGAAACACCTGCACCCCTTCCCCACTGTCTGGTGGCCTGTACCTGCTCTGAGTTCTCAGGGTACAGTTGCAGCACAGCTCGGGCTCCTCGGGCCTACAGGAAATAAAGTTGGTCACAAACCTGTCTCAGTGCACACACAACCCCTCTGGTCACAGGCACGAGCTCCTTCCTCCCCAAAACTTCTGGGATGAGGCTTCCAAAAGAGCTGCTCACCCCACAGTGGGGCACAGGGATCACAGAATCATGGAATCATTAAGGCTGGAAAAGACCACCAAGATCAGCAAGCCCAGCCTTGATGAGAAGCACCAGACAGGGGAGGGGATAGGCAGGGGGTGCTCCTGCCAGTCCTGCCTCAGAGCAGCACTTACTTTAAAACACCTGACTTAAAATATCTTGCTGAAAGGCACCAGCAAGGGTTTAAGAGCAGGAGAGGCCTGGCTGGCAGAGTGTGGCACTTACCAGGGCAGTGTAAAGAGTGGAGAAGAATCTGTAGAGGCGTTTTGGGGGGCTGTGTGATTTCTTGTCAGCATTACAGAGCCACTGCACTGCAGAAATACTGAGGAGGAAAACAAGACCCCCCACCCCAGAACACTGAGTGCTGGGTTCCTTCCCAGTGCCTGTCACCTCCCTCTGAGCTGAATTCCAGCACTAAGCATGTGCTGGGCCCCAAGGAAATGATTTAATATCCTCCATGTAGCTTTGCCTTGTGTTTTTGCAGTTACACAAACCCCTCTGGAGACTCACTACACCAAATCCCAACAAGGTGCAGTAGTTATTAGAGGCCAAAAGCTTCATCAAACATACCCTTCGGGCCAGGTCCTCCAATCATAGGATCATGGAATGGTTTGGGTTGGAAGGGACCTTAAAGATCATTGAGAATGAGATTGTTCCACCCCCTGCCATGGGCAGGGACACCTTTCACCAGCCCAGGTTACTCCAAGCCCCATCCAACCTGGCCTTGGACACTCCCAGGGCTGGGGCAGCCACAGCTTCTCTGCCCAACCTGTACCAGGGCCTGCCCACCCTCACAGGGAACAATTATTTTCATATATTGCACCTAAATTTCCCCTCTTTCAGTTTGAACCCATCACTCCTTCTCCTATCACTACAGTTCCTGACAGTAATTCAAGAGCTCACCCTTGCCTGGCCAAGCAGGTTATCCCAATGAGCAATCCCATCTAGAGCTTTTGGATCAGCAATGGACAGTCCCTGCTCTTTTCCAGCACCTTCCAGAGCTATTCTCTAAGCAGAAAAGTGCTTTTGTCCCCCTCATCCCAAAACCAACCATCATACCCTTGCTCAGCAATGCTACAGACATACTTTGTTCTCCTCCTTTGGTCTCAGCACTCCCTCCTGACAATATTGTTTTATTTCCTTCAACAAAATTCTGACATCACCAGCACAAAAGGACAAGCATCACTTGGGAAACAGCTGTCAGGAGCTGCTTCTACCATCCAAACTCTTGGAGGTTTGTCCCAGAGTGATGGAGCTGAGTTGCAGGGAGCAAAGAGCAGCTGCCAAGGACAGTCCTGTGATGCAGCAGACACACACCAGGAGGGCTCAGTTACCTGCACAGACTCACCTGATACAGCCATCAAACATGCCAGGCCTGAAGGGAATGCCATGCCCCATGTCTGCCAGGAGGAGATCTCCTTCCACCTCCCTCTCCACGGCCACATCTGCACAGAACAGAGCACAGCTCAGGCAACCAGCTCTGGGGAGCCCTGAGGCGAGCTGGGGGTGCCAGGGGAGGAGGGTCTGCTCACCCAGCATGGCAGGGCTGATGTCCATGCCAATCCAGTAGTGCCCCTCCTCGGAGATGTAATCCCCGCTCAGCCCCGACCCGCAGCTGCAGGGAGGGAAGGGGTGGGGGAAGAGCAGAGTGTCCCGGGCTGGTCTGAGGGTGCTGCTGCAGCTGCAGCGTGTCCCTCCAGGCCAGCCCAGCCCACGGGAGACCCCCACCCCAGCACACCCTTGCAGCCCCCCGGGCGGGGGGGCAGAGAGAGCCGCGCTCACCCCACGTCCAGCAGGAGGCACGGCCGGCCCTCGGGCAAGCCCAGCAGCTCCACGGCCCGCTCCGACATCTGCGCCTGGATCTCCACCACGCGGGAGCTGCGGGACACGGCGGGGAATGGGCGACAAGCACCGGACCCCCTCCCCTTCCCTCCCATCCCCTCCCCTCCCATGCCACCCATGCC
>VXBX01009326.1:0-28986 GCA_013400415.1 Scytalopus superciliaris | reverse complement strand
CACCCTGCATCCCACTTTGCCCATCCCGCACCCCACTGTGTGCATCCCGCACCTCGCTGTGCCCACCGCGCTGAGCCCACCCTGCATCCCGCTGTGTGCATTCCGCACCCCGCACCCTGCTATGCCGACCCTACATCCCGCTGTGCCCACCCTGTACCCTATTCTGTGTATCCTGCATCCCGCACCCCGCTCTGCGCACCCTGCACCCCTCCTGTGCCCACCCCGCACCCCTCTATGTGCCCACCCTGCATCCCGCACCCCTCTGTGCACACCCCGCACCGCCCCCGCGCCATGAACACCCCGCACCCTGCTGTGCACATCCCACTCGCTGCCGCCCGGGTATCACCCGTCTCTGCCCGTGAGCGTCCTGTGGCACCCCCGTGCCCTGTACCCTGTCGGCTGTGGCTCGTTCCCCTTTGCCCCCTGGGGAGGGCAGAGATGGGAGCGCTGCCCGCTGGGACAGGGAACTGCTGTGACAGGGTGATGTGTTCACTGAATGTTTGCAGTGATTCAAGGACCTAGAAGAAAAATTCCAGGACTCCCCAAAATCCATCTCTCCTTGCTGCTACCATTTGTGATCTTGGCACAGGAGAGCTGCTCTTCCAGACAACCCAAATCCATGCTGGAGCTCTCCTGTGCCTTCCCTCCCCGTGCCGTGGTGTCCCTTCCAAGGCAGGCACGGGCTGTATGTGGGGGTCCCACCAGCCCTCTGTGCTCTGGTTTGGGGGCTCAGTGCTTGGTGCTGGAAGCTCTCAGGGGGGTGACTGCAGCCCCACTTCATCCAAGAGCTACTTCCACCAGGAGTAGCCCCAAGATTTCTCTTAGACACCCCCAGGTGCAGGTGCCCCCCACTCCACAGTGACCCTGGGTCACATCAGGTCCTTTCTGGCTGGGACATCTCCCACTGCTCATTTCTCCCAGCATTCCCTAATTTCTCAATCCTCTCTGAGTGCCCACTGAGCTCTGCAGCTGGTGGGCCAGGGATGGGTTTTCCCTGAGCTGTTGGTCCTGGAAGTGAAACTCATGGCTGTTATTGTGCTGCTCCAGGACAAAACCAGAAAGGGCTTGTGAAGACCAAAGTGCTTCTCCAATCAGTCTGTCCTGGCCGTGCTGCAGCATCATGGGATGAAGGAGCTGTGGGAGCCCTGTCATTATCTCTGTCTGCACTTTTTCTGGCAAGAGTTCATCTAAATTGGTCTCAGAAACTTGGATATGATGATCTTGTTATGAACTCTGCGCTCATTAGTGTCTCCTGATTCAAGTGGAGAATTCCCAGTTTCTAACACCTAACCTACTTCTTTGCTTCCATTTAAAGTTTGCTGCTTCTCGGTCACAGCACACAGGTTTACCAGTGACTTTGAAATTCTGTTTTGAGAGGATCAAAGTATGTCTGTGCAGACAGGCAGGCAGAAAGGAACACATCCTGACAGACAGGAGTGGGACACAGGCACCAGGACAGTGCCACAGCTTCTGCCCCAGGACTGTGAGTGTGGTGATTGTGTGGGATGAGCTGTGCCACGTCCCCTCTGAACCCCACTGTGCAGGTCACAGGGCCTTTATCACACTGTAACTGGGTTTAGTTTTCTTACATCCATTCCCATAAGGCATTCTGTGTCCAGGTTGAGCACCCTGGTCTAGGGGAAGGTGTCCCTGCCCATGTCAAGGGGGGTAGAATGGGATGAGCTTTAAGGTCCCTCCCAACCCAAACCAGTGTGTGACTCTGTGATAAGCCCCAAGACTCCAGTCCTGCCACAGGATTTTTCCAAGTGTCATGGGAGCACAGCAGAGACAGAGAACAGATGTCATTCCTGGTGAATGAGCTCAAGCAAAGCACATTTATTTGAATGCTTCACCAGACACTGCAGAGAGGCTCAGAGTACATGGAAATTTGTGGCATGCAGCTTTTTTGACTTCTGGAGGCAGAAAATTCTGATGTGACTCCAGAGCTGTGTCTTCCTTCCTCAGGGAAGTTACATGTGGAATCCACAGATTTCACAAGTAATTTTTTTATTCTTGATTATGAACATGATAACAAGGAATCACTGGCAAGCACAGGGGGTCAGAGTGGGGACTCGGAGTGAGGATTGGAAAGTGGCATTTTACTAAAGCCCGGCTATCCTTGGGCTCCTTGCTCTGCTCCAGAAAGGCTCACGCTCTTTGGCCATTCCGAGCCTTTGCAGAGTGTCCAGCGTGGACAGGAGGGGGAAGCAGCACTAGCAATAGGAAGCTGGTTTGATGAGGATAAGGGAGGCCTTGCAGTTCCCCTTGCACAGGTTGCCCCATGACAAGCCACCCTTGTAATTCAGCCTCACGGAGTAACAGGACGAGAACCACCACCCTCCCTCATAGCTGTAGGCACAGTTCTTACTGTAGGTGTCCTGGTCCCGATCCTTTGTGGAGAACTTCATGTTGTCGTGCATGTTGTTGGGGTTGTCCGAGGTCATGGCATCCCCCGCCGTCCCGTTGTAGGCGCCCAGCCTCAGCCTGTAGCCCTGGGACTCGTCTTCCACGCTGAACAGGTTGTAGTCTGCGAAGCTGACGGTGTCTGCAGAGTCCTGGATGACAAACCTGACCTGGTAGACCTTCTGCTTGGCGATCTGGTGGATGTACTCGGTGCCCAGCCAGTACTCGGTGCGCACGTTCCCAAAGCCAAACTTGTAGGTGCTCCAGGACTCGGCCCAGGTGACCGGTGTGTCCCTCTGGTTCCTCTGGATCACGGTCCAGCCCCCGTGGGTGACATTCATCTCGCAGTAGACCACGAGGTGGTGGAGCCCTTTGGGCTGGATGATGTAGACACCGCTGTGGCTGCCACGGGGAATCTCACTGCAGTCCTTGGGCCAGCCTGGGGCTGCAAACAAAGATGGTCATTAAATCCCACACAATGGCACGCTGGAAGAGGGATTATTTCTTTTGTGTCTAGATCTTTCTGCTCTTTTGTGTCTAGATCATTCCTGCCATGTGCTCACAGGAGTAAATTAAACTCGTGGCATGATCGGTGTAAGAGTTGGGCTTCGCTTTTTCCCAAGGCAGGATTTAAACTGAGGGGACACAATGTCTGGGCCTGGTGAGACCAAGCCAGGCATTGCCGTCACCCAAGGACCCTCACACAGGTTGGGTTCAGTCTCACAGAGCTGTGGGGATTTGCCTGTGTCATTAGGGGTGATGTATCACCCCAGACAAATGCAAATCTGGGTGACAAAGCCACCTGTGGGTACAGCACAGAGGCTTTGGAGCTTTGCAGTAATCTCAGAAACCCCAGGGAGAAGGTGATCACAACACCAATGCCATTAACAGTTAGATCAGCCCTTGGGATCTCAACAGGGCAAAGCCAGCTGTGTTCTCTGGGCCTACCCAAGTAGTTCTGTCGACACTTCCTGATTTGGATTTGATTATGTCCTTTCCATGCTCCTCCAGAGCATCAGCACCTCATACAACAAACAGCTGAATGCACCTACAAACTTCTGGGAAGGGAATTGCTCCTCTCCCAGTACCTCTGCTACTGGTCATCCCCACCCAGGTAGGACCTTTCTTTGGTCCTGTGGGCTAATGTTGACCCAGCAGTCAGGCTCAGTGGTGGAAGTAGGAAAATGACTAATCACCACTTCCCAGTAATGAATAATCACTTTTCAGTTTGGATCTTTAGCTGGAAAATTCCCCCCACTAAAGGTCCTCATCCAGCCCAGGGCTGGTACCCTCTGGTAACAGAGTCGCCCTGAGGGGACGAGCTGTGTCTCCTCTGCAGCCCATCAGAAAATCAACATTTTTCCTGGCTCCTGGGAGGAGCCAGTGCATGTGCAGGACATGGATAATGTGTGTGAGAGCTGTAGGTGAGCCCAGCAGTGGTGAGACATCCCTGGCACAGGCAGAGACTCACCGTGACTCGCCGGCGGGTGGTGGCCGAGGTCTCTGGCCTGTCGGACGTGTCCATCACCATCATCTAAATCAACAGAACGGAGGACACAGCAGTGAGGGTGGAGAGCAGACATATCAAATGCCTTCTGGGAGAGCATGGTCTTCCCCAGATGATATTTCTGTTTTTCTGTTGCTGTTCCTAACTCCAGAGGAAATTTCTAATTTCAGATATCAGCTAGTCGGTAGTTTGGGGGAATTTATGTGATGTTAAGAGTGGGGCAGATGCTTTCCTGGTGGGCACACTGTGGGGGAAAAGACCCACACTGGAAGATGGTTGTTAAAGTGCAGCAACAGCAGTTAGGGAGGGACTGAGAAAGAAGAAGGAAGGGGGAAGAAATGTGAGAGCAGATCCAGGAAAACTGGTGCAGGTACCAGGAGCTGGGAGAGGGCTCTGCTCATCTGGATCAGAATGGAATTTGAAGGGTGTTGCTGGAAGAGAGGATGATTTTGAGTGAGTTACTGCAGTTCTTTTGCAAGGACATCTTCTGTGTATCCACTGAGAGGAATGACTCACAGGCTTATGGAACCACAAAAGCCATTCCTGTCCCTTCTCTGCAACAGACACCTCACCCTGCAGCTGCTGCTCTGACAGCCTCAAATACCTGTTCCCTGCCATCCTCAGATACCTGTTCCCTGCCATCCTTAAATACCTGTTCCCTGCCATCCTCAGATACCTGCTCCTTGCCATCCTTAAATACCTGTTCCCTGCCATCCTCAGATACCTGTTCCCTGCCATCCTTAAATACCTGTTCTCTGCTTTCACCTGGTGCTGTCCTACCCCTCCCTTGAGGTGTTTAACTTATACCCCTTACACTGTGTAGAAGCCCATTCCTGACACAGTCTGCCTGCCAGATTTTTAATTCCTTTTGATTCTTTCCATAGTCTGAACGTGTGTGGAGTGGGAAATACTCATGTGACATTGTCTGGAGGACTTTCCAACCACGGTGTTTGCTTTTATGCCAGCCATATGAAGCTGTTCATTTTGTAAGCCACACTCTGCCCCTGCTCCTCTCTGCCTTCATTCCCCAGCCATCTGAAAGCACTCCTTCCCAAGCCAAGACCTTGGAATGCTGGCCTGTCTCCTCTGGCATGCCTCCCTGCTCCCCCAGCTCCCATTCATGCTGCTGATGTTTCCAGAGCACTCTGCCAGTGCTGTGGGTGAGACAATCAGAGAATATCCCAAACTGGAAGGGACCCACAGGGATCATCCAGTCCAATTCCTGGCCCTGCACAGAGCAACCCCCAAATCACACCCTGTGCCTGAGAGCACCCTAAAACCCAGAGCACGCTTTCTCCACTCAGACTTGCAGTTTTTGGTGAAGCTCAGGCTCTTGTCTCAGTCACGGTGCTCCCTGTGTTGGCAGTTTCCTGACAGCTGATGTGAAACCAGTGCCAAACACTTGGACCTTGAGCTCTTTTGCCAAGAATTCTTCCTTGGAAGGGAACCAGCTCTTTCTGCCGTGCCATGTCCCACCCACAGTCCCTGTTTTTTTCCAGGAGCATTTCTTGAAGGCTTCCTCATTGCTCCAACATTCCCTGTATCTGTAGGTTACTCTGTGCCATCACCTGGTTTCCCGGTGCCAGTGCCACTGCCTGGATTCTTTGTATTAATCTCCTTTAGTTCCTCTCCCTTGAATTCAGTTCTCCACTGACCTTGGGATTTTCAGATGGGGGGTGTGAACATCTTTAACCCCTCCAAGGGAGAACCCGTGACCCACAACACCCTTGGCTTGGTCTTGCTGCCAATGAGACCAAACCTGTCCCTTCTCCTGGGATTCTGTGAGGAGCCCTGTGTAGGATCTGACTGATCAGGACCTTGTTTGCCTCTCCCTGTTGTAGTGGACACTTACCAGGCTGGGGGGACCCTGGAGGAGCGTTCATAATGTCGTCCATCGTGCCATTGAGGAGGTACAAGTTTCTGATGTCAAGCTCAGGAAAAGATGCTGCCAGGGCCAGCAGGCAGGTAAAGAGCAGGAGACAAAGGCACTGGGTAGCTGAAATGGGAAGAGATTGGAAAGAGAAGAAAGAGATCATAACACTTCTGTTAGGGAGCCACAAATCCCACTGGAAGGAGATCAGCCTCTCCTGGGTGTTCTGCTGGAGACAGAAATGTGTTTTCAAGCATCTGGATACCTGTTCAGTATCTCTCCTTAAGCAGGAATATCTAAAAAAATCCATTTTCTAATTTAGAATATTAAACACTTTCTTAGAGAACTGAAAATTGCATACAATGGTAAATATGAGGCTTGTAAAATGGGCTGTTTTGGCACTCCAGAGCTACCCTGGCACAGCCTGGAAATGGCAGGGCATGGAGACTCCTGCTCCAATTCCCAACCCAAGGCACAGCAGGCACAGAGCAGGGGATGGACTCAGCACTGGCATGTCCAGGGTGTGGGGAGGAGGGATCCTACAGCAGACAAAGTGTTGGGATGCCCTGTGACCCACAGCCCCACACAGAGGTGCCATCCCATCCCATCCCATCCCATCCCATCCCATCCCATCCCACCCCACACTCACCCATGTTGTCTCTGCAGGGACCCTGCAGATCACAGAGCTGGGCAGGTTTGGCCTGGCTGGAGGGGTGTCCAGCCTGAAAGTTATAGGGCTGGGCAGGGGAGGGGGTGGAGGCACGAGACCCAAACCACAGCACTTGTCCTCTGGTTGGCCACAGGACCAGTGGCTTGGGGCTTATTTGCTCTCCACCATCAAGTGATCAGTCCTCATACAATTAACCCTGTATCTTACACAGGTGAAGGGCTTTTCTTTAGAGGCAAAGCAAATAATTCGGTGCCAGTAAGCAAATGCCTTAAAATAACCACAGTTTACAGTGCCTGGTTGCCCCCCTTGCCCTGGCAGGGTTTCCCCAAGGAACTACATTCTCAGGGCACCTCCACGCAGTTCAACTGCTAAGTAAATACCCGTGACATTCCCGTCCTGGATGGACATCAAACATCAGGAGTAAATCGCTCTCTCCAGAGCTCAACAGCCCCTGGGGACCTCAGAGACCCTTCAGGGAAGTAGGTACTCCAGTGTTCCTGGGAAACTGTGTCCCAAACTTCAGAGAGTGCCACTCCAGCTGGCTCCTGACGCCCCTGCCCTGCCACGGCCGCGCTGCCCCTTGCGCAACACGCGCCGTGGTGCCCCCTGGCACTGCAGTGGCCCGAGCAGCAATCACGAGTCGGAGTTTTGGGCATCGTGACGTGATGCTGATGTAAAATGGTCTCACTTCAAGCCCCTCTCTGCTCTAGGAGTGCTTACACCATGGGTGTCCTACAGAACATGCCAAAACCTCTCCTTTTCCCAGGGGTTGATGCCCGCAGGGTTCTGAGTTAGGAGGGCTCCTTTAGCCCACCACCCACCTTGGGCTGGGTGGTCAGAGCCTGTGGCAGAGTGGGCTGGAATTTTGTCACAGGCTGTGTGCCTGCAGTGTGGCCACCTGGTCATGGAGAGTCCTGTGGCTGCCCTGCTGTGCTGCTGCCCAACAGCAGGTACAAGCAAGGCCAGGCACAGACCTTCAGCAGGGCTTCTCCAACACCTTCCAGCCCCTGGCCACCTCTTCCAGGACACCCATGTTTGGATTAGGATGTGCAAAGCAGGCAGGGGAAAGGCCACAGAGGGGATTTCCCTGAACCCCCAGCTCCTGTTCAGTGTATGTTCCATAAAATCACAGAATTCTGGAATGGTTTGGGTTGGAAAGGACCTTAAAGACCATCTCATTCCACTCCTCTACCATGGGCAGGGACACCTTCCACTCTACACCAAGTTGCTCCAAGCAGTGTCCAACCTGGCCTTGATCCATGTTTAATACTGAAAGAACCACAGATTGGTTTGTTGCTGCATCTGGAGAAATGCAGCCAGGAGGGTGTGGGAAGGGATTGTTCCTTTCCCAGGGTGAGACAGCAGCTGGAGTGCCCTGTCCCGTGTGGGGGTTCCCTGTGCAGAACAGCAGCTTCATCTCCAGAAGGATCCAACTAAGAGCATCAGGACAGCTGAGGCAGAAGCACATGGCATATGTGGAGAGGTTGAGAAAGATGGGCTTGTCCAGCATGGAGAAGGGAAGGCTGAGGTGGGATCTTGTGTCTGCCTATGGCTACCTGGCCAGGGTGTCATCTCCTTGTCCCCCTCTTGGCTCTGGACTCACCTTTGGTGCTCCCAGGGATCTTGCTCGTGCCTCTGTTCTCCCTGGAGCCCTGTGAGGTGGCCCTGCTCTCCCCATGGAGTGCTCAGGGTGGTCCTCAGCTCGGCTCCCAGCCTGTGCCTGCTCAGAGGGCCTCTCACAGTTCTCCTCTTGGAGGGAGTTCACACCTCAGCACAAGTGAAAAACCTCCCTTTGATAGTGGGCTCTGCTGGACAGTTGACATGCTGTTTGTTGGAAGGAAATACCATCTGCATCTGTTCAGAGCAACCCCACGGAGCCTGCTGTGCATCCACCCTCTCCATGGAATCATGGAATGTGCTGTGCTGGAAGGGATCCATCAGGATCACCGAGTCCAGCTCCCACAGTGCCTGTGTTCCTGCTGCCAGCAGTGACCCCAGGGGTGGCTGCCTGTGAGCCCTGGCACAGGCACCCCAAGGTGCTGTATTAGCCCCCATGGCAGCCCCAAAGTGCCCCACTTTCTCTGCACCCCCAGACATAACCCCTTTGCCTGGGATCCTTCTTCCCTTGGGCCCTTCTCCTTTCATAATCTCCATAAGCTTTTGTGATGCTCCCAAACTAAATCAGGCCATGGACAAAGCATCCCAACCTCTCACCAGGCAATGAGGGGTGGCCTCAAAGGGTTCAGATGGAAGCTATTAATGGAATCACAGAATTGTTAAGGTTGGGAGAGACCTCAAAGGTCATTAAGTCCAAATATCAACCCCACACCACCATGTTCACCACTAAACCATGTCCTAAAGTGCCACATCCACAAGTTTTTTGAACGTTTCCAGAGCTGGTGCCTGTGGATCTGCAGGGTCTTACCAGGCCAAAGACAGGGACTGGGAAGGAGAGTGGCAAAGGGACCCACAGGCACCTGTTTGTTACTGGGGTGCCAGGGAACACTGTGTCTGCAGTGGCTCTGGCTGCTGAACAGTGGCTCCGGTCCCATGCTGATCCCAAAAGGTGCCAGCAGAGTTAGTGAGCTGGCACCTCTCTCGAGGACCTGTCCTCACCTTTCCAAGGTCACTTTTGGGACTGGGGCACATAGGAGACCTCTCCTCTTTTTCTGGTTTCTTTATGTTTGTCCTTAAGAAGCTGGGTCTCTCCACTTCACTTTGATCCCAGCTCTCCAGAATTTGCTCCGAGTGGGCAATTCACATGTAGTGTTTGTGTAGGGACAGTCAATAACCGAAATCCCTCAGCATGGAGGGGGTTACTCTGTGCCTCTCTGGCTGGAAGGGCTTGCCTCCCTCCCCTCAGTTGTGCTGTCATGGGATGTGGGACCCCTCGAGCCACAATCTGCAAGTGCCTCTACAGATGATGAGTGTGACCACACGTGGGGGTGTGCAGTGCCTATAAAGGCAGTGTGGCCAGCCGGGCACAGGAGGGTGCACCGCTGGGTTCCTGCTCTCTGCGCGGCTGTGCTGTCGTGATGGGTGAGTGACCTGCCCAGGGACACCCCACTCCTGAGCACTGCTGGGCTCAAAAGAGGCCTGGTGGGGTGAGGATGGTGAGCAGGACACCAGCACTCTGGGAGCAGGAGGGATGCCAGACCAAAGCACCGAACAACACACACGCTTGGTGCCAGCCTGTGCCTGCCCTGTGCCATGGCTACCTGTGCCACGTGTTCTGTCGGGGGGGTTAAGGGGGAGACCTGGGTCTCACCTCAGTCCTTTCCCTTCCCAACCAATGAATGGGGCACGTGTGGTTGCACAGGGACCCTGCCCCAGGCATGGTGGCATCTCCCCCAGGAGCTGAGCAGGGTGTATGGGAGTGCTGGTGGTCAGCACAGAAGGTTTGGGGTTATGTCCTTGTGTGGGTCCAGATTTCCTCTATCTGCTTGAGAGCTGGTGCATTAGGGCCCATCCTTTGGCTTAGTTTCCTTCTAGCCATGGTTGGGTTGGAGTGGCTTATATAAAAGAATTAAGCATGATTACTCCAAAAAGAGCTGTTTCTTGTGTTCCTGGCAAGCTACTGTCCCCAGATCGAGCTGTGTCATTGCCCTCTCTTGGGCTGTAGGTTCTGAGAACAAACTGCAGGTTGCCGTGTGGTGCAGGGAAGGGGCTGATGGGGAGGGGACAGAGCCATTGTCCCCTCGCTGCAGCCCTGCAGGGCACAGCCTGCCCCGAGGCTGCATCTCCCACCCCCCCAGCGCCCCTCACTCCTGACCCTGCCCCGGCTCTGCCTTCCCTGCTCAGAGCATCCCCGGGGCTGCCCAGGGCTCCTGGTGCTCACGGGGCACTTTCCTCCGCAGGGCTCCAGGCTGGGACACACCAGCTCCGCCGGGACCTTCTGCTGCTGCCCACCGTGGTGGCAATGCTCGTCCTCTGTGCCAGCGCCGGGCCAGCCGTACCCACTGCCAGCCCCCGGAGCGGTGAGTAGGGGTGGGCTGGGCACCAGGAGACACAGCAGGACAGGGTGTCCCTGGCTCAGTGCTGCCTCTCAGGTCTGCTGTGTGCTCAGAAGGCCAGCAGATACCCAGGGGGATGCACAGCACAGGAACTCCTCACACACACAGCCCCCGGGGCCGTGGCTTGTACAGCCTGACTCCTGCCAAGCCACCTTCACCCTTTGGTGGCTCTGTGCTGGAACCAACAGGTCCCTGCCCAAACACCTTGGCAGGACTGCTCTGCCATGCTTGTGCACCTCATTTCTAGCAGAAATCCTCATAGCTATTTGGTTTTTTTGCTTTGCTCTTGTTGGATAAGGAGTATTCCCTTCCTGCCTGCGAGGGAGGGTTACAGTCCCTGCAAGACCTGAGTGCCTGACTAAAACCGGGTTTCATGTGCTGAATTGGAATTACCCACAGCAAATTGTGTCCCATCAGACACAAATCAAGCAAAACAAATCAGACAGCAAATTAGTTTGTCCAGTAAGTCATGACAGATCAGATAAATTGTAAGTAGCTGGGGGAAGAGATCTCTATGAGAGCACAGCAGAACTAAGCCTTCTTTTCCAGTGCCATGACCCCCAGGGATAACATACATTTTCATTACATATCCCCACCTAGTGGAGCATTTTGGACACTTCTAGTCCTTGAAAGAGCTGCAGCTCAATATATCACGGGCCTTGTGTATGTGGGCCAGATATACTTGGAGGACATCACTGGCATCTGGAAGGCGTTTTCCCCTTTTTTCCTTGGCCAGATGCCAGTGATGTGCAATGCAGGCTCCATATGAAACAGCAAACCATGAGAAATGCCTTCCAGGGCTCTTGCAGAGGTCACTTGGCTTAGAGACACCTTTGGGTTTCCCAGAGCACGAGCCGGTGAAAAACCCACAAGCAGAACTACCCCTGCTTGTCCTGAGTCCTCCCTACCCTAGAGGAGCTCCTTGTTGTCGTGACAGACCCCTGACCTTTCTCTCTCCCCTCCCAACCCGTGTTTGCCGTGGCAGCCTCAGGGTTCCCCCCGGACTGCAGCCACCTCCGCAAGAACAGCCCCAGCGGGGTGTACGTCATCCAGCCCGCCCGATCCCCGCCGCGCGTGGTCTGGTGCGACATGGACACCGAAGGGAAAGGCTGGACTGTCGTCCAGAGAAACTCTCACGACACCGAGCTCAACTGGAAGCAATCCTGGACCACCTACAAGTACGGCTTCGGGAACGTGCACGCCGATTACTGGCTGGGCACCGAGTACCTGCACCTGCTGACCCAGCAGGGCACCTACAAGGTGCGTTTCGTCGTGCGGGACAAAACCAACGTCACCCACTACGCCGAGTACGACATCTTCAGGGTGGAGAGCGAGGCCAGCGGGTACCCGCTGAGGCTGGGCCGCCACTCCGGAGACGGCGACGACTACCTGACCCTCTACCACCCCAAGAAGGGCGGCATTCACGACAACATGAAGTTCAGCACGGTCGACAAGGACCAGGACCAGTACAGCGGGAACTGCGCCAAGAGCTACGGCGGGTGGTGGTACAACCGGTGCCACAACGTGCTGCTCAATGCCAAGAGCTACATTGTGTGGCCGGGGTTCTGCGACAGCGGGGACTGCGCATCCTCCCTCATCCTGGTCAAACCCACAGACGTGTGCTGAGCGTGCCGCGGTGCCCGGCCCCCCGGCAGAGCGGGGGTGCCCCCGGCCCCAGCTCAGTGCCCCCTTCCCGTGCCTGCCCGCAGCCCCCGCACCCTCGGCAGCCCAAGCGCGGCGGCTCCGGGGCTCAGGAGCCGCGGCCCCGAGCCCTGGGCACACGGGCAGCCTCGCCCAGTGCCGCGGTGCTGGCCGGCACTGGGGCACGGGCACTGCTTTGGGGAGGGGGACGCGGGGCCGGTTCCCTTCCCCCCGCTTTGCTCCGGCCCCGCTCCCTCCCCAGCCCTGCTCCCCACGGCGGGAGGAATCAGCTGCAATAAACCCCAGAGCCAAACTGCTGCCTCGTGTCTGCCTGCACACGTGTGGGGGGATCTCTCTGTCCAGTGCTCAGGGAGGGAGACCTGGGGATAGTAAGTGTGCAAGGCAATATTCCTCCCAATGGCCTGTTCCAGCCTCTGTGCACTGGACTGTGGCTGTAAGGCTACAATTAGTCAACAGGACCAGCAAAGCCCACACCTTGACTCACAGTTTGCTCCTCTCCATGGCTGGGTGGTTGCTCTGTGCTGGGAAAGGGAAGGAACCACCACAGCTTGGAGTGTGGAGGGAGCAGTGGGTTCCCTCAAGGGTGTGAGGGATGTGTGTCAGTCAGTCCTATCATTCCCTGCTGCAGAGGGGGAATGTGTTTATGGAGCTCCCTTGTGATGGAGGGAAGTTTGAACTCAGGGCTTGAAAGAACCCACAGTTCCTCTCCTCAGTTTTCAGAAGAAAAGCTGAGCTTGTGGAGAGCTTGTGGCTGTGACTGCTCAACATGGGGCTCTGGAGCCAAGGTCTGTGACACAGGTCCCAGGTCGCCCTGCAGAGCTATTGGCAGTGCTGTGGTCCTGAGGAGCATTCCTTGGCTGCCCTGGTGGCACTTAAGGGCAGGCATGGTTGAGAAAGCCTTCCCAGTTGGAGCTTGGTGCTCCAGCCTGGATGTACAACCCAACATGAGGGGAGAGACAGGACAGACTCCACCCATGAGCCAGCCCTGAGTGATGCTGAGCTGCATTGCTGGGCTCTGTTAGCAAGAGTGCAGCCAGTGAGACAATCCCCCAGCACTGGGAGACCATTAGCCAGGCTCGATATCACCACACTGGAACAAGTCCATACAGACCCAATCTGATCCAGAAACTTGAAATTCTGGGATTCCTGCCATGTCAGGCTGGGATCTCACACCTGCCCAGACATACCAACCATGTAGTGCTGCGTGGCCTTGCAGTGCTGTTGTTCCTTTCTTGCCTGCCCACTCTCCCATTTCCCTCCCAGTGTTCACAAGGTTAATGAGGCAGGATGATGCTGGCCTGGGCTCTGGTCTCTGGTGAGTTCCAGGTCATGGCTGGCAGGGCTGAACTGATCTGATGTTTCCCTCCCACCCTCAGTTCATGCTATTAACATTCCCTTTTTGGAAGATCCCCACCTTGGAACCCAACCCTCTTCATTAAGTGAAAATTTTGTCTTTTATTCCTCACCTGAGTCTTAGGAGAAAATTTCCCTTTGAAAACCTTTTCTTACTTCCCCAGGAGCCTCAGGTCTGCTCCTGGCAGGAAACTGGCAGCGCTTCCAAGGAGTTTCCAAACAAATGAAGGACACCTATGCAGATGTGAAAGTGATTTTATTCTGCAGGATGAACACAGACTGCAGCAGGGATGTGTTGCAGACATGGCCTGCCCTGGGCTCAGTGCAGTTTAGGTCAGATTAGCTAGTGATGATGGATATTTTTCTACTGAAAACATCTCTACCCACAAAGCAGAAAGAGAGTAAGACCGTGCTGGACCAGGAGGGTTTTACGTTTCTGAGCACAGTTTTGTCCCCAGAAGGATCATGCTTGGACACTGTGCAGTGCTTTTAAACATGTGTGCTAATAATTCACCACAAGTGAATGGCCAGAGACAGAGCAGGGAGCTTTTGCTACTTTTCAGTGCAAGAGGAAAACAAAGCAGCCCGTGAATACAGAGGAACAATCCTACTCACCCCCAGCCATAAAACAGGCCCCAGCAGGGCACTGGCCTGGCCATGTGGACAGCAGGGGGAAGGAGCATTAGTGGTATGGAGCAGGTTTGATGAGGATGGCTGAGGCTTTGCAGTTCCCCTTGCACAGGCGGCCCCACGTGATGCTGCCCTTGACGTTGAGCCGCACGGAGTAACACGCCGAGTACCACCAGCCGCCCCCGTAGCGGGAAGCACAGTTCCCTCGGTAGGTGTCCTGGTCCCGATCCTTTGTGGAGAACCTCATGTTGTTGTGCACTTTCCTAGGATTGTCTGAATCCATGGCATCCTCTGCTGTCCCCGAGTACGCTCCCAGCCTCAGCCGGTAGCCCTGGGACTCGTCGTCCAGGCTGAACAGGTTGTAGTCTGCAAACCTCTTGTTGTTTGAAGCATCCCAGATGATAAACCTGACCCGGTAGACCTTCTGCCTGGTGATCTGGTGGATGTTCTCGGTGCCCAGCCAGAACTCGGTGTGCACATTCCCAAAGCCGTGCTTGTAGGTGCTCCAGGACTCAGCCCAGGAGATATCCGTGTCCTGCCGGTTCCTCTGGATCACGGTCCAGCCCCCGTCTGCCTCACCCATCTCACAGTACACCATGATGGGGTGCAGTCCCGTGGGCTGGATGATGTAGACACCGCTGGGGCTGCCAGTGGGGAGCTCACTGCAGTCCCTGGGCCAACCTGGAGCAGGGCAGAGGGACATTGAACAAAAGCCAGTGCAACATGACAAGCCCTTGTTATGCCCCAGAGCAGGAGGGAGGGCTGTCTGACCAGAGCACCTGGGGGATAATCAGCTCTCCCAGCCTGGAAAGGTCTCAAGGTAAGTGTGGGTTGGCTTCAACCCTCTGTTCCTTTTCCAGTAGGAGTCAGCCCCAGTGAAATGCCCCAAACCCACTAGGCTATGCTGGTGTCAGGCCAAGAGAGTGAATATGGGCACCAGTGGGCTCCTCTAGGTCTCCTGGAAAAGGGGTTGTGCCACTACAACAGGATCATGCTGGTAGGAAGGTGTAGAGAACCTTGCCCCTGCCTATGACTGAGGGAAGAGGGGGGAAACGACCCCTCCAAGCACACACAGAAACCCTTCCCAGCCTGCACCACCCTCCATCCCAGAGAAGAGCCAGGGCTAAGGGATGGTGCAGGGCTTTTTCCCACCCAGAGCTGGCTGTACATCACACAACACCGGGGGCCCACGGGATGCTACCTACTGGTTTTCTTCAGAGCACTCGCCGAAGCGTTGGAGGGAGATTTCTTGAAGATATTTAGGGCTTGTGTGTGCACAGAGTGGCTGGGCACAACCAAGACCAGCAGGCAAGCAAGGAGCAGAAGGCCCTGGGCTGCTAGAAAGGGAAAAGATGGAGAAAAGATGAAACAGGATCTCCAGAGAGATCAGACATCCTGTGGGCTCCAGCGCCACAGTTAATGCCACCCTGTGAGATGCAGGAGAGCACTGAGAATGCTGGGCAGCATCAGGCTGCTCCCTGCAAGCTGGAAGGCTTGCCCAAGGGGTAGGCAACGTTGCTTTTTCCCCTTGATCTGCTCCCAACAAGTCAAGCATGGGGTGGTTTTGGGTGGAGCAAAGCACCCAACAACCGACTGAGCCACGTTTCACTCCTGGCCCCTGGAGCAGGGGACTGGCTGGGGTGAGCCAGAAGGCAGGGGACAATCTGCTGGTGGTTGATGGGGTGGCAGATGCCCTCAAAGGGCACTGGTGCCACTGCTAGTGTGCCAAAACCAGTGCATGGAGTCTCTATTGCCCTACCTGTGCTCCCCCCACTTCCCAGCCCTGTACTCACCCATGGCTCCAGGTGGGAATGCCTTTGGAGTGCAGAGCTCTGGAGCAGCTGGTGGAACAGAGGCATTTGTAGTGCCTTCTGTGGTGGGCGGGCTGAGTGGGTCCTCCTGGAGGAGGAGATCAGGTTGGTTCCCTTTGTGCCCTCAGAAAATACCAGCTGAGGTGGAGGTGCCTGTGGTGCTGAGTGCACAGGTCCCTGAGCTCCAAAGAAAATAATCCCCATGCCAGCAAGAATCCTTGGAATGGTCTCTTCTGCGAGTGCTTAGTGACTTGGATGGAATTTCCCCTGGGAACAGCATATTTGGGAACTTTGAAGAGTGCAGCTCAGTAAACAAACACTCAAATGCCACAGTCACCAACCAGGTGAAGAGCAAACACGGGGCTGTCCCCACCTCCCACCACTGCAGCAGGTCCTGCCAGGTCAAGGGGCTCTTGTTTAATCTGCTCCTGTTAAGCCCAGCCTGGGTCTGGGTGGGGCCCCAAGACTTCCAGGGAGTTGTGGGACAGTGTTTGGAGCAGCTGGTGCTTTCTGGAGCACAGGACACAGGCAGAGGGGTTTCAGTCTGGGGGAAGCAGGAGAAGTCTCGACTCCCCAGTGGACACAGTCCTGACCTGCAAGGAGGCAGCTGAATGGGCCTGATGAGAGGCTTCTGAAGGGCAGATGAGGAGCTGTGGCCTCTGGGCACTGGGTTTGAGGCACTGGTCATGCAGGATGATGCCTACAGAGGAAAGCAAGTGTCTGCCCAGGAATGGAACAGAACAGTGTGGATGGAGGGCACAAACAGGAATCTGAGTGTGAGAGGAATGGAGGGGACCTCAGTGTGCTTGGAGGGAAAGTGGAGGGAAATGAGGATGCACAGAGGGGCTGGAAGGGATACCATGGTGGAACCCACAGGAACTGAGCACCCACAGAAGGGGCAGTGGGATCTGAGCATCACTGAGGGTAACTGATGGATCTGAGGGCACTTGTCATGAAAAAGGGGGGTGTGCCCGGAGGGAAGAACTCAGCACTAAGCAGGCACTGAAATGAACAGAGGAGATCTGAGTATTTGAGGAGGGGAACAGAGGAGATCTGGGTGCACACAGAGGGAAATGGAGGGCACCTGCAGGAGGAACTGGGGGAGGACAGGGCAGCACAGGCTGGGCTGAGCCCAGCCACCACAGCTCAGGCTCATCCCCCATCACCAGCACTGTCAGCTCCACAGCTCCAGCTGCAGATGGAATGTCCACCCAGGAAAAGGAAAATGCTGTCCAGTACCCAGTTTTACTGTCTGCAAACCAAAGAACCCCAGATTCTTATCACCAGCATAATCCAGATTTTCAAAAGTCTCTATTTCTGGTTTAAGACTCTTCCCATTCTCACATCCAGACAAGAAAAACAAATGCAGAAATTTTGGTCTTCAGGGATGAATCCATGTGTTAAGGTGCCAAGAGTGAGTCCAGGGCAGAATCCTCCTGGGTATCCTGTTGTTTATGTCTGTGGCATGTCCTGCAGACACACTGCCAGATGACCCTGGGAGACAGAAGGAGGAATGGAGAAAGAGGGGAAGCAGGGAGGACACCCTATATTCCCAACAAGGGGCCTGGGGGGCAGAATGGGGACACATGGGTCATCTGGAGGGCTCAAGGGGCAATTGGGGGGGACTCTGGAGCAACTGATGGGTCTAAGAGTGAAGCTGTGGGACCCTGGGGACAACTGGGACAAGTGACTGTAACTGGGGCTCCCAAAGAGACAGTGGGGGTTCTGGAAAAAACGGGAAAGGGAAGCTGGGGGAAGCCTGGAGTGCTCCTGGCTGCAAGGGGGAGATCTTGGAATGGGCCAGAGGAAAATGGGAGTCCCAGGGGACATGAAGAGCCCCGGCAGTCTACGGCTCCTCCTTGGACACTTGAGTCCCCTCCCACTTGCAGGGAATCCCAAGGCACTGAGAAACCAGGAGGGTTGGGGAACCCCCTGCTGCTCTGTGAGGCACCCCAGAAGCCGTGGACACTCTGGGGGTACGGATTGCCAGGTCAGGAGTACTCACACCAGCAGCAGCACGAGGGCCATGGAGGCGACAGCCAGTGCCATCCCCATCACTGGCACGTGGGGCTCGGGGACCTCGTTGTGGAGCCAGCGCAGCACCTTCCTGAACGTCTCCTGGAGGGCCTTCTCTTCCTCCACACTCCCCTCTGACACTGTGGGGACACAAGCAGCTCATGCCAGGGTCCCTGCAGCACCCACTCCAGCCACAGACCTCGCAGCCTGGGGGTCCCTGCTCCACCCCACACACCCCACTGCTCCCAGAGGAGCCAGGGATCAGGGAACACCTCCTCCAGTCCACCCGGCCACCATGAACTCAGGTGTCCTGGCACCCTGCCCACGCCCCCATGGAGCCAGGTATGTGGGGTCTGGCTCCCCCCAGGGCACCGGGGTGTCTGGGCTCACCATTGAGGTAGAAGAACTTGCGGACCACGGGCTTGTAACCTTCCCCCAGGCGGCAGGAGACGGTTCCTGGCGTGGGCTCCTCGATGGTCAACGTCGAGGGCTTCTCTGGGTTCCCCTTCACCTCCTTGAACAGCGTCGTGTCGTCTGTGCGCACCTGAGGCACGGGGGGGGCACATCAGCACAGCCCACCGGGCACACACGTGCACTCAGAGGCACCTCTGTGCTGCACATGCTTTATGTGTGCACCTCTGGCTTATGTAACGTGTCTTTGTGGTTTATAAATTCTGCAGTCTTGGGTGGTCAGTTCTCAACAATAAATTTCTCTCCTGGGCTTTGTTAACTTCCTTCTCCAGGTCTCAGAGCACTAAAGTATATCGAAAGCCCATCACTTCTCATCATCTATTATCTATTTCATGGATTAAATCGCCTCTTAACATTTTCCCCCTGCTGCATAGGCTCCTTTTAAAAGAAATATACCTTGTTCAGCTAGACCAGGTTGGGCAGGGCTTGGAGCAACATGATCTTGTGGAAGGTGTCCCTGCCCATGGCAGGGGCTTGGAATGAGATGAGCTTTAAGGTCCCTCCCAAACCAAACCATCCTGTCATTTTACGACTCTGCATGGGCACAGCTGGATCTGCAAACACACGAGTGACCTTCCCCCTGCTCCTGGGCACCCTTTCACGCTGAGCACACAGCTGGGTGCGTGCAGACCTGGCTCCCCACACCCAGCCCTCCCCAGGATGTCTCCCCACAGCCTCCCAAAGGGCTCATGCGTGACTCACATTGGGGGCAAACATCCAGGTGACGGGCAGGCCGGCGGGGGTGGCGAAGGGCACGTTGCAGCGCAGCACGATGGTTTCATCCGTGTAGGTCCACACGTCCTGCACTGGGAGCATTGCCAGGCACCTGAGCTCACATCACAGGGGGGATGGCGCCCCCGTGCCCGCTGCAGGGATGGGCAGGTGGGCACCCTGGAAGGTGCACTCAGGGTGGGAGAACAGGTGAGAAATGCCACTGCAGCCCTGGGGGCACCCGGCTCCAGGAAGGGTGAGCCCAGCCTGGGTCTGCATGGAAGAATTAGTGGGGGGAAATTATTGAGACTGAAGTTATGTCTGCATCCTAAAGAAAGCTGTGGAATGTGGTTGGTATGTCAGGGTCACCTTACATGCAGTTGGCATGTTGGGATCACTGCAGGTATGGATGGGAACTCAAGTGGAGCTGATAAAACACATGGCATCTGCCAAACAAGAGATATTATCCTGGTCCACCCAGAATATCAGTTGCTGAGCTAGTAATTGCTTAATTTTCTAGTGAAATCCTGTCCTTTGGAGGAACTTTGTTCATTATAATCTCATTATGATGCTGGACACATCACTCCAAAAGCTGCCTGCCCTCAATGTATGACCACCCCTTGCTGAGCCCAAGCTCTGCATCTTCCCTAGCCTAGACCTTTAAAAGCAAAGCGAGACCATTCGACCTCTATCAGTACTAAAGCTATGACTGGAGTCACTCAAGGCCCACCAAAATATAAAAAATACTATAAAAATAACGTAAGAAAGGGGTTAAATTGGGGAAGATTTCCTTACAGTCTGTCATGGTGCCATACCTGGGCAGTCTGGGGGAAACCCACAGTCTACGAAGCGGCAGGTACACTGGAAGACACGGGCATCTGGCTGCAGTCCTGAGGAAGAGAGACTTGCTGCTCCCAGGGGAGTGGGACATGGACTAGGGCACAAGGAACAGCAAGACAGAGGGATGGGCACTCACCACAGGGCGGGATGCAGGGTGGAACTGGTGGGGAGGAAGCAGAGTTAGACCCAGGATCTCTTGTGATGAGCTGTCAGGGCTCAGCCCTTGTCCAGCCCACTTCCCTGGGCCTTTCTCTAGGACAGGGGCTCCCAGAGTGGGGGTCTCCATACCTTCCTTCAGCAGGTTCAGCTTTGTCCAGATTATGTTGACAGCTTCCTTCAGAGACTGGGTAAAGGGCTCTGGGGTGACCCAGATGTCCAGGTGAGACAATGTGTCCTCCCTTCAATCCCCATAAACCCTTTCCAGACACCACAGATCCCCTGCACAGCTCACCTCAACCTCAAATATCCATCCTGGAGTCCCATATATCCCCAAATACTCCCCCAAGCCCCCCAAGAAGCTGTATACCTTGAAGCCCATAGACCCTCAGGATTGCCCAAATATCCCTTTACAGCCCCCAGAATTCCATATATCCTGTATTTTACCTCCACTCCATGTCCCTTCAAGGCTTGCACATCCCATGCCCCATGCCCCATGCCCCATGTCCCTTATCCCCTGCTCACTCTCATCCTTTTGGTCCTCTATATAATATATAACATCCATGACAATGTCCCGAAGTTCCTCATGCTGCTTCTCCCCTGGAATCAGCACAGGGACATTGGAATCACTGTACAGGGTTTGGCCTGGAGTTTCAGGGGTGGGAGGATCCGATAAGGTCTGGGGGTCTCTGGGGGTTTCTGGGGATTCCTGGAGTCCTGATCAGGGTTTAGGAATACTGGGAAGGGTCAGGTATCCCTGGGGATTCCTAAGGTCCCAGCATGTCCCTGATCAGGGTTGGGTGATTCTCAGCATCTCAGGCAGGGTTGGGATTCCCAAAGGCCCCTGGGGAAACTGGGGAGACCTTGGCATGGTTCTGAGTCCCAAGGATACTTGGGCTGGGTCCCTGGGGTCCCCAACTTCCCAGGATCCTGGTCAGCATCAGTGTGGGGGCCTTGGTTGAAGAAGGGAACCCCACAGGGTTATAGGGTGCTGTTCAGAGCAGGGGTCCCCTTGGGAAGGAGGAACCATGGAAAGGAGGGTCCAGTCAGGATGGAGGTTCTTGGGCAGGATCCCTGTTGGGTTTGGTGTCTCTGGTGTCCCATGACATACCCACAGTGACAGAGGAAAGTGACAGAGAAGCCTCAACAATAGCCTGCAGGCACTCTTTATATTCGGGGTAGTCCTCAGAGACCCCAGTAACAGTCATGCAGAGCTCTGACTGCTGAACAGAGGTCCAAAAGCAGAGCAGGCAAGGATGCACCCCAGGAAGGCAGGGCACCAGGGCCACCCACAGCCACAAGCCAGGCTTTCCAGGGTGCCACCTGAGCAGCACCAGCATCAGGGCCACCCACCACCACCCCATGACCCCAAACCTGGCACCCAAACGCCTGAGTTCTTTGGGCAACAGTGGGGGTTCCAAGGTGGAGCCTGGGCACTGGCTCACCAGGGAACCAGACAAGGCATGAGGTCACACTCCAGGCAGCCATAATGAGCTCACACCAGCCAAGGGTGTGAGCAGAACCCAGCAAGAAATGTGCAGGCAACCCTTGCATTGAGTCTGAGCAAATAGTATCACTGACTACAAAGCACATTTACAGGAACCTGATGCAGGAAGCAACACATGGAAGTGTCTGCAGGTGAAAACTGAGCAAGAGGCTGAGGATTTGTGAGCTTACCCAGTACCACTAAAAGGCAGAGGATGCTGTCAGAGCTCACCTGGCATGTGCCAAAATGCATAACAAATTCAAGCTGCTGTTTCCATCCAGCTTTGAAGTGTTCCCTTATATCCAGATGAGCTTTAAGGTCACCCAGATAGTGACCTGTCACTGGCAGCTGTGGTCACTGGGCAGGTGTCTGACATGGTGACAAAAAGAGGATCCATCAGCCCATGCTGCTCCAATTCAATGTTTGCCAACCCTCCCCTGCAGAGCAGAGACTGAGTTGGAGCCAGGAAAAGCTGGAGACCTTGCCAGGTGATGTGGGTGCCCCAGCAACTCCACTGGCACAAAACTTCCTGAGCTTCAGCTGGACTTGGGAAGGGATTTCCTAAAGCCCCTTCCCTCCCTGGCTTCCCTCTGGCATCACTGCCGAGCAAACCAGCAGCAGGATGGAAAATCAGCCCTGGTTAGTGCTGATCTTTGAGGCATTGGCACCAGAGAATCCAAAGCAGGACTGAGGCCATTAAACTCCAGACAGAAACATGAATGATGCATTAAAATTTGCACCCTTTTGATTTGACCTGAGTTTCTTGACCTGCCTTTTATAACAGATGTACATAATACAGTATCTCATAATATTGTAGAACTGCAAACTCCAAAACTCAGGTTTCTTGAATACTTTTATTTTCCCTGTAACATTCTGACTCAAAACACTTGGAGAGTGGGGTATTCTGCTTAGCAGGGAAAAACAAAAACCAAAAACCCACAATGAAAACCTGTGAAAACTCCCAAAAAATGCATTTCTGAACTGGTCTAAATCCAGTGGTTTGTGATCTGGACCAGAAGGAATGTTTTCTATGATTCTTTAGTGGGTAGAAACAGCTGCTTTGGGCTTCCAGAGCTGCAGCTGGCACCATCTCCCAGGGATCTGCCTGGACCTCAGCACTGTTTGAGCTCCATCAAACCATCCCAGTGCAGCCTCTCTTGGCAGGCGGCTGTGGAATGGTCAGACCTCCCTGGGGGTTCCATGGCTCCATGGTTCCATCCTGTTTCCAGAGCTCCATCGTGGTTCTGTGGTGCCAGGAGGTCACAGAGCCGTGGGTTGGTGCCCAGTGCCCCGTGCTGGTGGCAGCTGGTGCGGGTGGTGTCCCGGATCCCTCCCTGGCAGAGCAGAGGCAGAGGTGCCCGAGTCACCTCAGCCAGGTCAAGGGGAGCAGAGGCTGAGCCTGGCTGTGGCACCATGTCGGGTGTCCACTACAGGCTCTCCTCCAAGCTCAGCTACGGCATGGTCACCTTCCACGGCCTCAGCATCTCCCTGCGCGACCTCAAGCGCCAGATCATGGACCGTGAGAGGCTGAAGGCGGCCAACTGTGACCTGCAGATCCTCAAAGCTGAGACCAACGAAGGTGTGGGGAGGGAGGGATGGGCACAGTGCCCTCGGGGGCCACCAGGCTGGTGGCAGCACCGACCAGCCCGCGCTCTGATCTCGGGTGGGGGGGTAAAAGCCACGGGGAGAAAAGCACGATGGCAAAGATAAAACTGGCTTTTACAGTTGCAAAGGGATTCCCTGACAGGCCATGTCATTCCGTGATAACATCCATTCTTACAAAGCTGGCTGATGTTCTTCCTGTGTTTGGGGTGTTCTCAGAATACAGCGACGATGCCCGGATCCCCAGGAACGTCTCGGTGATCGTGAGGAGAGTCCCGGCTCAAGCGACGTGAGTGCCCATGGAGCGCTGAATTCCCTGTCAGGGATGGCAGGGGGCGAACTTTTTTTAAGGATAAGGGGGCGAACTTTTTTTAAGGATAAGTGTTTACAGAGCTACTCAGGGTGTATCTCGTCGAAGCTGCTGTTGATTTTTATTGTCATGCATCTATCCCAAAGTGGACTTACATTTTTAGGTCTGCAGGGACATGGGGTTCAAAATGCAGCAATGGTGACTTCTAAAGGATTCTGTTAGGTTTGGTCTTGGCCAAACTGCAGATCCTCTGCATGGAGAGATTCCAGATTGGAATTCCAAATTGCATTTATAATACATTGTAGTAATTAGGCACTATCAGAAATCCTCCTTTAATGTGTTCCCATCTCAGAAGAGGTTGATTGTTGGTGTTTGACTGTTTCCTCACTGGGGGAGGAGGTTTTGGGGGGAGTGGGGTACATGGCAGGTATTCCCACACCCCAAATCTGGGACTTTTGCATGTTTTCCATAGGAGAGACACCAAGAATTCTGGAGGCCTCAGTGCTGTGCTTGTAAACATGGCTTTGGTTTGGGATTCATGGAAATACAGGTGCTTTGTGCTGCCCCTTTTGGGTTGGATGGCACCTCTCCTGGCACTGTGGTGCTCCCCTGCAGTGAGAGGATGGGTGTTGGTACCCTCCCAGACCCCATCAGTCCCTGTGTGGGGGGGTCAGGAGAGAATGGCCCTGCAGTTGCAGTGGTGACAATTAACCAGGCAGAGGAGTTTTCTGTCCCTTCAGTGCAGAAACCTCTGGCAGAGCAGCCGAGGTTTGGGGGTGATGAGGGTCTGCTGTCATGGGGTTTCATGTCTGATTCCTGAGGATTTGCATCAGACACAGATCACTGAGTATGTGGAATATCAGCAAGTTTGCAAATGTAATAAATAACTCCCAAAATACTGCCAGATTTTCAAGATGACCTGAAAGCCAATTCTGCCAATTATGAATTTTTTTTTCCCTCCACAGGGCTCCTAAATCACACCAATCCCTGGGAGCTGCTTCCAGGTGACCTTTCTACTCCTGTTTTTAGTCACTGTAGTATCTGTAACACCCTGGGCACTTTGGGCTCAGGATGGCAGAGATGTGGGCACAGGGCTTGGGCTCCCACAGAGACAGAGCTGCTGATGGTTCTGGCATTGCTTTGGCAGAGCAGGGATTGTTTTCCACTGAAGTAAATCTGCACTTCCAAGTGTTGAGCCTGTCCCTGTTCTGGCTTAGAAACTGAAGTCCTGTGCAACTGGTGACACATTTGAAATGGGGTTTTGGGGGCTGGTTTTATTTGCACTGAATGTACCAAGAGAGAACCATTTATGTACATAAATACATTTCCATATTCACTGAACTAGCAGAACATAATGGTTTGATGTGCAGGTTTTATTGTCTGTTTTCACTGCTTTGTGCTGGGTCCAAGTGCTTAGTTTTAAGGTCTGATCACCTCTATTTCTTCTGCTAGGAACCAAAATGAGCCAGTGAGAGGAACATCCAAGGCAGTATGTAAAACCTTCATCTCACACTTTCCCTATACCATGCACTTCATTCTAAACAGTGCAGCCTTTTTTTCCTGGCATTGAACTGGAATATGTGTTTAATTTTTTATGGACAGACTGCTGACTCTTCTGCCACTCTTTCTCTGGCCCAGCTCATTAAGGTATAGAGATATTCTCTGCCAAAAATAAATTGGAAAAAAATATTTTAATGTCTTTTAAAATCTTATACTGTGATCTACAGCTGGATAACTGTTGTAATGCAAGCAAAAGTGTATTTTTAGTAACAAAAAGTGCTTATTCTAAGTTTCTAATGTGTGTATGTTGTGGTACTATCCTGGAATGAGGAGCCCACAGGATGGGAAGAGAGAAGCCCCCAAGTAATGTGGCAGCATGAATCTTCTTCCAGACCCAAAACAGCAGCACTTCAGCAGCTGTTTCTCATTTCATGTCATTAATTTTACATTGGAAACAAACAAAAGTTATACAAAAGAATTGGATTGTAAGTTATGGACATTTCAGGGTTTGCAGCAGCCCAAACAGATGGACACTTGTGGGGCTGTTTTTTAATTTCTGGCCATGCCAGCTACAGATCCATTCCTTGGGTGCTGATCATGTTCACACGTTGGGGTGTAGGGACAGGGGACAACACAGTCTCCTTTGTTTGATCACAGATGGTGGAAATTGTCTCCATGTCTTTGGTTTTCTTACTGCTCTGTAAAAATGCCGTATTTTAATTTTTATCTATTCCTGATCATGTTTCGGTGGGGTTTTGTTGTGTTTTGTAAACCGTTTGTGTCCAAACAAATTAGTCAAGTGCCTGCAAATTTCTCTGTAAATGTGTATGAAAATTATTGCAGAGCTGCGGATCTGTGGTGCTGTAAGGAAAAACACCATTTATTAAACCCCGAAACCAGATGGTTACTTTTGTGGATGAATTCATGAAAGCAAAGCCCCGGGGGGTGGCTGATCTCTCCCCTGCTGGGTGGGGGTGTTGCCTTTGCCTGTGTGGGCTCGAAGGTGTGGCAAACGTGGGTGTCCAACCCTCTCCTCTCCCCCAGAGCCCCAATCTGGCCGAGGCAAATGCTGCAGAAGAGGACAAGATCAAAGCCATGATGATCCAGTCCTGCCGTTTCTATGAGCCCCTCAAGTAAGTGTTGATAAGGTGCAGTCTGGTGCAGTCTGACCTTGGAAGATGATGGAGCAATGATAAGGTGCAATCTGGTCCAGTCTGATCATGGCACAATCACAGAGGTGTTTGCTTTAACAAGGGACACACATGCCTGCCTTTTTATTTTTCCCCCCAAAAAAACCCCTTGCAGTGACCTGAAGACACCCTTGGGTCCCTCTCCATCATCACCTCCCAGGCTTGTTCCCAGGATTAAAAGGAGCTCAGGCATTCCCATGAGTTTCATGGTGGAGGTGAAGGACCCCAACACAAAGGGAGCGATGCTCACCCCCAGTGGGAAATACGCAATCCCAGCTATTAATGTGTAAGTACGGAATTAATTGGACTGGCCCTAAAATTACCAAGAGCAGCCACGTGGAAATGTGTGAGTGGCAAAGTGGGCAGGGAGTGTTGGCCCTGCAGCTTCACCTTCAAACCTCTGCAGCTTTCTAATAGTACAAATAAAATCGTTCTCGTCTCCCTCTTCTTGTGTTGTGGATATAGGAGAGTAGTTTAAGCTGAGTGCCCATGGCTTGGCAGTCTGATGTGGAAAAGAATTCCATGTATTAACTTTCTTTGATAACATCCAAAGTTCTGGGAGAGTTTTCCTTTACCCACCTTTCACTCTTTTCTTCTTTTTCCTTCCCCTCCCCTTCCAGTGCAGCTTATGCCAGAGACCAGAAGGAAAACCCTCCCTTCCTCCCCCAAAAGCCATCCTCTTCTTCCTCCTCCTCCTTCTCCTCCTTTGAGTTGTCTCCGGGCTGGAATTTGTAAGTATTCCTCAGAAATTCAATACATGACCACTTGTCCCCTGTTAAAGCAGGCCGAGATAGAGAACTGACACAACAGCTGATTTATAGTGAAATAAAGTTGCACAGAGGGCTGTGGAGAATATAAGTGAAAATTCCCTTTCCAATGGCTTCATTTGAATGGGCTTTAGCAAAGGGGCTCCCTGCCTGCAGTTGGATTACTGAAAATAAAACTCCGGTCCAAAACCCAGGATCCATCCCAGAAATCCTCTAAACCCCCCAAAATCAGAAAGCAAGAAAGTAACAGCTGAGGGACCAGAGCAGCAGCAACCTGGGGAGTCTGGGTGGGAGGAGTAGGAGGGTCTAAGAGCAGAGGGTTGATGTGCTGAGCAGTTTGGAGCTCAGTAGGTAAAGGTGGTTTGGGCACAGGGGGGTTTCTGTGGAGCATGGAGAGCCTCCCCACACTGTGAAAAGCTGAGGATAAGGAGAAAGGGCAAGGGAGAAATGCTGGGAGTAGGATGTGACAGACAGGGAGTGAAGATAAATAGACTGAGGTGGCATTTCAAAATGGAGCTTTGCTGCCTTCCACTGAGGAGAATTATGAGGCTGATACTTGGTTTGTCCTGACCCTTTCTGTATGCAGTGTGTTTTCTCCTACAATATATCAGTTTGTGGAGCTGTGGATTCAGTCAGTATAGATTGGCCAAATTGTATTTCCTTTTCCAAACCAAAGCCCTCACTGCAGAGATGCTTTTGATAATCAAGGAACTACAAGAAGAGGCTGGAAACTTAAAATGACCACAATTTTTTTGCATGATACATGTTAAAAGCAGTTTTACCTGCAGGTGGATCAACAGTGGAGGAATAAGTGGGTGTGTAGGAGCTGATTTTGATATGCCTGTGCTTTCAGTCCAAAAAGGAGAAGGCAAATTTTTGTTTTGAGACAGTACTTTATGCACAGTGTGTGTTACATACGAGGTTTGAGATACCGTGGTTGTTGACTGGGTTGTGTTTTCCCCGG
Source organism: Scytalopus superciliaris (assembly GCA_013400415.1). Taxonomy (NCBI): domain Eukaryota; kingdom Metazoa; phylum Chordata; class Aves; order Passeriformes; family Rhinocryptidae; genus Scytalopus; species Scytalopus superciliaris. The sequence continues at coordinate 1,054 of VXBX01009326.1, read as the reverse complement.
GGTTGGGAAAATTCAGACCTGCACTTTTGGAGTCTTCCTGCAGCACAAAGGATGCAGTGACACCTCTGCATGTTCCCCCTGAGCAGAGGCCAGTGTTGCCCCTTCAGTCCATGCATGGCTCTGGCACTTCATGGGACACAGGACAGTGCTGGGACGGGGACCCTCCTGGGTGTTTTTTGCACTCCCACAGCAGCAGAAACTTCTCCACATTACCAAGTTCTTCCATGGGCAGCAGCATTTATAGGAGCAGCTGAGAGATGCTTTGACATGATTATATGGAGAGGAAAGAACACACAGAAACCAAACATGGGAGAAAAACAAGTGGGGAGAGGGACTGCTTTGAATTAAGTTCCTTTCTTGTTTTGTTTTCCTCCATACAGAAGACACCATCCATGGCCGAGGTCTCCAGATAGAATGGAACCTCCAGAGAAAAAAGTGAAGAAGGCGGTTTAATTGTATTCATATTCTTTATTATTTATTCTTATTTTCTGTTCTTGTTTCATGTGTTTATTCATTGTTCTTGCCAAACATTTTTTAACAATAAACAAGGTGGAATTAAAAGAAACCTGAAGTGGTATGTTTTTAGTTGATTATATTATATATTGCAAGCCATGTCAGGCCACTGGAAATTGACTCTACTGATCGCTACCACAGACAGCTGCATTTGACACTGGGGTTCTTTCTCAGACTGTACACAACAAAAAGCTCAAGAAAAAAAGGATACGAAAAAAATCTTGAAAGGTAACAAAATAAAGAAAAAAGGCAATAATGACTAAAGAGATTAAAGCTAAGATGTGCCACAGAAGACTTGCAAGAGGCTCCCATATCCACGTGTCTGACAAAGACACTGCAGAAGGTTGCTGACAACCTCAGGATGTAGGAAGTATTTTCCCTTTCCATATTCTTGGGTTTCCAGATTTTCACCTGAGGAGAGACTTAGGACAAGGGTATGGAGGGACAGGACAAGGGGGAATGGCTTCTCACGGCCAGAGGGCACAGTTAGAAGGCATAATGGGAAGAAATTCTTCCCAGGGAAGGTGGGCAGGCCCTGGCA
>VXBX01009325.1:141005-168583 GCA_013400415.1 Scytalopus superciliaris | reverse complement strand
AAATGCATGAGGATACATTTTTCTACATTTTTTATGATTAAAAAAAAAATTTATCCCTGTAGGTATCTTACTTCATGTTTAAAAGCAACACAGTTCTGAATCTGTATAGCTTAAACTTTAACACTGTTTGCCAGTTTAAGAAAATTCATATTTATAAATAAATAAATAAATAAATATTTTCATCTTTTTAATCATCAGTAGAGCATGACTATTTTTTTCTTCAATTACTCAAAACATACAAGCAGGCAAGTGTAAAATCATTTTCAACACTTTACTGCTAAAGTAAACAGAAACTGAAAAAGCATCAACAATCTCCACTGTGATATTCATACTTATGACAGGCTTTCACAGTCTCAGGAAGTGTGTCTGAATCCTATCTCCTTACAAAGGCCTTCCAGTAAAATGCTGAATCTACCTTTTCTGGAAGAAACCAAATACTTCAGCATATCATACTATACATAAACATCATATGCTTCTTTTCTCTTTCTAAATGCATAAGGTAAATTGCAGAGCAAGTCAGCAAATCTGCACACTAACGTGAAATAAAATTTACTTTCCAGGTATGTAGAAGATGAACATAACTCCTCATGCCTATTTTGATACTATCTCCAGTCATGAGGTTATGATTGAAGTTCACAAACTCAACCATTCTGGAAGTTAATTTGTTCTGGAAGTTAACTCGTTCTAACATGATCAAAACTCTGCTGACAGCTACTAATTCATTATACAGCACAGAGTCAGTTGCATGCCCTGTCTCAGCTTTTGCATGAATTTTCCATGAACACCTTGAACACCAACAGCAGCAGAGCCTGGAGCACAGAGGTCAATGTCAGTAGGTTGCTATGGTGCTTACACATAGTCCTGAACAGGAGTCATAGCTGAGGAATAGGTTTGTCTGTTAAGATTTAGCTTATTCTTACTATGCTTTCTGTTTGGTTTTCTTACGGTTTCTTTTACGTTGTTAAAGTAGAGAACCCCCCACTAAGTTATTCCTTTCTTACATTCCTCCCAGTAAAAACTGGTCTGCTGATGTGTTTTTTTCCAAACTACTTTCTTGTCCCACGGTTTCAGAATAAGAAACAGCAGTGATGAGCATATCGTGGCAGTAATCTCCATACTGCTTTATTATGTTTTGATAGGATGAGAAATGTTTCTCTGCAGGATCCTAGAAAGCTTTGTGACAGTCCAGTCACGTCACATCAAGCACCTGCTGGCCCACAGTGTCCCAGCACAGTTTGCTTTGCCTATGAAACGCATAAGGTTTTTAAGATATCATTGTAGCAGAAAATGCAAGATCTTCTAAGATCCAGAAAAGACACATAAAAGCCTCTTACTCTGAGGTATCAGATTTTCTTTTCTTTCTCTGAAGTAACTAATACAATAATACCTGGTCCAAGTTTTCACTGTTATTTTCAGGTACATGATTTCACTTCTAGCAATAAACAGCAGTAATAGTCAGGCAGTTTTCTTAAATGCAAATATTGTCCACTCCTGTGAGTCTGATTTGCCCTTTCCCCTACACAGTTCGTTTTTGGCAATGCCCAGCTTAAAATTAATATCTGGGTTTTGTACATATTCACTGTACTTCACATTGATTTTAGCACTTGAGCCTTTGTATTATGCAGTAGGGAGCATTATGTGGATAAATCATAATAATGTATAGTTTGAGGAAAAATATATTACAATAAGTGCCTTATTTCCAGTGAGGTACCTGAAACCTTTGTGCTGTTGCATGTGTCTGTTTGAAGTTAAGATCCAAAACCAACATGACTGCTTACTGAAAAAATAACTCTGAGCAAAGCTTCTACTTATATTCCAAAGGATTGCTCATTGGAATAGGAGATCAAGGCAAGGAGAATAAAAAAGGGAAATTCTACTTTTGAAACTCCAAAGATTTTAGAAGCACCATTTCCAGAAATTAGTTATCTCTGCACCACCTTTTCTAAATGACTGAAATAATGGTCAGTCAGGATACTATTATAAACTGAAATGTCAGTTAAAAGCCCATTTAAATATTCTAAGTAAGCCTTTTTCCTGAGTTCACAGTAGCTTAAATTAGGTCTTCTCCCTCCTCCAGCATTCACACACACACACACACACGCACACAAAGGCAACAAGTGTATGACTTCCATACTTATTTTAATTGACAAAAAATTAAACAAGGGAATTTTCTCATTTATCCAATGACATATTATGCAATAGGCCTTACTTACAAAGTAAAAAAAGGAAATAGCTAGCTCAATGGCAAAGATGGTCTTGGAACATAAGATCGCTAAGGCTGAAATGGGAACCTTGCACAGGATGTGTAGGAAGGAAAGGTGTGAACTTCCACCAAGAACCCACGGCCCATGAAAAAGGTTGCTGTTGATAATGGATACTGCATAAAGCACAGCCTCCCATGAAGACAGTTAATTTTTTAGAAAAACATTTTTGTATGAAGCGAACAAAAGCTTTTTTAACTGTTTTGCTCAAAGGCACATGTTCACACACTCATCCCAGACCTATTTAACCACAAAGATGCTTTTCACAACTTACATTCAGTATCTAAAATTTTTCACCACCTACAGCTTCCTATTAACTTCCCCTCTATCCTTTCCACACATCTGCCTGAGGGCAAGATGCTGGGAGCCTGCACAACCTTGCCTCCCACAGCCTAAAGGTTTGTGTTTCTACAGAAGGAATATTGACATTGAATGTTTCTTGTAGTTTCACTTGACATTTCACCCTTTCATGCAGAAATGGCAAAGCAAAAGGGCACATTGTCCTCTGGATTCCCAGCTTACTCCAAAGGCCATTGGAGATACCTGCACTTGCAATCATACAGTTTCTAACTATTTTATGAAAAGAGTGAGACAACAAATTTAATTAAAAATTATATGTTTATATAATGGTAAAAAATAAAACATCTCACAAAAAAACTCACTATATAAACACAAAGAAGAATTTTTTTCTTCACAATGTGGGTGGAGAAATACTGAAATACAGGTTGTCCAGATGGGGTAGATGCCCCACCCTTGGAAACGTTCAAGGACAGGCTGAACAGGGCTCTGAGTCACCTGATCTAGTGGAAGATGTCCCTGCATATTGCAGGGGACTTGGACTAGATGATCTTAAATGTGTCCTCCAAGCCAAATCATTCTATGATTCTATATTCACACACACAGAGTTAATCACAATTTTAAGTGAAGATACTTTTATGTACTTTTTGTTCTAAACTTGTTGCATTTTTTAGCTACCAAGAAAAGCAGAAGATACTATGAATACCTATCACTTCGATTTTTTTTTCTTGGGATTCCCAAGCACAGGCAGGAAATGACCAAATATTAAATCAAGGTTTGAATAATCTCTCAGAATAAAAATTGCATACACAGTATATATTAAAGGGGACTTCTACGTCTTATACTATCATACTCTGATTATGATTTCAACTACTTTAGTATGATAACTTAAAACTGCCAAGACAGATGCTTCTTTGATTCAATTACTTTCTTTTTATTGTCCAAGATTTACGTAAAATGAAAAATTCTGCATGCTATTTCAGAGAACTCCTAAGTGGAACAGAAACTGAAAAGAAATATGGGATTAGCACAAGGGAAATCCTCACCAAAGTCAAAAGGGCTGCCTCTGCAATAGCAGGGACTTGCCCAGACTCAGCTTGAAAACTCTGGCCTGGTTCACTATTGGTATTAATTTTAGTTCTCACTTCTACTTTCTGCTCCTAGAAGTAACCGCTTAGTGACAACACAAGAGCAGCTGCTTAATTGTATATTTTGAATCAAACATAAAATAAAAAGGAAAGACGAAAAATGGAAAAATGGAAAGATAAATTCTTAAAGAATTCATGTGACACACTCGGGGACGTCAGAAGTAATGCTGAAAGTACGTAGAACACTATTTCATTTGTACCTCCAAACATTCAGAGGTTTCTGCATCGATATTAGCATGTCTGTCACTTGTAAAGCTGTTCCTAAGAAAATTATTAAACAAATCCCAACTGTAAAGTTGACAAAGTTGTTGGTAACACCATTATCCTTTAGAAAACACTTTTCAACTATACTGTATGTTGCTTTCCTAAGGAAATTAAAAGTCTGAGAGACCCTAAATCTACAGGGATTGCTAGTATCACTTTGACAAGAGCTTTCAGTTTATATCTTAAATATGAAGTAGGAATCACCCAAAAGGAAGAGAGAACAAGAATATTCATAGAACCATGGCTGGAAGTGACAAAGATCATCGAGTTTCAACCCCCTGACATAGGTAGGGACACCTTTTACTAGACCAGGTTGCTTAAAGCCCCATCCAACATGGCCTTGAATACTTCCAGGAATGGGGCATCCACAGCTTATCTGGGACTTGTTCCAGTGCCTCACCACATTCACAGTAAAGATCTTCCTTCTTAAGATTTAATCTAAACCTACTATCTTTCAGTCTGAAGCCATTCCCCTTTGTCCTATCACTACATGCTGTTGCAAAAAGTCCATCTACATCTCTCTTTTAAGTCCCCTTCAGGTGTTGAAAGGCCAAAATGTCACTCCTCTTGGGTCACAACCTTCTCTTCTCCAGACTGAACAATCCCAATTCCCTCAGCCTTTCTGAGGAAATACTTAACAGTAAAATAAATTTGCCTTCCCTGTCATCTTTTTCTACTTTCCTTCCCATGCTACTTTTCCTTTTATTATTTTCATATGAATTTTTCAGGGATTCTATTATGTCTTTTTTGTTTGTTTGTTTTTAACCCTCTTCCAGTCAGTCCCACGGGTTGACTTCCCTTAACTACAACCAAAGAACAATTAAAAAATGCTATGTGGGGGATCTTAGGGCTAGTCCTATTCACAAGCTTGCTGCACATCACTACAAATAGAAGTGTTTGGGTGTTGCTTACGGACTTCTACCCATTTGAATTTGCTTTCACTGTTATACCATTCTTTTTCTTTTAATCTTCTTTCTGCAATACACTTGTTTTTATGAAACTGCACCACTCAAGGAGCCAAAGAAACTTTCTCCTGGATATGGACAACCACTGTATGCCTTGAAGTCAGGCTGTTAACAAGACCCACAAGGATGCTCAGATTAATGACATCGTAGAGTTCCACTGCACAAATTTCTACACAGCTGTGCACAAGGGCTTTAGAGACACTTATGTATCAAAGTCCAGTAAGTAACAGTTTTGGATACTTTGTGTGGGACAGGATGATTCTTTGTGAATCACCTTGCAGCACATGCATTTGAAAAGCAGCACCACATCCCTGTTGAGTCGATCTATTGAATCAGTTACTTTACCTAACTAATAAAATGAACATGAGCAATATGCTCACCAAAATGGTTTCTTACTGACTGTGCCTTCTTGGTTTAGACAGCTGCCAGTAACTTTACCTTGTCAAGAACAAATAACGCTGACAAGTTATGGATCTTTAGTTTTATAGCACTTTCTAATTGTAATATCAGTAGATTTTTTTGGTCTTTTTTAATGGATGCTTATTAATTGTTCAAATCTATGTTGTGATAATAATACTACACATTTGCTTAATCTACCATCACCAATATCATGAAGTGTTAATTATACTTTATGCTATTTTACCCCAAGAAACTATGATTAAATTTTTTGTAGACAAAGAGAAGTAACTTATATAATTGATTAAAGAATTCACTGAGCAATTTCAAATCTGTTACATCATCACATTCATATTACCACCTTTTTTCCTGATGCTTTTCACAATGCTCATGACAACTGACTAGGCAATATGACAAAAACATAAAATATCTGTTCAGATAGATGCTGATATAAATTAAAACAGCAAAAAATAATTGAGTGGATGAGGATTTGAAGTTAATCCATTTGATTGCCTTTCCCATATTATGCAAATTAAACATTCATCAGAAGCCTCACCCACTTACACAAGAGGGCACCTGAATGACATCATTTTGCCTTACTTGTTATTTTAACTTGACCATATATCATGCAACCTTTTCTTCAATTTCACTTTCTGTTGTCATTCACATTAAAACGCTATTTCTGTCAGACTTAATCAGAAACTGTTCTATGAGCAATCTCAGGAACACTTTCCTCTTTTCATTGTGGCAGAAAAACATACTTAACAATAATTAATTGTTATGGAAAAGCCCTGTAGCAACACTAAGAAATACCACAAACAAGGTAATTTCTGTCAGAAAAATTAATGGTCACAAAATGCCTGAAGAGAAAAATAATGTATTTCTTTTCCTTCATTTAGGGTAAGGTACAGATCCAAAAAACCATATAAAGGTACTACACACCACTTTCTCAAACCTGTAGCCTTAAACTTAACATTAATGTACTATTCTTCAGTCATTTACATAAAAATTTCCTCTGCCCTAAATTGTATAAAACCATAAAGTTGACATAAGTGTCTATCCAGATGCAATAATATAAATCAGAGAACTGTGAAAACATTTGGTGGAAAACTATCCCCCAAACAATTTGTTAGCATTTGGTTACCAGAATGAATTTAGCCATTAAGAGTATGTACCTCTCCTCAAGATTCTATTAGAAATAAGGAAGAAATTAATTTTCTAGGCAGTTAAATCCCAATGATTTAATCTGGAGACACATTACTGGCACTTTGGTAGGATTAAAGCAATCAACAAAGAATATATGTAGTTTTCTAGTTGCTTTGTGATAAACGGCTATGCAATCTTTGTTGCTTCTTGTGCATTACATTATTGTGTTTTTATTACAAATTATGGAAAGTTAGGACAGATGACAGAGATGGAAGTAAAGAAAGAAGGCAATGTTTGTAAAGAAGTTGACAATAATTTAAAGCAAAGTGTTTTCTCCTTAGCATAAATTATAGGAATTATTATGGTTTGAATATTACGATCAAGTCTGTTCAAGAGCAGCATTTGAAAGAGGTGACAGCAGGCTCTGGGCAGATTCTCCCTTTAAAGCAGACCTAGGTTCATGTGGTCAGTACTACTGGTTTTGCGTATCAGCTGTACAAGAGAAACCAAAGGAAAAGAAAATTTTTGCAGACCTGTCTCCTGAGTAATCAATAAATACTGTAAAATTACATAGAAATTCCATTCTCACTTTGAACAAAGTTATAATCATTTGTGGCTTAAGCCACAGTTTATACAAAAGAGTATTGCCAGATGCATTACTAATTGTCCATGACTGATACTATACAAAAAGAAATTTGGGTAAAACGTTACTCCACAATTGTATAGTTTAAAAAAATTAAAAGGAGATACACAATTTCTTATACTCTGATAAAAGGTTCTAATCAGCAAGAGTCCCAGATTTTTTTGAAAGTTTTAATGTATTTCAGACTTTATCCTTTGTGCATTTTCCCTCTAAAAAGTGACAAATTCATTCTTCAGAAGATAAGTCATTAAAGCTGAAATTTCATCACTTTACCTATACAAATTCTTCAGTCTCAGCTGCTGTCCTTCAAAAAGCAGTAGTCTACTACACTTTAATGGCCTAGTAATTTCACACCTCAGCTTCCTACAGTAATTCCAGATTCTTGTCACTGCTGCCTGTGCCACTATAAAATATAATTCCAAATGCATCTCCAGTTCTTCTTATTAGATTTCCCTTAATGAATTTCCCTGCATAATTAGCTCTTGAGAGGCACATATCACCTAGTAAGACTTACTACTACGAATTTTACCAAGCTGTTTTGTGAAAAGATCTGGTTCCCCATTCATTGTAATGAAAAACGTTTACCTGAATTTTTCTCCTCCTCTAATGGCAATTTCTCATACCTTTAGATCCACAGGGATAAAAAAGGAAAGAGGAAGTCAAACCTTGCAAACCGAAATTTCCCCTCACATACGCCTACTGCAGTGAAGGTATTCTGAAGACATTAATCAACTTCATCTCAATTTCTTAGCTTCTCAGAATGATCCAACTTGGAGCTCTGAATAACTTGATACTGGCTCTTGAAATCTCCTGAATGCAACCACTAACTATGGTTCTAAAAGTTGCCTCCTACCACTGCCAAAAGACATTCCAAAAATCTGTGTTACATTTTTATCTCTGCTTTCCTTTATTCCTGCCTGGACAGAAAGTTACACAGCCATATTGGGTTTTCAAGGCAAGGTTTTGGTAGAGAGGAAGCTGCAGGGATGGCTTCTGTGTGAAGCTGCCAGACGCTTCACCCATATCTGAGACAGTCAGTGCCAGCTGGCTTCAAGATGGACCCACTGCTGGCCAAGGCCAAGCCCATCAGCGACAGGGGGAGCACCTCTGGAATAACTTCGTTAAGAAGGGGAACAAAACCCTGTGCGATTGCAGTGGGAGAAAGGAGTGAGAATATGTGAGAGCAACAGCCCTGCAGACACCAAGGTCAGTGAAGCAGGAGGGGGAAAAGATCCACAGATCCACCTGCAACACATGTAGGACCCCATGGCAGAGCAGGTGGATATCCAAAAAGAGGCTGTGACCCTGTGGGAACTCTGTGCTGGAGCAGGCTCTGGGCAGGACTTGCGACCCCATGGAGAGACAAGTCCAGCCTGGAGCAGGTTTGCTCACAGCGCTTGTGCCCCCACGGAGGACCGATGCTGGAGCAGTCTTGTTTCCAAAGGACTGCATACCATGGAGGGGATCCACATCTGAGCAGTTTGTGCAGAACTGGAACAGGGAAAGAGCGTGAGATGCACTAATTGCAGCGTCTATTCCCTGTCCGCTTGCACTGCTGGAGGTGAGGATATAGAGAACTCAGGAGTGAAGTTAAGCCTATGAAGAAAGGAAAGGTGGAGGGAAGGTGTTTTAAGATTTGGTTTTGCTTCTTCTTACCCTGCTGTAAATTCAATTATTTCCTTAATTTGAGTCTGTTTTAGCCATGATGGTAACTGGTGAGTGATCTCTCCCTGTCCTTATCTTGACCCACAGGCCTTTTGTTACATTTTCTTTCCCCTGTCCAGCTGAGGAGGGGAGTGACAGAGAAGCTTTGGTGGGCAACTAGCCAGGGCCAACTCACCACAAAAACACTCTCTGGGAGTTAGGGGCTTTGGAAAAAAAAAAAATAAAAATTATTGGCTCAGATGAGAGCTGACCTTGACAATTTATTCATTGTCTTAAAAACTATTTAGATAGACAGTATTTGTCTTCAAATGCTGAAACTTTGCAATAAAACTGCTTGTGGCTTTATAAAGATATTAATCAGATTAATAAAAACTATAAAAATTTAAATAAAGGAACACCACTTTCCTATTTTTCCCAGTGAGATGTAATTGTTAAAATGGGCCATATTCCTTTAAATTCACATTTCATGTCCCTTTCTAATGTGACACAAAATTGTGATGAAAGTCATTTTAGCATTAAGCTATAAAGTGCATGACCAGAGGTCTATTTTGTGTTTCTAACCCAAATTACACAGTTGCTTCTTATTAGTATATTAATTCAATTTAATTTTAGAACTGATTTAAAAATACTGCAGGGAAAAAGAAGAGGGTTTTTTTTTTCTGCAAAAACTCCACTGCTACTGCATACTAACTACAATGCTTCAGGTTAAACACATAAAATTGAAGTGTGAGTCCAAAAACCTAAACACTGGTTTTGCAGCACAAGTGCAGCCCACTGAAATGTATTAATTTCTATACTGATGTAGCAACAAAATGTAAAGACAAGCCTCTGTCAAACAACTTTTCCACTCATCTCTACGTATAATAGTACTAAATTGTGACCATGGCCTGATTTGATATCATGCTCATTTGCAATTTTTGATATTGCAACTTTTTGATATTTTACCTGCTCTGCAAAGCTATAACTGAACAAACAATGTCAACGATAAGAAAAATTGCTCCATCTTCAATCTCTTTCCACGTATCACAAATCAAACTACTCACATAATAGGTCCCAGCATATTAAAAATAACAACATGGCCTACTTTCTTCAAACATAGCCCAGTCTTAAGTTTTCAAGGACATCAGTGATACTGAAGGATTTACCTTAATATCACAACTTTTTGTAGCTAACCAAGTGATTTTATTCCCACTCAATATGAATGCAGTTCTTAATTTTTTTCTGGCATATTTAAATCAATTGATTTTTCCTCAATTAAAAGTAGTTATGACATTTTTTATGATTTCACAGCTTTTTCACGTTCTTAAAGAACTATCCAGACTCTTGCACAACCCAAGTTATTTCCTATATACCTCCTGTGCATGAAAAACTGGAAAACTTGAATTTACTTTCCTATGGAATCTTTACCTAGAAATTATCATCTCTAGTCATTAACTCAGCAGCACTGGAATAAATACATGTGCCTCAGTATCCTTTTTTCCTTTCCAACATGATATTTAAGCTATATCTATTACCTCTTCCTTTAAAATTACTAGATTGTTATTTGTCAGTGCTTCTGGATATGAAAAAACCCTAATCCACTATATAAAAGCAGCAGACTGGAAATAGTGAACAAGCTACACATACTGACTCTATAGTGCTGGTCACTTAGAGCCTTCCTTTAAGACAAGCTACTGCAGTTATCTCCCTTCTCTAGTATTTCAAAGCCTATTTATATAACCTGCTGTGTCCGAATTTCAATCCACGTATTTTATACTTCTTTTTAAAGCAAGTTAAAATAGTACGTATATTTTTTTTTCAATCCAAAAATCCTTGTGTGTTTGTTCTACATCACTAATTTTAATAAATTATTTTTGATATGTACAAGATACGTTTCTGGACACTTTTTATTCTGTGAAAACTGCAAAATCAGTCATATATCAGACAAAAGACAAAATCCTACCACTAATCACATGATGACTGCTTGTAAGAAAAAATAACGGCAAAAACATTTGGACTAGTGGTCAGTGTACACTGACTTGACTGCAATTGTAGCAAGTCATAAAAGAATAAATGTATCCTGAGTAATATCCAGTTTACAAAAGTGGCTTCCCAGTTGTGAAAAATTGCTGTGTGGTAGGCAAAGGGATGAGTCAGTTTAAGGTTGCAACTGTTTACAAACAGCTTCAAGTGCAAAGAAAGTAAAATGGTGCTAAGTACCACGTCCAGCCTTGCTTAATAATTTACCTGTTATAGATCATTGCATTATAGACTTGCATTACAATAATAGGAATAAACCACAAGCATTGGTTCAATGAGATAAGTGAGCCAAAACTAAAGTACTGCTTGAAATTCCAGTTGGGTTAATACCAGAACAAAATAAACCAAGCCAGAGAATTACCCAGTTTTCAAAAAGAGAAGGAAGAAGTCTGATTTTAGCAACAAAGTTGTTTCCATGCCTAATGCTGGAAGTATAATACAGCATAAGGTCAACAGTCTTGAATTTAAGACAGACTCAAAAATCCCTAGCAAATAATTTACCAGAGGATTTTGGCAGCCAAAATTAATTGTCCACATCTGTTTCTCCTCCTCCTATCTCCTTGAAGGCAGCATTTCCCTCAAGCCTCTGAGCAAGATGAACTGTTGGGAGAATGTCAGTGGCAAGGGACAGATGACAAACCAACCAGTCTGTAAGGACCTATCACGTTGTCTTCATTCTACCTCTGTTTAGATCCTGCTGGTCCTTTCTTTGCATTTCATATCTCCACCAACTCTGGATACCTAAGAGATGTTGTTTTAGCTCTTTTAGTGCTGAGGAGAGGGTTTCTGTCCCAGTTGAGTCACAACAATTTAGATAGACTGGCTTTACTCCCTACAATAACTACCAGGGTGTTTCTCGATCCCTGCTACGCTTTATTTTCTTCAGCATCTAATAGACAGCCTGTGTATCCATCTTGTTCCTTCTTCAGAGCATAATTATAGCATTGGGGTCTGATCTTTTATTAATTCAAATGCTTTCCTAAGCATGCCACTGTTGCTACTCAAGGGATATCTGATTTACATATTCCCATAATTTCATTCCTGATTACTAAATTCATCAGCTCTCTTCAAAGTAGTTCATATTATAAACACAGTAAGACTTTCAGGAACTGATGTTCATTGCATACTTAATACTAACATTTTTCTCAGAACAGCACAGCAGTTTCAAAATACAAATCAATATGTTTATTAGAAAGTTTACTTCCAGTGAAAAACATGCACCTCTACATACTGATCTTTTTGGGGAAAAGAAACAGGCTGTTTTAAAACATCAAGGCTTAGAAATAAAGAGAGTTACACTCTGCTGGACAAAACTGCTCTTCTCACATCTTCAGCCAGAGCTAATATTGAAATAACTGTATAGAATCTGAAAGAAATATGTGTTGAGAACAGAGGAACTCCAGGCTAAGGACAGGGACACAGGAAGAAATTAAGATGGGGATCTAGGGAGCACGTAATTCAGGCAACATTACTCCTCTTTCTGAAGTTGTGTCACTATTTTATAGACTTGTTACAAACAGACACAAACAAACAAAACTAAACCAAATAAAACCTTGTTTACATTTTTTTTTCCTCTACTGAAATATTTAATAAGGGTTATGGGTGGTTTACTAGACATCTGATCCATACTGACTTACGAAGCAGAAGCATGGAGTTTTAAGTTTTTTAACATGCTCAGCTTCCCTGACTGATGGATGCTGAGGGGACTCAGTACTACTTTGAACTAAATTCCAGCAAAGTGGCTTTGGGTAAAAAAACCCCCTGTTTTTCTATCAAGTAACATTGCACAGGGAAGAGGCACAATTAATTTAGTGAAACACTGGGTGATTCTGGGGTTATGCTGTGTAGGGTCAACAGTTAGATTTCGATCATTCTTGTGGGTCCCTTCCAACTAAGGATGTTCTATGATTCTAAAACTTTAATGCTGAAGCACAGACAGTATGTAACTAAGTACAGATTTTCTGTGTTTAAAGAGGGCAGAATTAAACTAATGCCGTTTACAGCTCACTATTGTAACATCCAATGACTGTCCACAGTATCATCAGAGAATAAAAACAATATCCTAATGTTATATTAATACTAAGTTATATTAACACTAGATTATTTTAATAAAGTGTGAATAAAGTTTGTAAAAGTACTGTAATAATACAAAGATAATATCCATCACTGTATTCTAATTTTATGTGCAGGGTGCTACACACAGGAAAAACCAATATGTTCTGCAAAACCAATTTGTTTTATTTAGGGAATTTAGTGGAGTTCCCTTTTTTATATTCACAAATTTTTACACTTACATTTTACACTGAATTTCTATGCTGGAACATAGTGTCAATCAGCATATTAAATTTTGTTTTAAACTAATACTTGCTTTTCAGATAAATCATTCAATTTTTACATGCTAATATAATCTTAGGTGACTTGAATTAGTATGTTTTGTAATAAGATTACAAAAGAACAGTACATCCTACCAAAAAAACTGGTGCAGGTAAACACTTTTAATTCAACCCCTCAAACAAATCTAAGGGAAAAAAGTTCTGCTACAAAAATGTCTTGTCTTCAAGTGCACAGTAGTCTCTCCCAAAATGAGTTTAAAAATGAGAACACATATATAATTGATTTTGTCTGCTTATTTTGTATCTGTACTAAAAATGTTACAGTAAGAATAAACACACACAAATGTCACTGAAATTAATACCAAAGACTGACTCAATACTTAAGAAAAACCAATAAGGTTACCTTCTGTATTGCAGCACATTTCACAGCAGGAAAAACAATTATTAAAGATAGAAAAAATATATTTTGGTTCAAAATTAATATATTGATTTCTAGCTGAAGGGCAAAAGATCTACAGAATTTTTCAGTCAATCACTAAAATTCCATTGAAGAAGTTAGATAAAACTAGATGTTGTTAATAACTTAATAAATCACTAGGAAACAGGAGAAACAACATAAATCAGTTGTTCTTTGCAGCCATCCAAACTGATTCTGTACCTCAAAAAAAATGCTAATAGCTCAAATTGTGCTTAGCATATTTCACAAATATTTTGGGCAGAATGAAGTGTTTACAGCTTTCTGAATAAGTCTGACCAAGCTATTTCTCTAACTGCACATAATTTTATGTCATGATATTTTTAAACATTAAAAAAAAAAGTATTTTTCTTCAATTGACTGTGATACTGCATACCTAATACACCTTATATACTGCATAGCTTGTGCAGAAGTTTGGCCATGAAATTCTAGCCTTCGTACAAAAGAGCAAAATATTTGTTTGGGTATAAAATCCACTTCACTATTTCTGCTTTTCTACAGAATCACTAGAGGCTACAGGATTGAGTATGCATGCCTTAGAGAATCCACTGCAATAAACAATTTTTCTGGGCACAGAGACAAAAATCAAATATGGGATTCAGTTTGATACTTCTTAAAAGGAGCTCACAGCAGTCTACCTGGCAATAACTCATAATATTTCCTCATTTAAAGCCCCAGTGTATGCATGCCAACATCCACACACCTCTTCAGTCTGTATTTGAAACAGTGCTTTACTCTCCTGTAGGATTTGAAGGGTAAGGAATAGATCTTATCACTACACCAAAACTAAGATCCCCTCCTCAGCTCCTCAAGAAACAACTCCATCATGACTTACCAGGAACTGCCCTACAAGCAGAACAAGTGAGACACCGCACAACCATTCCAGAGACACTATCTATAGGACTGCTCACCTGGCCTGCAGGTTGTCTGTCTCATCCACACTACACTGCCATAGGAAAGGCAGGGGAAAAAACAACCAACCAACAACACATTCTATAAGAATAGACCTAATGCCATCTTTTTTTTTCTTTTACTGTTTTTTACATCTCCCATCCCTCCACAACAACAGGTTGCATCTCTGTCAATAGGCAAGGCAGAGTAAGTACGTGATGGCCTGTGGGCCAAGATTTGTTCACCTGTGAGCTTGTGGGTTGCTACTCAGGGCAGCTTTTAACTTTTGCCCTCTGCTTCTCTCAGTGCCAGCACTGAGTTATGTCCTACCCAGCTACTGACATTCTAAGGCTTGTAGGAACTTAATTATTTGGGAATCTCTACCTCTGCTTCTGATTTGATGAACAGTGAATTCAAAAATCGTTGCAGATCATACTATGAATCATAGGCTGAAGACAGAAAATGAAATCTCAGAAGCTCCATTTACTCAGGAAAACAGGTTGTAAAGTCCCTCCAAATCCTCCCAGTTCAGCAG
The DNA here is from genome assembly GCA_013400415.1 of Scytalopus superciliaris. Lineage (NCBI taxonomy): Eukaryota > Metazoa > Chordata > Aves > Passeriformes > Rhinocryptidae > Scytalopus > Scytalopus superciliaris. The sequence continues at coordinate 153,545 of VXBX01009325.1, read as the reverse complement.
TGCCAGAAAAAAAAAAAGAAAGGGAAGGGAGAGCTTACAGCAGAATTCTGACACTCACTCTGTGCTCAGGGAGGCCAGAGGCACTTAATCCACAAGGCTTGTAGTTTGGGAGTTCACCTTAGGTTCACATGCCACCTCTTTGTGGCTTCTCTGCTGTCCACTTGCCAGGAGAGGTAAGGAAGATTTTGTGTGTGTACAGAAATCAGCTACTTTGAGTCCACCAGAAGTTATAGTTTCAAAATAAAACATTGTTATGGAGCAACCATCTGAAAATGCTTAAACCATCATAATTATTAAATCTGTGGTTCTCATATACATATCCTTGAGCAAAATTAAAGTGTTTTCTTTTAATTAATTGCTGTATCAGAAAACAGCAAATAACATTAAAGAGTTGTAAATAATATTTCTTTGCACAAAGACAGACAGGAAGCCATAAAAAATAACTGTCCATAAAACTATTTCATGAATTTTTACAAATTAATAAATCAACAAAAATACATTGTCCCAGACAGATGACCAGACAGAAAGGAAACAAAAAGCAAACTAAATCTGTTGTAATTACAGAAAACCTACACTGAGATTTTTTTCATTGTTGTTCTATCCACTATAACACTTGTGAATATCCTAAGCACATACTTGTTTCTATAAGAGCCAGTCTTGAAGCATCTCAGGTGTTTCACTTTACATGATAGATATGCTCTAAATCTTGATTATTTCCCAATTAAGGACACTTCTGATTGTCAAACTCCACTTTCGTTATATATTTCTTATTAACAAAGCATCAGCCCTCAGACAGGAAAAAAGCTGCAGTGAGTTCTGGTGAGAAAAGGAACAGCTACCTGCAAACAGAGGTGAGAGGAGCCTGAGCTCACCGAGGTCCTGCACAGTTTGTTTTATGTGACACTGGACATTCACAAGACAGAATATAAGGCAAAATACGATTTAGTCACAGCCTTCAGATGAATGAGATGCCCCTCTTTTGCTAGACTCAATGTTTTTTGAAGGGTATAGAACACATCAGAATTATGTGAAGTAAAATTGACAAAAAAAGTCACCTTTTTTTTTTGTGTGTGTGTTTGTTTTTGGGTTTTGTTCTCTTGTGGGGATTTTTTGCTTCCTTGAAGGGTTTTTTTTCTTTAAAATTTCCTAATTATTGATACTGGTCAAAAATATTACATTAGTCCTTAGAAAACCTGAAGACTGAAGTTACATAATTACATAATTCATTCCTTTAGTAGTGAATCAGGATATCTCTTTGTCCTGGTAAATAACCACACCGGAGTGATGGCAGGAGGGATACTTCCCAGAAGGGTTGTCAGTGATAACATGCACAACGCAATAAGATTTTAAATGAGAACACAGCTTCTCTATATAATGTACACTGTTCAAGACATTCTAGAGATGCTAGACAACACAATTCTTTTAGCCAGAGATCGTGCTTAAAATACTGTTTTTCCTCAGTGTTCCTGATCTCCATTAGAAACTTAAATCAGACAAAAAGTGAAGTGTTTTGAGCCCTGAGGAAAGCAGGATAAGAAACAGATCTATAAACACGTGTTGTTTGAAATTGTTTATGATTAAACAGTTCTACAATTTTTAAGAGAAAAAGGGAACTTTTGCTCACCGAAATACATATTCTGTAGTAATTCCTCCACTTAGAGGCTCCAGAAAGGGAGGCAGTAAAAAAAATTCCATTCAACCTACTCCTTGAATCATTGTAAATGTAGTGCCATTCAGAATTAGGTCTAACAAAGACAGAAAAGCTGTTTCTCCTGATTAAATAAGTGTTGGGTTTTGAACCATTTGAATAATTCTGAATCAGTGAAAGTAGTGGTAGTAGAAGAAGAGGAGTTATCTTTACTGAAAGTGGAAAAAATACATTAAATTATAAAATTGTACACCTGTCTCTCTTGTCTTTAAATATTAGCCCCTCTCTCACACCTCATTTAAATTGTTATGGTGTTATTTTATCTGTTAGGCAGCATAGAAGGACATTGTCAGAGAAAGCAAGAACAATATAGTTACAAGAAATAAAAGCATTTCAGTATGGTTGTTTCCTTTTCACTTACTTTCATGATCCTCATCACTACCAAGATCTGAGATCTCTCTTTTTGCCAGAACTTCAGCTAAGCTAAAGATAGCATGTAAATAAATCAGGCTTTAAAGACAAACCTCTCCTTTCCATTGATCTTAGAGAAAATTCTAGAAATAGCAAGGAACAAAAAATTGGGACACAGGCGAAAAGCAGACGTCTTTCACACTCATGACTCACAGTGTTAACGCATACGCAGTCCTGTTTGCTTCTCTGGGAAAGATAGTTGGAGTAAGTATATTTGTGCTGCTTTCTCATCTGCATTACTAGTTTGTACCAAATGTGTCAATGTGTTGTACAGAATAGTATGCAGTTCTGCACTTAAAACTACATTTTACAGAAATTAACCATTGATAATTTAGAAGCATGTGCACTCTCTTTAAAACAAAACAAAAACTAAACACAACAGGCAACAGAATTTGCCTTAATCCAGTCACTGCTATGCTTATTTCTTCACTAAAGACCCAGGGAAAAAATTATAAATGTTTGCTTATGCATATTTGAGAAAACAGAATAGCAAATTTAGGACTTTTTCCTTTGCTTGTTTTTGTTTTCTCTGACCTATTTTCAGAAAGTCCACTGACTACATTTTCAAATTTCCCTACAGTTAAAAATTACTTAAAAGTGTATTTATACGAGCTTAGTAAAGTTTTACTCATGCATGCAGTTCATAAGCCATTTTATACTGATGTAATAAGACATTTGTACCATAATCACGTTTTCTTAGTTTTCATATTTGGATACAGAAGAATGCAACAGCGTTACCATTATTCATACCTCTTTCCTGAAGTTTTTATGTTCCTCTGAAATCAAGACATCTCAGAATTGCCTTTTTGAAGTGAGGTAATTAAAGCCATAAAGGAGTCTGCATAGCTGGCATCTTCTAGTTACCTTTGTCTCAATTTTAACCTCTGAATTTTGCTGTTAAAATGCCCCCATCCTATTATTCAACTGTTTTGATATATATTGTTAGTCACATTTCTTAAGAAAAAATAATGTATATAATTTTTAAGTCACTTATTTTATTTTTTTTATTATTCCCAGAGACCTTTTTTTACTTCCTTCTCTGGGATGCATCTATCAAGTTTTGTCTTTATGATTACCCTGTCTCTGAGCCATTCCCATTCATTTTCCTAGTGCTCACTAGATAGCCAGCATAAAGCTGTTTTCTGAAAATCAGCCGAGAATTTAAGTATAAAAAGTAATTTCAATAAATAGCATTGGCTAACACCAGTTGTTCCTCACAGAAGTGTGGTCTCTTAGTAGGTAACTATAAATCTGCTCACAGGTGTTTAAAGAGAGACAGTGCTCAAAGACAAGCAATTTTCTACTCCTTGATTGCACTAGCACCTTCACTGCAGAAAAAAACCCCAAATACTACCATTAATTATGACAGAAATGTTTCAAACATTCTAAGATTAGGTGTGTGGAGTATCACCCCAAAATTCTGTCACATGAGGATTCTGACTGGCAGACCTGTTCTACTTCTCTTCGCTTTCCCCTCCTGTCCCAACACGCAATTTCTCCCCCTACAAACCTTTAACTATAAATTTATATCACAACCTTTATATTGAGACTGAAGAGAGGATGAACTGAGTCAAAATTAATAAGATTCTGTCAAATCAGCATCTGTCATACATCCAGTTGAATTTTTGAGAGTTTTGTTTGTCTTTGCACTTCCTATTTACAACTGAAATAAGACCTGTGTGGAAACAGAGTCCCTTGACAAAGTAGAGCTAGTCAAGAGAACCTGTAGTGGCCTGAATAGTGACCTGCTGATGCGCTATGCTCAAAATGAAGCAACAAATTAAGTAACAGGGTAGTTAATGGCTTGGAAGTCCTAGAGCTAGTGGAGATTTTCATAGAATCTGGTGGCAGTCTGGTGACAGTCATAGTTCAATTCAGCATACAAGAGAATATAATACCCTAATTCACTAAATCTGGTCAGGATAACTTGGTTATATTAAATAACTGCAATCCATATCAAACAAAAATGTGGTTAAAACCTCTCCAGATGAAACTAGACACCTGTAACAGCAGTCATAGTACAGTGCAAAGACACAGACCACCTAACTGCAAATTGACTTCTTTACATTAAGACTCAATAAGAATTTGTTGTGTCCTTAGACAGAAAAGAAAGTAAGAAAAGTTAAAATGTTTTCCAAATCTATGCTGTCCCTGCCTTCTAAGATGAGACCATCTGGAAAATTTTCAGCCCACTTTTTATTTTTATGTGCTTATGCAGGAGGGGTACAGCATCATCTTTTCTCATTAAAAATAAAATGTTTGCATAAGGTTTTGGAGTAAAAATTCACCCAATTCATCATAATTTAAAATAATCTTGACAGTATTGCAAACCTTATGCATTGTAAAGTCTCGCATCTAATGAGCAAATCAGGTTTCACTAAGAACGGAAGCATCAAGATTTTGTTATAAAGGGAGCTGTTTTCAGCTACTGCATGATTAATGTAGTATCATAGACTTGACATAAAAACAAGATATATTAGTGTTTGGGGATCAAACTAACTTTAAAGAGAGGCTTCTTAAGGAAATTTAACTGTCAGAATGAAATTTGATAATTGCTTTATTTTTAAATTTCCTGTAATATGGTTTTTGGAGGAGAAGCTACATAATTCTGATGCTTCCAAATTCAATTATTTGTCACGTTCAGTCCTTACCACATAAACATTCAATGTCTCCAACAAAAAGAACATCCCAAATCTTTAACCATTACAAAAAACACAATACACCTTGACCTTGCATCTTAAAGTTAAATGGAGTGACATTTTAAAGATTAAATTAATTCTTCCTCATTTCAATAATATCCTTTTAAAAGCCCTGCCTAGACTGGAGTATACATTTGATTTCTTTATCTTTCTTGATGACCCCTCATGCCTGCAAGTCAGCTCATTTTTCTCTGCTGAAGACTGCACCCTATCCCTGCATGTGCTCTAAAATTTCCATTAAAATCTAGGGCATCATCACTCATTCTTATCTGCAGCAGGCTGCCAAACAGTGAGATACCAGCAACTGCATGAGAACTCATCTCGAAGGACAATATAGTTATACCCATCACCGTCCAGAGTGGAAGAGAATTCTACCTGCATAATATGTTATCACATCCAGTACACTGGGAATCTTAAAAACACCGGGAGTGGTGTAGGATGTTGTTATAAATTCTCATGCAACAGCAAGCCTTACTTAAACAGCAATTTACCAGTAGGCAATTAGCTTCTCAGAGAACATTTTTATTAAGTTCACTTTACAATGAAACGATCTGTCTCATCAGCTATTGAATATTTGCTGGTTAAAGCATTATTATTTTAAATTAGCATATTACGAGTACCTGAGGGTATTTAAACTTGTCTATGTGTTTAGCCTTCAGGTTTCCAAGTCCCTCTTCAAGTTGATTCTTAAACAGTTTTCATACCCAAAGTATATGGACCCCTTTCCAGTGTTTTAAATTAGCTGTGCTCATTCCTCTTTAGCTTTTCTACTTTGCAAGAACTCATATATGTATAGAGAATTGTATATCTACACATTTAAGAGTACATAATTATATACCATTATATATTTTTATGCCTATATAAGCACACATTCTGTAATTTTGCACATGAACCACAATCTTGTCATGATATTTTGCTGGATCACAGCTCTCATACAACTGACATCGTCACCCCTCATTCTACAGTATAAACACCCTTTTAGTACCCTGAGCCCAGACCATTACATGCCTTGAGATCAGAGATCAATAATTTAATTTTGCATTACATGGATATCCTGTGCGTACCAGTGTATGGAAGGTGTCATGATGGGCCACAGTGCTCTGCGCAGCACTGGTTGAACTGGCCCTTCAGTGATACCTCTGTGGTTCAGTAGACAACTTTGCTACTGTCCAGGCAATAGCAGAATACAGAACATCTGACTGTCATCAGGTCAGGATTAGCCAGTCCTGCAGCAGTATGCACCTGGGAGGATTTGCCACTGGCAACTACTGCTGCAAATTAGCTCAGTATCTGTGAGAAACCTATGATTGGATTGCTGGCTGGTCTGCTTTGGTCATTTGTGGGTTTTTTAAGTAATGTGTGTGGTTGTTGCTACAACCTTTTCCACATTCTGTTCAGTGGCCCCTGACACCTGAATCTTTCTGGTGTACAACACAAGCAGCTTTAACTCTTTTGCACTCCTAGGCTTTTGTCCTAGGATGGCACAAACACTGCTGAATAGCACAAAGCATAAGGCAGCTAGGTGCTTATTTCTTTCGGAGGATGAATGTATGCACTGACTGATGGCAGAATAATCCATTCATGACACTTTAGCTAAAGAATTAAGCAGAGAAAGTATGCACTATTTAAATTTTTTTGTGTCCTTCAGAAATACCTGCAACAGCATTTAGCAAAGGCAGCAATAACTCATGATCAGCTCTGATACATACTCAAAAAGACAGATGGATAGAAGAGCTCTTTAAATATTATATATTATATACTTCAGTATATAGTGAGATATAATAGACAGCGAGGTTGAAACATTAACAAGCCAGTAACATTAACAAGCCTAAATGAAATGGCATTTTTATGCTAAAAAAAACAAATAGAGCCTCTAAATTCACACAGAGTATACCTACTACTGTAAATAACTGATTGTTTCACTGTGTGTCTTTTCTTTGAAATATTTGTGCAGCTTATTTCATTAATTTCTTGGAACTTGAAACGTGTTTTCCAGTATCTGCTGAGAATCAAGCATGATTTTCATGGTATGTAGTTTAATATCATACAACTACCAAAATATTATAAATTAGCTAGTTAGAGAAATGCACATTTTGCAATAGCACAAATTATATTCTCTATCATAAACTTTATATATGTAAAGCACCATGTGACAGAAGGACCCTTGAACTGGGGACTGAGGGGGCTGTTTGATTTGAAATCTCGGTAGCCAAAGTTTTGTACTTTGCACCAATTTAAATACTTGCTAAATTGGAGACTGAGCACTCTTTTGCAACCATAGACCCAGCACAATGTTGCTATTACCTTCCAGGTATTACTCAGAATTCATTTGATTGGCATAATTTTAACAATTCCACATGGCACTTCTAATCCTTGGTGAAATCTAGATGTTAATTAATTCAAAAGAAATTAAGTAGCTCTCTCAAATTTTGAAACCTTTATGAAGTACTATGTGAGCTGATATTGTAAGTCACTTTAAGTAACTAATCTTCCATTCCTGCTCCATCTCTTAACACTAAAACATTTTTAAGACCCTCTGGTAATGAATAAGAAATAGTTTACAAAAATACATCTTAGGACATGACGATGTTTTTTAATTAGGCCCAGAATATGTTCTCAAAAGCCTATGCACCTTAATTTTAACCAGCTTACAAACTACTCTGGTTTACTAAATGCAAAATATCTTCTCTGGAACAGCAGCAAAGTGAGTCCACCAGTGACAAGTCTAACTGGTAAGAGGCCACTGCTGGGCAGCAGCTGTCCCACCCAGGTACCCAGTGTTATGTGCCCTACTTAGCACATCTGACATCCATCCAGCATCAGGAGGGATGCAGAGTCAACAAGCAAATATTTGCAGAACTTTTATTCCTCTCTGGCTCTTCCCTGATACTGAGCAAGAGGAAGCAACATTTGGGAGGGCAGTGAGACAATCAAAGACCCCGTGTTAATCACTGAGCTCAACTGAAGTACCTCAGCCAAAATGGTTTGACACTGGGTAAGCCAAACCTTGGGGCAGTGAAGTCTATGGCAGTGTTGCCATCCTCTTCATTCATTTCTCAATAACACAATAAACATCTATCAATCAGAAGACAGCATTTTTCCTTTCACTGTTACAATCAGATTCAGAAATGCTTATGGTTTAATTTACAAATAATAAGAACTTTATGAAAGCTTTCAAAAGGTTCAAGTATGTATTCTGCATGAGCTTTTGCATGATGCACGCACATGAATTAGCTTCACCTAATGATTACCAATTCTTTGTGTCCAGATCAGGTATTACCCTGGTTCAGGCAGAAAATTAAGTACTTTTAAATACCAGATTCGAACCACATTCCCAAACAACTATCACAATACTTTTAAGATGTAAATTTAACGAAAATGAACACACAGTACAAATTGTATCCCTTGACACTTTGAGGCTATCACACAAAAGTTATTTGGAAGTAGATTTTGAAGTTGATTCAATTTAATCCAAATGCCAGACTAACTACATTGAAAGTGCAAATTATCTAAGACATGTTTGAAAAATTAGCTTATTGGATTACACATTTCCTTATTTTTTCCCCTCTAAGTTTTATACCACTTCTATAATTTATAGTTTTGTAGATGAGCTCTAGAAAATTGCCCCTAACTTTATTGAAAGTAACAGATTAAAAACCAATTGCTTGGTAAACAGACTTTTGCAGACACTGAAATGCATGAAGAATACAATCCCTCCATTTAACTTATTATGGAATTCTCATACTTAAGATAGTTAGATATTTCCTAGACATAAAAACTTAAACCCCTAAACTAAACTAAAACAAGCCACCAAACCATCTTTTAGAAAAGCTTGAACTTCAACTATTAGGACTTTGATCAAACAAAAATAAAAATTCATTTCTCAATGTTACACTAACATAAAAACTTATGACTTGGGTAATATACTTTATTAATAAAGAACAGAATTTGGACGAGCTTATTTCCTGTTAAAGATTTGAGAGGCCTGGGAATGGTTGGGTGATTAAAGTACTGGTAAATACTGAAGAAAATCTTCTTTATTATTCATTATTGTTTGAGTTTGTTGTCTTTCATTTTCTTCTTTTTAGTCCCCTGCTAGAACTCATTTAAGAGGGAAGTGTTTTGGTGTTTTTGCAAGAAATGGAGAGGGTGGAAAAGAATAAACTAGCCCTCAGGGAAGGAGAATGTAGAAAGTGAGCCTCATTCAGCTGCTTTAATGTCTGCGTTAACAGACAATAAAAAGACCTTTAAAAAAAAAAAAAAAGCCATGATTTTAGATCTTCGTGGATAGAATTACAATGAAGTTAATGATTCTCTCACCTGAACACCAGAGCTAATCTCTCTCCTTAAAATGAGAACCAATCCTTGCTTTTCTTATCACTATTTCCACAAAAACTGTAAGGGAAGATTGAAAAACGTGTCTTTCAAAAGTAATCTCCATGCCATACAACATGTATATCTGCGTGCATGTTTGAATTTTAATAGTTTATTCCCTTTTAATTTTTTATATTATATTGTTTATCAGCATTCAATTGTTTAATATCTTAAATCTCCATCTCAAATATGATTCTGAGGTCTTACACAATTTGATCCGATTCTTAAAAACCCAGTGCAACTTAATCAGAGAGCCTCCTGAATGCTTACACAATGAACAGAGGTATGTGCAGGTGATGCTACTGCAGACAGTGTGTGTAGTAATGACTTGAAGCAACACTGTAATACCTGCACTCTGATGCGTCAGGCAGCACATTGCCAGCAGGTGCAGGGAATTGATCCTTCTTGCTGCTCAGCCCTGGTGAGGCACAGCTGGGATTCTGGGTACTTGTCCTAATCCTTCTGTACTTCTTTTCCCTCTGTTCGGCACCCTCTTAATACTGTTATAAGCTAAACAGTCCTGGGACTACCACTATGCTATTTGTTATTAAGAAATTTGATTTTACTGGATGAAAAGAACTGTTTCGTTTCCCATGGCCCAAAAGAATGCTCCATTCTTTATCCATTCTTTTGAGGCCACCTATGACCTTACCAAGTTTCTCTTTTCTTATCCAAATGTATCTTGACTCAAAGCAGTGAAATTCACCAATTTTAGCAGATTTAGCTTTTTACAAAACATAACATGATAAAACTGTAGGGAAGTTCATAACCTAAATGGCTGTTGCACAAAAGAATTCAGAACAAGGTCTATTATCAAATGTAGGCACCCAACACCATTCAAAATAATTGAAAAAGAAATAAAGCAAATTGCAAGCAAGAAGACCTACCATGTACAGACACATCAATTTCACAGAACACTACACTGGACAGTTATTGAGAGTGTACATTGGTGATCTGGCTGTAGAAATAAATGGCTCCATTTAATTGTTGCCCTGAATCCTTGATTCAGGACATCCATTAGATAAAGTTTCAGAAAACAAGTCTACTGAAATGGAAGTGTGGATTCCTGGATTCAGAGCTAGAGGACATCCAGTTATGTTCCTTCCCCAGCAGAAGGGGGTAACAGCACATTCCTGTCCTTGCTGACGTGAAAAACTGACAGCACAATTTTCCAGCAATGTTTTCAGCACAGCAGAAAATGAGAAGCGTTTCTTCTTCAGCTCAGGTCACAGAAAGCATTCAGTTCCCTTTCTGCCTCTCTTCTCAACAGGAAAGAACAAACAAACTGGGGTTAAACCTTGCTGAGGCCAAATAGTGTGGATTCTCTGCAGGGGAAAGCAAACACAGCAATTCTCCTCAGGCCATCAGACAATGAACAAGCCCAATTCCTCCTCACCACGGAAGGCAAACAAGAAACAAGCCAACCTAAAATCCTACCACAGCTGTAGTATCTTAATTTTATCACAGACAAAACATAAATTCTACACTCCACAGAAAAGCAAGTTTAAATGCCGTCTGCCAGCCTGACAGCAGCACTGTTCTGTTTTCTTGCTTTTCCAGGAGATGGAAGTTTAATCCATGGTATAGCAAGAAAATGTGGGACCAAGAGTCCACAGTGGGAATTCAGAAGGAAATACTAATGATTATTTCAGTAGTCTTTGAAAAACAGTTGATTGCAACTGCCTGAAACAGCTTTTGTGGTGAAATCTCACATGTATCACCCCCAAAACTGTGACGTCAAGCTGTTGGTATGGATGAATCAGTAGAATCTGAAAAGGAGTTTAATGTATATCTACTTTTCTGCCACAGTACCTAAGAGTAAACCTGCATCTGTTCTCACTCTTGCTCTTGTAAAAGTATTTACTTTCTTATGCCATTGGAAACCAACTGGGGATTTTTCTAGAGATATAAATTCATAAATAATCTGAAGAAGTGTGAATGAGACTCTGTTGTTTCTTCTCGTGTCATGATAAACACATGATAAACACATCATTACCACAAACTAGCAAAGTAGAAAATTTTTCTCCATAAAAAGTGCAGATTTAGTAGTAAAATACCAAAACCAGAATATAATTTAATTCATTAAATTGCACTTAAATAATTAGCTAGTTGATGCCCTAGGACTTTATATATTTGTATATATATGTGTATATATTTTTATATATTTGTACATTTTTATATAGCTGTATAGCTTCTCATATTAGATGTAGCAACTAGCAGTTTCTACCTCTGTGCTACATTCCTGAATGTCTGTGTTAAGGGTAAGATAGCGACTAGAATATCTTGCTTGGGAATCACGTACCAGGACTAGAATAACAACACATATTGTAGTCAAAACAAGATAGAGGACACAGGGACCTTGGAGAAGCTCCAAGGAAGGAAAGCGATGTGAAGATGATGATGGTGAAGTGAGGGGTCTTGAGGCACCTGACTCAGTTTTAGGGAGGCTTGCCAAGGAGCAGACCTGAGGGAGGTTCTGGGGCTGGCATGAGGGTGGATGATTCTTGGGTTGGGTGTAACCTTTAGTTATGGTAATTGAGTAATGTTATAAAATTAGCAAGCACCCCTATAGTGGGCGTGTGTCTATATACTTTGTGAACCTGAAAAGCTTTTCAGTAAAGAGCTATTCTCTACCTCACCCAGATAATATTGCCTTGAAAGTTTCTTTCTCGATTTTAGGCAACATAGTGAACATATAAATTAAAATTAATGAATTCCCACTTAAACTGTTCAAGAGTACAGGGATTGCAGACTTTAGAAAGGTGTCATGACGAGGCTTTATAAACAAAGGAAGTTGATGGTACTGAATTACTTAATCAGATGAATGCACTTGGAACAGAATGTGAAATTGTTTGGGCTTCAAGGGTTTACAGTGATCACAGGTCAAGAGTTAGAGCCAGTAAAATTCTGTATGATAAACCATGCTGACCAGAGAATGACAAATAGATGGGGAACAAACACAATATACCTGAATCACACAAGCAAGACCAGGAAGCAGCACCTGCTCATTTCAGCGGACCACTTCTTAATTAATTACTCTGCTGAAAAAACACCACACTCTATTAGTCTAAATCAAAGTATACTTCAAAAGCAGTAGCTGGAGACAGTTTTTAATAACTGGGGGGAAAAAAATATCTTGTGACAAATTAACTACTTAACTGGAATCTGGAGATTATCAGTTGCCAAACAAACATTTATGACAAAATCTTGATTTCTGGAAAGACTGTAATATTGCCCATATTACCAAGAACTAAACTGTTCTGTTGGCCTCTTTTCTGACTGAACTAAATCAGACTTGAAAAGGGTATTTCAGTTATTTAAATGCTAGTTTATTATTTTGCCTTTTTT
>VXBX01009325.1:60292-140994 GCA_013400415.1 Scytalopus superciliaris | reverse complement strand
TTTTTTTTTTTTTTAAAACAAAGCTATCTCCTCTAACCTCCTATCTTAAACTTACAGTTACAATAACAGGGATAACCACCAGGCTAAGCTACCTTTATTCCTCCATAAGAGATGGATATCTTTATCCCTCCATAACACAAAACTGCTCTATATGTCTATAACATTTGCCAAACCAAAAGAGACACTTCAGCATAATGTGTTCTGCAGAAAACCCCCAGAAGAATAGTGAGTTTAAGTATTTTATTTTGATTATGAAACATTTGATTTTGAATTTTGATGCAACAGAAGATTAAAAAGTAAAACATTAACATTGTTTTCCAGCCTTTTCCATCACTCTGAAACAAAATGGTGTCAAATCAAGATGGTTTTGTATTTCACTTTCTAAGAAATTTTATTACCCAAAGATAAAACTATTTTCACAAACAGCCACACTACTCAGCTTGCTAAATAACTGAGTTTAGCTTTGCCACTTCTCCTCAGCCTCTAGCACATATGCCTTACTGGCAGAAGTGAGATCCAAGGACAAGGACAAGATGAGGAAGCTTTTAACTATGAAGTACAAAATATGAAAACGAAGGTAAAGAAAAATAGTGCATATGTTGTCAACACCCAGCAAATAGTTGTGACAAACAACATTTGAAAAACTGCTTTGGTTAGAAGAGGAAAAGACATTGCCTGTACGCAGTGATCCTGAATTGTTAGCACCATGGTTTGTACCTAATTGTTCTCCTTTCCTCCATAGGCCACCTCATTGATAACTATCAAATCAGTACCCATCTCACTCAGAACCCATAAATTTACAGCATCTCAAAACAATTCCAAAACATTTCAGAAATTGTTTTGAAAACACAGTAACACAACTGTAGTCAATTTTCAGTTTTACTGACAGTTCCTCCTACTTAAAACACGTTAAAGCACCTGGAAGCAAAAATTCAAATAACTCACTCCTAGCTTTCTTCAGCAGAAGTGTGCATCTTCCAAGAGCAATTAATTCCTGTGACAACATCTTTTCTGCTAATTCTATGACAGTATCAGTCATGCTTCCTTTATTCTGAACTTAATAGTGATTTAACATGTTTAGAGAGCAAAATGATTGCTTTACAAATGTCTTAAAAAATGTCACTCCATTAACCTGTGAGTTAGTAACCATGGACTTGGTAAGTGAAGTTTAAGACCAGTAACCTTTTCTTAAGAACTTAAGGCAGTGTAAAATCGATTATTGGCCAGAATCTAATGCCAAAATGCCAATAAGTAACCTGAAACAGACACAAATATTTAAATAAGACTTTTCCCCTTTCTATAAGATTGCAATTTTTACTCTATAATTTTTTTATGCTCAGTGCATAAGTATTTTTAGGTTCAGAACCATGTATATGCTTACACATGCATACCATTTGAAACTGTATTATTTTGATGAGAGAGAAGATTTTAAAGATCAGATCCATGAAATGGAACAGACCTACACAACTTATAACAGATATTAGTTTAGTATCCCAATGGGCAAGGTGATAAAACTTTCTCCCCAGAAGTTTGATCTCATGATTCTTACAGAATTCTTTGGTCAAAAAACTAAGATTCTGTTCACTTCAATGGTCTTTAGGTAAGTGGATTTGCCTGATCATTTGAAGTTAACTGAAGAAGTTTCACCCTATTTTCAGTATATTCCGGAACTTGTATCTTCTGTAGTCTAGCTAAATCATTTAAAAAACAAATAAAAAACCCCCACATTTTACAAATTAAACATATACAGTAAAATTATTGATTCATTCTAGCAATCATCATCTGTGTCTCTTTGCCTCAAATACATAGAATCATAGAAAATGCTGAGTTGAACGGGACCCATCAGGATCATCAAGTCCAACTCCTGGCGCTGTGCAGGACAACTCAAGAATCAAATAACCCAATGTGCCTAAGAGTATTGTCCAAATGCTTCTTAAACTCTGTCAGGCTTTGTGCTGTGACCACTTCCCTGGGGAGCCTGTTCAGTGCCCAACCATGCTCTGGGTGAAGAAAGTTTTTCTGATATCCAACCTAAACCTCCCCTGACACAACTTCAGGTCATTCCCTCAGGTCCTGTCACCGGTCACAAGATTGAAGAGATCAGTGCCTGCCCCTCCTCTTCCCCTCACGAGGAAGTTGTAACTGCAGTGAGGTCTCCCCTCAGTCTCCTCTTCTCCAGGCTGAACACACCAAGTGCCCTCAGTCACTCCTTATATGGCTTCCCCTTAGGGCTCTTTACCTTCTGTGTTACCCTCCTTTGGATACTCTCTAACAACTTTATGTCTTTTTTACATTGTGGTGCCCAAAACTGCACACAATATTCAAGGTGAGGCCGCCCCAGAGCAGAGCAGAGATAATCCCCTCCCTCGAACGGCTGGTGATGCTTTGCCTGATGCCCCCCAGGGCATGATTGGCCCTCCTGGTTGCCAGGGCACTGCTGACTCATATTCAACCTGGCCCAGACCAGAACCCCCAGGTCCTTTTCCACAGTGTTGCTCTCCAGCATCTTATTCCCCAGCCTGTCCGTATATCCAGGGTTACACACACACATCCCACATAGCAGTCTCAGAAAGAGCTCAGCTTGTTTCCATCTATACCACTGGTTACAATTAGGTTTCTTATCTTTAATTATCCCATAGATAGGAAAATCCTTCCAAACAAAATAGACCCACAAACTTGATGATATACTTTCTAAGTGCACAATATATTTTTTTGTGTGTTAGTTCAGACTCACGTAAGCATCATTGTTCATATGTCTGAACATACACATGTCTGAACAATTAATTTGTCTTTAGCAAACCATGGACATTTTGCTGTGGCTCTCACTGTGTGCCTATAGTGGTTATTTTTTGCATCTGAATGTAAATACCTAACACCATCTAGCTTGTAGGAAATTGAAAATGAATAATAAATTTTACAGGTGTTAACCCTACAACAATTCTTCTAACATTATTCTCACAACTCCACAGGGCTACTTTTTCATTATTAAAGGGAAAAAATATCATCTCCTTAAAAGGAGTCTGGAGTGCCTATTTGAGACACCATTACTGAACAACCTAGAATTTTGACATTTTATGCCAACCTTTGCAAGAAGTCAAGCAGTTTTCAGTCTTCATTTTGTGTAAGTAAAGCCTACAAATTCAATAACATTCAGGACCTAAAAAAGGTAAATTTGCATAACAACCAGAAATTTAATGTACTTTCTTTAAGGTTCTACCTTAACTGGTTTTCAAGTAGATTTCAATTACAAATAATATGCACGTCAACATAATTTTTAGGATAAAATGAATATAACCTGTGACAATCTCTCAACATTTTAAAAATTTAAATTAGATTTTGCTTTCTAAAAATTTTTATTCCAAATGGAAATTGATTGCAAGAAGTCTTATTACATGAGCTATGTAGGCAGTTAGATCACAGCAACAGATTCTGAATTCAACTTTAGATATCCAAGTCTGAAATCATAGCCCACAGCTCTGTAGCAAATGGAGAAAAACAGACAACACCAGTAGGCAACTCATCTAACCTATCTTAGGTATTTATTCTGAATTGAATTTCCATAAGCCTCAGCACAATTAGGGAAGGCACATTCCAGCTGTAAAAACCATGCTGTGAAACTGAAAAAGGAACATATAATAAAAGAGTGTAGAAAGTTCTTTAATTTTTCTAGCCGCCAAGACAATATAGGGAACTTCTGGAAAGTTTCCTAATGTTATGCAGGGAAAAGACAATCTAGTTAAGTTCTTCTCTACACAAGGGAATTGTGACACTGTAGGGAAAAAAAATTTGCTTTAGAAAGTGATTTAGTTAAATCAATGCAAGCTCCTCTGTGGATAATGATGGCTTATGTTTACTTTATCTAAATTGTTATAAGACACTCTTCCCCAAACTAAGACAGTCTACTCAAGAGGGCTGATCAAATTTATCTAAGTTCATTCAATTTTCTTGCGTACACAGGTTTAATGGACTCCATCGTCACTGGCAATGTAATGAGGCAACAGCAACACTAAAGAAAAAGAACGCGCTCTACAAACCAGCAATTAAATGTCAATATTGTTTTCCTTGATGACTAGGTTTTCATATGACAGCTATGGACTTATTCAAATTAAAGGTCATGTTAAAATTCTCCTAAATGCAAAGCCAGTGTAATTACAGGAAATATTGCTGGTACCTGGGTATCCTGGGCAAGCAAATGTTCCAGTGATGGGCAGTAAAATTGAGTGGTGGCAAATATCAGGGCAGGGTTTGCATTGGGAACAGTAAGACTCTTGCTGTTTACTACTGCACATACTTAGCAGTGTAAAATACAGAAAACAGAGGTTCAGAGAAGAAAACCTTAACCGAGCTTCTTTTAGGTGCAGTAGTCCTCAGGAAGGTAAGATTACAGTCAAGGCAAGACTGTTAATGTTGTATTTGCAGACAGAATTGAAACTGCAATCACTAAATAAATGACACTTGTTAGTAACAGCATGATAACCTGCTGGTAACCACAACAGTTATAAAAGAGGCAAGAACTAATCTGTAGTTCAATTTTATTTGAAAGGTCTTATTTTTTTTTATTAAATCAAGGATATGGTAGTATCTGAGCACACGTATGCTCAATCAATTCTAGAGAATTGGGCTAATTTTCTCTTGAATCCCTTTTGTGCTTATGTTCTAATCAACTATTGTCTCAAGTAGTGTAAACAACTTATACACTAAGACTTTTCACAATTACCCATCTTTACCAGGATTTAATTTTCTGCAATATCTGTTAAGTAAATCAGTAATGTAGTAGTTTTGAGCTCACAGTGTTTCCTAAATCACATTTTTCTACAGGAGATTGGTGGATGTGTGAGAAAATCCACTAAAGAATGTCAGTCTCTAAAGGAGCAAAGTGATTACTTTAGTTATTTAACAAATTATTCTACTTCTAGTAAAGTTTTGGGGTTTCTTGTCAGTATCCCACAGAATCAGAAGTGGAACCAGGTTATGCTTACACAAAAGGACATCAGCCTAACAACACAGCACTGGCCACATTGCAACATCAAGTCTGCCTTCACAGAATTCCTGAGGTTGCAAAACACCACGAATTTCACTGAGTACAACCTTTGACCGAGCACCACTATGTCAACTAAAGCATAGCACTAAGTGCTGCATGCAGTCATTTCCTGAGCATTTCCAGGGATGGTGATTCTACCACCCTCCTGGGCAGCCCCTTCCAGTGCCTGAACACCCTTTCAGTGAAGAAATTAATCCTTTGACTCAATGTATGGTCCTCTCTGAATGCTATTAGTTAGCTGTAGGAAGTGGCAGATGCTGAAAAAGAAAGATAGGTCAAATAGAAGCATTAAAACCAAAAGGATGCTGGAAAATCACCTGATTGTTCTTCTAAATGTTGTTGATGCTTTTCCCAAGGACAACAAAACACAAAACTTTCTGTCCAGCAAGCTGTTAGCTAATTGGGATTTGTTGGTACAGTCTGTAACTCCTTCAGAAATCAAAGCAGAGACAAGTTTCAGTATCAGAAAGATGAAGCCTTTGTATTATAGCTAAATGGAGGTAAGGCAGAATCTGAAACTTTCTTTCAGTTATATTGTATTACATATTTGTGTGTTACCTCAGAGGAGTGGAAAAAAGGCCACTTGAGTACACCCCCAATGAAGACACAGTATTCAATCATCTACCTTGGCAGCAATATCATTATCGTGCACTGATTTATGCACGAATGCAGAAGCAGGACAGGTCCTGGTACATTCTTACTAAAAACCTTTGATGCATTTTCTTGCAGGCTTCCAAGACAAAATTTTTGAAACTACATTATTCTCCTTTCTGAGGTGACACGCTTTCTGGCATCTATTGCTCAACTTTTCCTCTTTGTTGCAACATACATATTTAAAATTTTAACAGAAAATCTCTCAACAAGTGCAGTGAAGCACATCCTTCATACCGTAGAGTTTCTGAAGTTTTGTTGCTAATATTTCTTCCAGAAAGATGCAGCTCAGACCTATCAAAGTGGAATATTAAATAAAATAATAATAATTAAAAAAACCCACGAAAACAAACAAACAAAAAAAGTTTAAAAAAAAAAAAAAACATTCCAGCAGAAATAGATCATTCAGATACCTAAGCACCTTGCCTGGTTTATGTTTTTTCTACACACAGCACTGCTAGCACACTTCCCCCTGCTCACAGGTCCTTCCATGCCCAATCAATTTTCTGGCTTCTGCACTTATAAGATAAAAAAGAAAGGCCATGGAAGGACAGTACGATGTTATAGCTTTTGTTGATAACACACAATTCAGTTCCCCACTGCTACCGCCGGAATGAGGTTCAGGCAGCAGAGAAGGAGGGCTGGCAGAGCAGCTTCACAGCCTCCCCACTCTTTCATGTTCCCAGGCAGCTACATTGCCAGAGGGCACCCTGAAATTAGGTTGGGAGGAGAAATTCAACACAGCAAACTTTGGCACCATATCGGTTCACTTCTGCCACAGTCACTTACCACTGGAAGCTGTTCCTATACTTACACCCAGTTTTTACATGAATGAATCCTTTATACTCATCAACTAGTACATCACCAGTAGAGGTGTAAAGGCTTTTTATTTAAACAAAGTGATAGCCCAGTGATTCTATCTGAAGAATATTTGGTCTATGTTATATTAACAGTGTAAATTGAATTTAAGTGGCATGCAACCATGTCTTTATTATTAGATTTTATCACTGGGAACTATTTTAGATTAGATGAAGAGCAATCTTAGATAAGGCAGTCATCCCTTAAAACCTGATGGTTAACTGCAAACAGCGAGAATGAAAAAATACCTTGGAAGTTCTTCTTCCTCAGGTGTAATATATGACTGTACAACAGCAAAAATAAAGTTCACTATTTCACCAGTAAATATTATCCCCATGAAAGATAAGCTCAAAGAACCAGGTTACTAATCCTGCCTCTGACATTTAACAGTGCTGTTGTATCAAACAAACATGGTTTCAGTTTCTTTGTAAAGCAGAAATTCTAGTCTACTTTCCCCAGTGGCATTGTGAGGATAAATGTATTGTCATAGGGGTCTTTGAAAAGGAAAAGATGTAAGCATTTTTATTGATGTTCTACTTCCCAATCCACTAGAGTATATTAAAAATAATTTCACAATTGCAAGTGCAACCTCTACCTATACATATTTCTCCATATACCAGTCCTTCTTTCTACAAACTGAGAAGAGAGAACAGCTCAGCAAGTATATTCTCTAGTCAACACTGCTTGTTGCAAAAGATAAAATCAGTTGCTGAATATGACTAAAATAATTTTAGCTAACTACAGCTGATTCAGTTTGCTTTGCTGTTACATTGTTGCAAAAATACCTGAATGATTTGGAGATTTTATCATTAATTAAACTGATTATGGCTAAATATGAAAAAGAAAGAAGAGGCTGTTAACAGCTAAGGGCAAATCGTGGCTGGCAAATTTGGTGACCTTCTATGATAGTGCTGCAGCACTGGTGGGTGGGGGCAGAGCCACTGACATCATCTCCCTGGACTTGTGCAATACCTTTGACACTGTCCGGCATGACATCCTTGTCTCCAAATTGGAGAGACATGGATTTGATGGATGGACCACTCAGTGTCTGGATGGCCACTTGCAAAGAGTTGTGGTCAACAGCTCATTGTCCACGTGGAGACCAGTGATGAGTCATGTCCCTCAGGAGTTGGTATTGGGGTCAATACTGTTCAGCATCTGTGTTGGCAACACGGACAGTGGGATCAAGGGCACCCTTGGCAAGTTCACTTATGACACCCAGGCATGTGGTGAAGATGACACCTTGGAGGGAAGGGAAGTCATCCAGAGGTCCTTGACCTTGAGAGGTGGGTCACTGCAAACCTCACAAAGTTCAACAAAGACAAGTGCAAGGTCCTACACCTGGATAGTGGCAATCCCAGACACACCTATGGGTTGGGCAGAGAAGTGATTAAGAGCAGCCCTGCAGAGAAAGACTTGGGAGTGATGGTTGATGAAAAACTCACCATGAACTCACAGCCCAGAAACCCAATGAGATCCTGAACTGCATCAAAAGCAGCATGGCCAGCTGGTTAAGGGAGGTGATTCTCCCTGTCTACTCTGATCTTTTGAGACCCCACCTGGAGTGCTGTGTACAGTTCTGGTGCCTCCAACATAAGAAGGACATGGAACTGTTGGACCGAATCCAGAGGAGGGCCATGAATCTGATAGGAGAAATCAATCACCTCCTTTACAAAGACACACAGAGGGTTGGGGCTGTTCAGCCTGCAGAAGAGAAGATTGTGTGGCGACCTCATAGCAACTTTCCAGTAGCTGAATGGGGCCTACAGGGAAGCTGGAGTGGGACTCTGTTAGGAACTGTAGTGATAGGACAAGGAGTAATGGGTACAAACTGAAAGAAGGGAAATTTAGGCTACATGTTAGGAAGAAATTATTTATTGTGAGGGTGCTGAGATACAGGAACAGGTTGCCCAGGGATGCTGTGGATGCCCCAAACCTGGCAGTGTTCAAGGCCAGGTTGGATAAGGCCTTGAGCAACCTGGTCTACTAGAAGCTGTGCCTGTCCGTGGCATGGGGGTTGGAAAAAGATGATCTTTAAGGTTCCTTCCAACCCTTAATGCGATATGATTCTATGATAATATCCAGATTGAAAAAGTACTAATAAGCATAGCTTCAACAATCTTTCTATTGAGTTGTTTTCTTTCCTTCTAGAGAACAGGAAAACAATTCAATGTCAGAAAAAAAAATCATCCAAGCTTGAAAGAATTCTTTCAACTTAAACTGGTCAGGAATTATGCAGGCCAGTTTAAGGGTCAACAAGGGCATATCTATGCTTGAGAGTATGAAGAGCTGCTCACTTACATAACAGTACTAAACATCTAATACACAGCTAGAGAAAGGAAGGGAAGAAAGGACTAATGAACACGACCCTAATCCTAATCTAATGCCAGGTATCCTTTTGCTTACCTTTTGGAGTGCAGATATTTGATATATTTCATAAAGATTTGCTCTGAGTGAATCCCAGTTAGATTTTGCACAGGCTGGAGAATACCTTTTAGGTCATCTGTGAAGTGACTGTATGAGTGTTTTCCCTGCAGTATCCAGTTAACACCCTGGATTATTACCAAATACGTTTTTTGTTTTCCTTACAAAAAGTGTCCTCATTTTCCTGTGCGCACATTTCTTTAGTATATAATAAACAAACAAAGGAACATGACAGAAATTAATGCCTGCAGTGCAAGGCATGAAATGCAAAAATAGTTGCTTGGCAACCAGCATGAGAAATAAGAGGTTATGCCTGTACAAACAGCCAAGCGAGTGGCACGAGTACCATTTCCAACTGCTGTGAAAAGGATGGGTAGCAGCGAGGATGTATGTGGGGGAATTATTTTTGTTAAATTTGACTCTCTATTTTCTGCAAAATCATATACATGTGAGAACACAATAAAGATGTATTTCAAATTGCTTTCCTTTTATGTCCTTTTGTCTTTAATCAGCAAATGAAGTTTTATTTTTAAATAGCTATGGTTTTTCATAACACTTAAAAACATCTAAAGAGGTGTAAATAAATACTGATTTCCACATGTACTTTCCTTCTTATGGATTACTGTATTGGACACTTGCAACTACTTTTTCAAGGAACAGTGGATCCATCCATATGTATTCTGGAAGCTTGGAACAATTCTTCAGTCTAATAAAACTGTAAATATATTCATCAATAGATACTTACTTTTCAGTAATAAAATCCATGCATTGTTCATACACCCAAATNGGAAAGAAACAGGCCCTCACTAACTTTGTTCATATATACTATTATATTTGAGTGAAATACCACCTCTGGCCCAGAAATCCTTGTAGTGCAAATTCTCAAAGGTGAGAAAGATAATTCTGAGGAATTATCATTTTATACTTGTTTTGCTACTATACTTCTCTTTTATCATCCATCATATTTCACTGTTGGATGCTAAGACTTGACAGACCTGTGGTCTGATCTATATGATCATTCTAACATTCAATCTAGACAATTTAGAAATGTAAAGAGAGATTAGACTGAGCTGCATTCATGAAGAAGCTCTTCACCACAACCAAGATCACAGGAGAGTGTTTACAGGAGATCTTAACCTGTCTGTTGTATTATATACTGTATTGTTTCTCTGGATCCATTTGCCCAACAGGGCTTGAAACTGCATCATGTTCTGCAGTAGTGACAAGTAGGTGTGTGTTCGTGTGATCAGCAGGAAACTGCATTGATTCACTTCCTTTCAGTGCACTAACACATCACTGCAACTGCTACACTGTCTTTTACATTGTCAATAGATGTAGCTATTCATGACCTTCTTTTAACAGTACAAGTAATAGCATCAAGTGGAAAACCAGACTAAATCCATAGGAAAAACAAAACAGTTGAAGCAGTTCCATTTTTGTTGCTGTTGTTGATTATACCAGGACAGGTCTCCAACTGATATAGCATTAACAAACTTGAACAGGCAAGGAAAAAGGTAAGTATCATGGGCAGGGGAAGTTAATTCTTAGGGAGGATTAACAAAAAAAAATCAAATCAAACCAAACCCAAAATTATACTCAATCAAAACCAAGACAGAATGTGCTGCTACCTGTGGATTGGGTAGTTTTTGATTTCAAACTACTGATGAAGAACAGAGAGATCAAAGAATGTATTTTTACTCCAGACAATCAATATTACCCTAATGCAAACTTCAGTAAGCTAGAGCTTCCTTTTGAAGACTGAGTCATCTAACTTGCAAATTTCACCAGAATGTACAGGATCATGGAAGGGGAATTAACACTCATATTTCTCCATTTTCTTCCTCCTTCCACTGTAGAATTCTGAAGAGTTATTTTTCTTATCAGTTAGTGAAGTAATACAAGTTATTCACCTGACTTTCATAGTTCTGCATTTTTATTACCTAATAAATACTATTCCAGGTTTAATATGAGGGATCTATTTCAATGTCCTAATATGATCAGTATTACCTTAATACAGTGACTACCATACCCTTCTTGCTATATTGAACACAGTGGTGAAAGAGTCATTTGAACTTCAGTTCCTGCTTTCTCAATAAACTGATACAATGACATGAATTTTCAACTTTCTTTCAAATAAGAAAATAATCATAATTACTGAGGTGGTCTTAGTGTCCACAAATTCCCAAGGAAAGAAATGTCTTGTTTAGTGTATCACAAAATATCTTTACAGTTTGAGAAGGTATAATATTTGCAGAATGAAGAAGGGACTGATAGATTTCCACTCTATTTGTTTTTTCAGTCTATGCAAATACAAGGTAAACTTGGACAACATTCTTCCTAAACCACTCCTGACTACATAGGTGAGCAAGTATTGCAGCTTCATTCAGTTGTTTCCACTGTGCTCACACACAGAACGTTCTCAGAGCTCCACAGTCGACATATCAAAGGAGGCTAATGATACTGAAATTTAAACAGAGGTAGTAGACACACACCTTGAAAGTCATTTCCCAAACAGAACAATGAACAAAGGTATCAACTTGTTTTGAACTAGGCAGAAAGCTCTCTTTGTTTAGCTGTTCCTCAAATTCTGTTTAGCTCAGCATGTCAACACTTACTTTCATTACCACAAATATATGCTAATCAAGCTATTGATCTTATCCTTGGGAAAGAGATCCAAGTTTAATAGCTTTTGCTCTATTTTTAAATTCTTGGGAAATGAAAGGCTGAATGGAATAAACATATACTTTCTAAGGTGTAATCTATATCACCTACACTAAAATAAAACTTTACTAGAAAAAATTTTCATGAAAACTCTACTAGGCCAAATCGTAATCTTATTGACATTTATTTCACACTATGAAAGTGTTACGTGCAAGAGCTTAGTTAGCTAGAGGCTTATTTTATATTTATGAGCTATCATGATTAGCATTAGCAACATAAGAATGTGAAACACCAGAGATGTGTCAGCAATAGGTAACACTGTCAATGTTACTGAGCATGGAATCTCCCATCCTAAAAACAGGAAGCTCTGGTGGTTGTTCCACAGGTTCTGGACAACACAAGTATGGTGGAATAGACTCTGAACAGTCCTTACTTGCTCAAATTTTCCAACCAAAGTTCCTTCAAATGCAAGATGCTGCTGAGACACTTGAACAACTTTGCCAAAATTCTAGTTCTGAGCATCACTATAATACCATTAACATAAAAATATGCCTGCCAGGTACTATACAAGCATGAATCATTCTCTTTGTATAAACAGCTTCCTAATAAGATCAGCGATCAAATTACAAAAAAGTTATCAGGGAAACCACTTAGTTTAATTGAAGCAACCAACACACAATGATGGTGTCTACATAAAGTGTGCAGGTACTCAGACAGAGCAGATGACCTTGCCTCCCCAAACCCAAGTACTGGAGCTCAAATCCAAGAAAATAGATGGCAAAACAGTATGGACTCAGTCCAGCATCATGGCAAGCATACCAGGAATATGGTATGGATATCCCTGCTTACAGGAATTATATGCACTTCTTTCAAGCCTGGAAATTATCTCATCTAATTTCAGACTGAGCACACTACTGATTTCAGCTCTCATATTTCTACAGTTAATAATTTTTATGTGGGTTTTTTATACATCAAAATACAAATAAAATGTTATTCAGAATGAATAACAAGTAAAGACAGAATCTTTGCCAACAACCATACTTAAAAGCAAACAGGAAAATTACTGCTCCAAGAAAACAAGCAAACAATGGAGCTTGATTCTTCAGTTGTTATGGGACTGTTATGAACAGATAATCAGGATTACATTATTCTATTGTTTTACACTATCGCAAGATAATACATAATAATAATAATAAATAATACACACAACTTCTTCCATAAGCCAGGTATAATTAGTATAATTATATATAGTTAAGACATTTTAAATTATACCTATGTTAATCTAGACAAGCCAACCAAATTCTCAAAAAGTCCTAAGGAAAGGGGAGAAATTCAGCTCCCATTATCTTAAATATATTCTTTTTCTAAAGAAGATGTTTGAAGCTCATTTGACAAAACTTATTCTATTATTGGAAAGTACCAGCCGAACAACATATTCTGGGAGGCTTCTTAACCTCAAATACATTAGTCTCCTAAAAAAAAAAAAAAACACAAACAAAACACACCACCAAAAAATCCCCAAAATAACCAAACAACAGATAACATTGGGGGTTTAAGCTTAAGATGGTGGTTACGGTAACATTAGATTTACATTTTCCTAAATCCTTCCTCTAGGAAACAGCTAAAATAGGAATAAATCACAGTACCACCTATAAAACACAATAACTTTTGGGTCCTGGAAAAGTGGTTAAGAAAATTCAGTAGGTCTCTTTCCAGTCACCGTGGATGAGACCCATAATTAACATGCAGTTCTTCAAACACATGAGCTAACTTTTAAATTGCACTTTGAAATTGCACAGGTTGCAATTCTAGTGTGAATGCATAAAGATGATTTAAAAATAAAACACCTATGTTTATGCTAGAAATTAAAAAAGTACATGGAATATAGGTCAAGCAAAGTATAGCATGATCACTCTAAGGTTAGGACTTTTCAGACACTTCATTATTAAAAGCATATATAATTTATTTCCTACAAGCACTGTAGTGCATTCCTATGTACAGCTTAGTCTGATGACAATCACTCATGATCTTTTCAGTCCTATTTTTGCAAAAGGTGTTCAATTGCTCCCTATTAAAATATTGTTCTTTTTGAAAACACCTTTTAAAGTCTCATTAATGGCATAATACATGATAAAGAAAAGTTTGAAGGCGTCAGAACACTTCTGCAGTTTTTCTGGAGGCTGAAATTTCATTAAGTAAACAATCTGTTGGCCAAGTTCCTGTCCATTTCATGGGAAAGTGAACCCCATGAGACTCTAATTGCAAAAGAGCTTTGGTCTAAATACAGATTTAATTGTAAAAACTATTGTGGCACTCCAATTAAACATTTCGATCAATGAGATTAAGTGAGGCACCGAGGTTTTTCACCACTCTGATTTTTATTTTATTTTTGTCTAATGCACAACTACATGTTTTTCTTCCCAAAATCAAGGAGATTTTATCACAAATCAGCTAAATCTGTGGAACTTCAAAGTGGAAATTACAAGGCAAATAAATTGTTTCTTTTAATTCTAAAGGTAAAAGCCGAATCTGTCCTTCAAAATACTAAAAGCCTACCACACATCTGATGAGGATTAAGTGTTTCTCTCTTCATCCACCTGTAACTCTGCTTTGTAGTGTAAAACTGTGCTTGACTGTCCATCAGAGAGGATGAGGAGCCCCAGTCAGCTGCTGGTTTGTTCGAGAGAACCCCAAACCCTAACACGGCACCCAAATTACGCCAAGTTGGGCTGTGCCAGAAAAGAGCAGATGGAAAGGGGTGCAAGAGCCCAGACATGAACTATGAATAGCTTTGTGGTAAATCTGAGCAGCACCAAGGGGCACAGGGTACATGCTACTCCCCACTGCAGTGGGTGAAGCCCAGTGTGCCCACATGGTTTCCCTGGCAAAAGGAGTCTTACTGAACAGCTTCTACCCTTTTTTCTGGCTACTAACACAGGCTACTGGTCCACTGAAGTGAAGAACTTGTGACAGACTAGGTAACAAGATGCAATCATTTGAAGAAGCCTATTTGTCTGTTCTCCCCCATCCCCTACTCCCCTAAATCCTATAATGTTTGTTCAGTGGTAGAAAGTTGAATGCTGAATCATGAGACTTTTTAACTAACCCTGATGTACAGAATAAAAGCAGTAGATGTTTTGCCATCTGTGCAGCAGATCGCAGCTACTTAAGTGTTTTCATTAACTGTGACTTAAATATATTTAGCAGAAGTAACTATTCTATTTTAGTAAAGCGATACCTGAGAAAAAACCAGAACAACAAAACCCGCCCCCCCAAAATTCCCCACAAAATAGTTTCTTACTGTTTAAAAATAAAAGATTAATGCAATTCCTGGGAAATAGCTTTTCTCAGTAATTGCATTCACCACAAATACTAAAAAATTCAAACAACTGAATGAAAAAGATAAGTGTCTGTCCCTATGTACCCACTAAAACTTGTTTGCTTTGTTTAAAATAAGCTTCTAGAACTGAACACAAACCTCCATAGATTCATTAATACCTTTTATTTTTAAATCACATTTTCATTTAAGCAGCTTAAATATTTTAAAAGCAGCCTCTGGCTCTGAACATAAATAAAAGAAAGCAGCAATATCCTTTAAAAGATGGGAGGAAGTACAACCAACTATGTTATTACTTTTCTTTTGTGGCAGACTGACTTCTAAGGAGAAAAAAAAGAAGTAATTTCACATATGGGAAAACAAAAAGGTAAGTTTAACATTTTTCTATTCTTTGTAGGAAAGACATCAATGATAAAAATGACAGGTTAATATATTTCCTAGAACATTTATTCATGTGCTTCTTTTCCAAGCCATGGAATCAACTGTCAGCTTCCTGATACAGTTCAGTACACAGTGACTTTTGCTCACAGTTAGTGTAAATATTTCCAGATGCTCAAGAAAAAAAAATCTAAACCAGATTCCCATTTACTCTCCAAATACACATACTTTACTGTACAATAATTAGACAAAGAATAGTAATATTACTTTTAAAGACAGAGTATTCAGGTAATAGTTTAAGTAGTTTTTGAAAGGAGAACCAGGCTTTTAAATTATTTGAAAGTGAGATCTACTAAGGTAGCAAAATACAGATTTAAATACTATAGATAGGTTCCAAATTCATGCTAAAACTTATTTCCTTATATATAATGATTTTATATCTGTATATGAATGTAAGGCATGTGTATTTATAAGTGTTAATATATCAGTGCATACACAGCCTATATAAAATGTTTTCTTGTTGAAGAACAATGAAGTATTTGGACTGATTTTAGCAATTATACTGAAATAAAAATGTTTTATATGAAATGATGTTCTTGGAAAACATACTAGCACCTGGAAACCATAACTAACTCCAATATTATATTCACCTTATGTTTTTTAATGCTATTGCAAAATGGGTCTCCTGCAGAATATGATACAGATTATTGTTTTAAGACACTTAAATACAGAAAGTGTTCCTCTGATTCTAGAGTCAGGTCTGTAGACAAGTAATTCATACTTGACTTTCCTAATCTAGAAGTGGAATAACAGTAAAATCACTTTCTCAGTCTCAGATGTTTTCTGTGGATTTCTAATATGTATTTGCCATAGTGATAGAACTAGGATGATAAATAAATAAGTCATTAATGGATGAGTGGCAGGAAACTTAAACTACTAGATCAGAAACAAATAAATGATGCTTCTTTTTACAATTGACTTACAGAGAATAAGGCCTCTAGGAAATGGAGATAAGGGTTCATGAAAAACAATTCTTTTTATAAATTAATCATTATTACATAATTCAGAAAAAAAAAAACATGCTGAAGAGGTAATGCTAAATTCATCATTACTTTAG
The DNA here is from genome assembly GCA_013400415.1 of Scytalopus superciliaris. NCBI lineage: Eukaryota > Metazoa > Chordata > Aves > Passeriformes > Rhinocryptidae > Scytalopus > Scytalopus superciliaris. The sequence continues at coordinate 124,527 of VXBX01009325.1, read as the reverse complement.
GAAGCTATTATCCTTAAATACGTGCAGAATAAAGCAAGCTGGTTAGAAGTCCTCTGTAGTCTGGACTTCTATCAGATGGTCAATGCCTTATTTCAGTATTTTATATGTATTTAATTTTGTTAATGCAGAATTTTGGCTACTTGGTACTGTGATACTTGAAGTCTTTTTAGGTTTCAGCTTAGGAATGACACATAATCAACAATACAGTACATTTTCAGGAAATTTCAAGAATTCCCATGTGTCCCTAGAATGACTTGGATAGGTAATAAGGATGAACAAAACTTAAGTCCTTTAAGATCACTTGAGCTATTACTGGCATATGCCTTCACACCTATAGGAGACAGGGCAGGACCACATCATCATACTTGCTTGGTTGCCAGAGAAATACAACTGCATTAAATGGCCATATTTAAACCTATAAATTCTGCGTCTCTCTAGAGTGCATTAGCTAGGGCTTTACAACACATTTCATTTTGAAACTATAATATCAGCATAAAGTAATAAGTTTTAATGTTCAAATATTAATTGAGCTTGTATTTGAACTACTGCATGTCATTTGAAGTACTTAAGAGCTAAAATATTCCTCAGAAACTTGAAAAAAATTTCAAGTATTCTTCCCTCATATATTTTCACTGCATGCAGTATCAAACCCTTTTGGTTATATATGACCACTGAACAACTTGTGAAGAGAATAATTAAATCCCTAAATACTTCTCTGAAAGAAACATTCAAACTTTAAGCCAGTAAAGATCACAATGTTCTGGGTACATCAAAATCTGAGGCAAAAATTCCTGTACCTTTAATGAAGGCAAACAAGGATTTGTATATTGAATACTTGACCCTTAACACAGTAAACTGATTGTCTGCTAAGTCATAGCTACTAGATATTCTAGTGGATATAACTTATAATGAATGTACAATATGCTTATTCAATACTGTTAACTTTTGTATTATAATATTCATGTTAAAACTTATTATCTTTTACCTTTCACTGTGTTAAAAAACCCTAAAGTAATACTAAGCATTTGTTCCACAGAAATATTTAGTCTTTTTCTTCAGAGGATATTTTGTCTTGAAAGTATCACTTTTTAAAGGAGTGGTATAACTAAGTAAAATTATTTATAAGAAATTGAAAGTAAATTTTGCAGTTAATGGAAAGAATTTCATTTCCTCTCGTTTGATTAAATATATTTGATGTGGCTAGTGTAATTATTCCACTTGAATATTAAGTATATCTAAATTATATGAAAAGCCATTGCAAGGTCTTCAGCAGTGGAAATTTGTGTTAGAATTAGAGAGAACTGTAGCATACCTAGCTATGCATAAGCACCAGGCTATTTGGAAGCATTAACTGAGTTTAAGCCATCAAAAAAATTCATGAGATCAGCTTTATCTGCAAATTTGCAGCAAAAATATTTAATATTAAAATATTTAAGTCCATGAGTTTTCACTCTGTTTAGAATACTTGCATATGATCTTGCCCCTTGTATGACCCTTTAATCAAGTGTATCTCCACAATCTTTATTGTCAAGGCACAAGTCAAGTTCTCAGAAAGTAATGAAAGATAAAGACCCTAGTACCTTATTTTTTCTACTCCTTGTAAAAATAAGGAATTGCCAATAGCCACAACAAACATAGACAAGAAAATCTGTCTACAGAGACCCTTTACAGAGCAATTGTACAGCTTAGTGAATCTTAGTGTGATCTTCAAGCACCTTAGACTACATTGCAGTTAACCAGAAATTAGTTTCCTTTCCAGACAGTGGAGATTAAGACAGCGAAAGGCACAAAAGCTCAAAATACAACAGATACAGTGTCCTTTGTTTACAATTTATCCAAGTTGTGTGCTCTTGCAGACTCTGCTCTACCAATAGTTATGTAAGGGAAATGACTGAAAAAGTCTCATGGGTTACATGCTCTGCTTTTCAGGAAACAGAATGAAGGAGAGAAGGCCCAGGAGAGAAGAGTGATGCCATGGCTTTGTGTCCTTGCAGAGAGTGCAGAGTACCAGCCCCTCAAACCTAGAGGAAATTTCAGGGAATATCATGCTTGTCTACAAACTATTTCACAGACTAGAATAGACATACTTTGGCATACTGTCTGAAAGGAGGTTGTAGTGAAGTGAGAATTGGTCTCTTCTGCCATGTCTAAAGTGAAAGGATAAGAGTAAATGGCCTTAAGTTGTACCAGAGGAACTTCAGTTTAGATATTAGGGAAAAAAAAAACCAAAAAACATCACTAAAAGAGTAGTGAGGAATTGGAATAAGTTGCCCAGGCATGTCACTATCTCTGAAGTTTCAAGAGATGGCTGGATGTGACACCTGGGAATATGGTTCAGGGGTGATTATGGTGGTTCTACATTGGTGGTTGGACCAGATGATCTTGAAGGTTCTCTTCTAACCTTGATGACTCTGTGGCATTTTCAATTCTATTCCACACCTACTCAAAAGTCCCTGTCACTGACCTTATACCTAAAAGAACATTTTCTAGCTTTGCACTACAGAAAATCACAAGTTTAGCACTGTTTAACATTTTAATATCAGAAACAAGTTAAGATATGGTGATCTAGCAGTGGAAATAGCCTTCATGATCTTTAAACTTCCTTCTACTTAGATATCATGATACCAAGTGTTTCCTTGCAGTATCAGAAAACAAGCTTTCTTTAGCCTGTTCTAAGCATTTCTCTTAATGTAACTCCACACCTTGCTGTGTATCCTCCCAAACTGCATGCATCTCTCTCCCTTATTTTGCAAACATTTTCCTTCCCTTTTTTCCTCCCCCACATGCACACACCACCAATGTGTCAGGATAAGAGAGATTTCTGGCTGCATATTTTAAAAGAAAGAGTGTTAAATTGGTGGAAAGTCAAAAAGTAAAATTTTCACAAAGTAAAACTCTTCTTCCTCTAACTTTCTGAAGATTCTTTAATTGCTGAAAAGAGGCAGCATTTCTTCAGAGGTACAAACAGCCTCCACTACCATTCCCACCCACATCCACTCAGTATCCAGTATGTTACGCTGCATTAGCCTTAAGAAACATCATCTAACAGATGTTTTGCTTTTGTATTAAATTTACACATTCTTTGGAGTTATTCTCTTGAGTGTGTCTACTGTAATTTTCATCACAGCTTTAGTTGGATTTTTTTACATTTATTTAAAAGTACTGAAAGATATTCCCAAACCATGGAACTGAAGGAACTGCTAAAGGTCAGGTTTTACTTTTCTTATAAGTCCAGCAAATAGAGAGAGAACACAACACACACTTTTAATAATGTTGTTCTTTCAAATGTGCATTAACAACAGGGAGCTGTCAATGTAAGTTTCAAATTAAGTGTGACATTTTTAGTGTCTAAGTGCCAGAAGACAGGAAAAAAATCCAACAACTGAGTTAATTTTTCAGCTAAATGATGTTTTCCTTAAAAAATTATTTTAGCAATTTTTATGAAATCAGAAGATTGCCTTAATATTAATATACTCATTATTATTTTATCAAAAGCATCTTGTTCAATGCAGACAAAAATAATTAAATATCTGTTTTAGTTAAGTCAATCATCACAAATAGAATAAAATAAATATGACACTTTCACCTTTAATGAGAACATATAATGAAAAAATTAAAATGATATACCACACAAATCCCTGAAACCTAGCCTGTTAATCTGCTCCTTCCATCTGAGCAGTAAGAAAATCTCATGTACCCACAACAGGGTAGCTTAATTCACAATTCCAGTTAAACTACCAGGAACTGTAGAAGAGTTTGTAAACTTGGGTAACAATGCCATCAAGTTTAATGTTCTAAGTGACTTTAAATAATCACAAACTGATTTTACTTATTTTTTTTATAAAGCATCATTGTAATATTTTGCTGTTCATGTTTATACTACATTAGTTTCTGTTTATAAAGAGTTTAAAACTAATCCACTGATGTTTTAAACATGATGCTTATTCAGAATAGCTAAAGTCAGACACCTATAGGGTAGTATGGAAGTAGAAAGTATAGATAAACAGTAAAATGTTAATATTCTCTATATTATAAACTGTGCCAGTTTCTTGACTTTTAGGACATTAAGACAAACTCTAGCCTGTACTTTTAGGCATAAGTTTTGAGTTTATGCTAAAGTTTCGAAATACAAGCAATATATACATCCATATTTCTCTAAACGACTCTTTCCAAAATAGCCACCCTGCAGTGGATTACGTTAGAAATATTTTGTAGTTTCTAATATGTTTTAGCAAAGGATGTTGAAAATAATTATTTTAATGTTTTGATTCCATTCTAAGTATTTTGATGTTTTGATTAGCTACAGAATTTCCGTAGTAGTGGATCCTCTCATATGTGACTGCACTGGGCATACACCAGATGCCAGAAGAAGCTGCAGTGTAAGATTTCCATCATTCCTCACCACCCCCCCACCCCGCCAAGTTACTCTTTATGGTTGTAAGCCTGTGCAATAGAGTTGGTAGGAGCAAAGTTGTGCCCACAATGCTGATGTGCACATTAACTCACTTATTTACACAAATCATTTGGATTAACCATTTTTAAGTCACAAGCAGCTCTTGTCACACCATGATAAGCAGAGGAATGAGACAGCTGAAGTCACTTTGTTACTATGGCCACTGACCCACCTCTCACAGCATATTTGGAGCTCTGTGATACCTACTAGATGAGAAAGTTATGTCTTGTAAAGAGACCCTACAACACAGGATGCCGGAATTACAGAAACTCTGACTAATCTAGTAGTCAAATTCTTCTCCATGTGCACAGTCAGTCTACACTTTGCCTTCCTTCAGCATAGGGCCCTTTAGGCTAGGCCTTTCCCAGAAAATGCCAGACTAAAAACACACCTTAGAAAGACTACAGCAATCCCAGTCAATTCTGCAGAAATGACAGTCAGCATTGCTGTACAAACAACGCTTCTGCTAGTGAGGCGAGAACAGGTTTCTGTAAATAATGTGACTGAGGTGTTAAAATGTTAACTAATCACAGTGAGCTTTTTCTAAATCAGTTGTGTGAAGGGAAGCCACCTTAGGTGGGCTGGAAAATAAACTGTAAATGCTTATTCAACACAGTGAGAAACTGTTAATGAGAAAGGGATCAAAGCACTTTACTCAAATTCTAGACAAAGTAGGCTATATGACTTGCTTCACAGAGATATTCCCCTGTAAGATTCTTAGAAACAAATATGTCAGTACAGATGGAGTTTGAGTAGAAGTCTGAACATACAGTGGGACAAGATGACAAATCTTGTGTGTAATGGTCACAGCTTGACAAGTCTTACTTGGCTTTGAGGGCTAATAATAAATACCCTACAACCTGTTTCTGAGGTGACAGCCATGTGGTGGCCCAACGTGGGCAGACACAGTATGAGGAATATCTCCAGGTGGAAGTGCCCCTGGATGCACCTGTCCCTGGTGTGCATTTGGAGCATCCCCTGACCCCATGGCCATGTCTGGCAGTCTTGTGGCCACTGCCACAGTAATTATCTTGCTCTATTTGCTCTCCTCTGGTGATGCTGGGCAAGGCTGATGGCCTTGGAGGTCCCTGCCCCAACTTGCCCCATGCCAGTCCGCCCTGAGCCCCCACATAGCCAGAGGGCCCCCACTCACTACATGGTCTGCTGTGCCCCCACAGGTCCTGCACTGCTCACAATCTGTGATAAAGTACCAAATGAGGACTCTGATGGGCTCTGCAGCTTGTGGTTCCTTCACACCTGCACAAAGTGAGGGAGGCTGGTTGTTATGGTTTTCACCCTCCCAGCACTGGGTCCACACTCATGCCAAAGGCTTAGGGATGCACGTGATGCTGAAATGCCTGGCCATACAGATCAATACAATCAGAAAAATGTACCTTTACTGAAACCCAAAGACAAGCAGCAATTGCACGAACAACAGCAGCACATTCAGCCTCAGGGATCAAGACAGGAAGCCACCAGCAGTCAAACACACAGATGCATGGTAGCTGGCTCTGGACTCCCAGTGTCTGGTCCTCCCATCCAATGTCTCTACAGTCACTAGCCCAGACCTATGGACTCTTGTGACCCACGGCCCTTTCTGCAGTAACTGGACCCTGATCTTTCATCCTACCCACATAGTCCTGCTTCAAGGTCGCCAGTGGTCACACACACACAAGAGCAGAAAATAATTGGGATCAAAGTTTAAAATTAAGAAAACAAACTGCAGTGATAAGGAACAGGGATATTGACTATATAAGCTTCCTTAAACTTGACCTGTCATCTTTATGCTCCCTTCTCTCCATTTTCACATGGTTGTTCCTCCCCATCCTTCTCTCTCTACTCTTGCTTCCTCCCAAATCAACCACTTGTACCTAATTACACTGTTTTTGCTAATCCCAGATTGTTACAATGTCCCCAAATTCAGGATTTCTGATAATTGCTATCTAGTTCATCTCAGTCTAACATGGTATCCAGGATACAACAACGAAGACACCAGTTGGCCAGCAAGATTTCACTTCCCAAAAAGTTATTAGTGAGGTGTGACCACCCTTTTCATGACCCATAACAACCTGTGAAACTCAGCCACTCCTCATGGTTCTGTAAGACATGCAATCTTCTTACCCTGTTGCTCCAGAGGTTCTGTGATTTCCCACATCATGTCTTGAAGTTTCTCTGTGTTTGTTCAGTGAGCTCAACCTTCAGGCCTGAACCTAATCATCTGTATGCAACATTAACACTATATTCTTGGGTTCCATTATTTACTGAAAATCTCTGAAAAATCAGAAAAAGAGCCCAAGAGCTAAAAGTGCCTTTACTTTGTCCTGTTTGTCTGAAATGGAAACTGATAACAATTAGCATTTCACCTCTGTTGCTGATGTTGGCACCACCATCTGCCATCATGCCAAAAGTTTGCCTGAATATAATTTCTAATAATGGCCTTCAGAATTGTGAGCAAGACACTTATTAAAAAAAAAAAAAAAACAAAACCACCAACCAACCAACCAACCAAACAAACAAAAAAAAAAAGAAAAAAACAAAAAAAAACCCACCACACCCAGACCAGAAAAAGAGTTGCCTTAAAAATTGTTAGTTTCTAACATCTGTTTTGTTTTCTTCTGCTTCAATTTTGAGCTATCAAAATTGAACATCTACTACTGTTTATAGACATTCATGGGGGAAAAGTACCTAAAAAATAAAAGAAAAAGCTGAAATTCTTATTCACCCATCCAAATAGGTTTGCTCACAGGTAAATTTATGCTCTTAGCCCCCTGGCTATGTGGGGGCTCAGGGCGGACTGGCATGGGGCAAGTTGGGGCAGGGACCTCCAAGGCCACAGGAGGATGTTTTACAAAAAAAAGGGTATATGTGGAAATATGCAGCCGTGAAGAGAACGTTTTTTTATAAGAACAAGAGGAAATAAAGTCAAAACACACTGTCTTGGCTCTTTTTCCACTCACATCAATTCTCAGTGGTCCTACTCCCCTCAAGAGTACTAAACAGGAATGAAATTTAGCAGCCTAAACTAGCTCCCCTCACACTTACTGCTGCTATTAATGTTAATTTTCTCATTCAGGCTGTATCATAATGCCAAGATGAAAGATTCAGACTGCCAAAGAATAACTAGCGGCAGTGAGAGGCTGCCAGGGGAAAAGACACAGTTGCACATCATCTAGTATAATTTTTTCCATCAGGACTGACTGAGAAAGTAGAGACGAGGTAAGGGGTGGGAAGTAAAACAAGTAAAGTATCACAAATTATCCTTTGTTCACATCCACTTATTTTTTGTGTCAGAAAAATGTAGTAGCCCAAGTAAAATATCTTAACAGTTTCACTGAAAATTATCATAAGATGAATTCAAATATCACAACACTGAATATACTGTGAAAGCTAATAGCTACATTATTGAACCATACACATGGTTACTCATAGGGAATATCTTAAAATGCTGTGTTTCAAATTCTAATGCCCTATTCTTTTGAGAAATTTAAAGAGAATAAATGTTGGGTTGTTCAGTAAATACTTAAACTTTTAGAATAAAATAGAACAGACTATTTCAATTGGGAGGGACCTAAAATTATCATCTCCTAGTTTAAAAACTTACAGGGCTATGAATATTACTACTTAAAAATTTGTAATTTCACTGCTATCTTTTGGCATTTTTATTTAGAGCCTCAGCACAGATCAGGTCTATCTTGACAGACATTTTATAGTACCATCATCATAAGTTGTACTGTTACTCATAGTTTTAATTTTCTTATAGCTCCATATAATTCCCACTCTGCTTCTTTGCTTAATCTCTGTGGTCAGTGAATTACACAAGAAAATGTTATCAAAAACTTAGTCTGTACCTGCCATTCAACACCCATTGATTTAACTTCTCAAACAACAACAGAGAAAAAAATGAAACCAAAGAAAAATTAAACAGGCAGTCACTACTGATACCATGTCAGTTTTTGACTTCTCCATTGATAATACCAATGAAATCTTCAATGAACAGTAACAATAATATAGTATAAGACCCAATACTTCTTTTAGGAAATTACTCCAGTAGGTAAGCATAGAAGTAAGGAGAAAGAACAATTTGTTGAAGCTGCACAGCATGTCACTGAAATAAGAGCTGGACTATGAACCATCAACTCCTCACCCACAATACACTAGCTTGCTGCCTGCAGACTACTAGTAACACCTGGGCTGCTAAATTCCTAACTGCTTACACATGCCATTCCAAAACAGCCTGAAAGCATCAGTATGCACACTGCACATGTTACCACACCATCACCCCGTGGTTTATTCCACTCTCATGTGAGGATGGAACTTAATCAGGAGATAAATGCTTTTTATCTATTTACCAGCACCTTTGAGCATCCATAGTTTTATTTGGTATTGGACACAACAGCAAAGGGATTTTTATTTCTTTCATACAAAAGAGTGTGAATACCAGTTTCCTGATGAGAAGCAATGAAGGAGAGAAAGAGGAGGAAAAATCCTCCTTGATACCCAGTGCAACTGTACGAACTGTATGGCTGACTATGCATTTAAAAACACCATAAAGGATGCACTTAAAGATGTCTTGCACAAGACAATACAGTATATTTTTCTGCTCTTATCTTAAATTCAGTGTTTCTGTTACTTATGTTGCTTCCGAATGGAAAAATGACACCCATAGTATATTGTGAATTACTATAGTACCATCTCCAAGATCAGACTAGATCTACATCTGAGCAACCTGATCTGACTCCACGTTTGGACTGTATACCTCCTTAAGGTCTTTTCCAACCTAAATTTTCAATTTTCTTAGTATCAATTTATATTTGAAGAATAGAAAAGCAACAGGATGGCTCATACTGAAAAACAGTTCCATAGGTTGATATTTGCATGTTAGATAACCTAACGAATATATATGATTACTGAACAGGTAACAGATCAATATCATTCTGTGAAGACTGTGACAGTATGCCAAATTTATGGTGCATTTACACAGTCTTGGCATTGAACATTCGCATATCTTAATGCCCATAAACACTCAAGAATGGACAGCCATAGAAGGTCTTCCACATATGACATTATGATCATTGGACATGGATGAAGAACAAAACAACTATGTGAGGAAAGCTACCATAAAATGTTATTTAATAAGCAAATAAATGAAAAATTGAAGCAAAAATAGTGCATCTAAATCAAAGGAGTAAATGCAAAATGTATTTTAAAAAGAGTCAGAGAGCTGAGTGTTCTCTACTGAACTTGGGTTTCTTTACAATCTATTGTTACATCTAATATCACCTAATCTCTGCTGAATGTAACTGTCTTCATGCTCATTACTTTCTGCTAAACTGGCCAGAGCTTTTTTCTTGAGAGACTAACTAGTCTAAGTCTTACTTAAGCAATAAGCTAACTACAAGACAAAATTTATCACACAGAAGTTTATTCCCCTATAAATAATTCACCTCAAAGCACATTAAAGCACCATTCTTGAAATTTCCACAAGTATAAAACCACCAAACAAACACAGAAAAGTTTGGAAATCCAGAGGATATGAAGTTAAAACTGCCCATATGGATGGCTTCGGTTTCTTAAAACAGGACAATGTCTTGTCATCATGGAATAAGAAATTATTATAAATAGATAAGTAAGTAAATGATGTGGAGTCTTGGTCTTTCTGGGCAATCTTACTAGATCAGCAACACAAGCTACTGTCAGCTTAGAAGCAGCAGCTATCTCATATTCTAAATCTCCAAAATGTGATGATCTGCAGTAAATCAGGCACCAAAGACCAACCATTCAGCTGTTGGCTCCCACAAAATAAGGATTCATATGATACTTAAGAAAAATGTCAGCTTCTCTATCAGATGAAGAAAAGTATTCTCCTTATGGAGGATTTCCCTGAAGAAAATTGCATATGTGCACTTTAGTTTTACATTTGCAGGTAACAGTTGGCAGCAAAAAGTGCAAAAGTCTACACTTGCTTTGTGGTTTTTAAGCTTAATTTATCTAACTAAGAATAGAGAGTAGTTACTTTGGAGCATAGCTTTATAGCAGTTTCTGTGACTAAGCAATCCAAGGATCCTTAATTATAATTGTTCTCTTTTGTTTCATGGACTGTAATTGTGACAAATGATTCAGAAAATTCATCCTTTGAAAAAAAAAATCCCCCAGCTTTTTAAATACTGAACTACATTTGGAGGGGGAGAGCAGGAAAGGTATCATCTTTTCTAGTGAAGAAGAAATGTTAATTAAAGTGGTGAATTTTTCATGTAGAAAGTAATTTAGTATTCCCAAAACTTCTGATTTATCTCAGAATTATTCTTTAATAAAAACTTTGCAAGCCTGCCATCATCTCTTAGTAAACTAGGATGGTATAATCCATTGTTTCTCTGCTCCATCATAAATACTGCCTACATATTACAGAACTCAAATTATGTTGTCCCACACATGCACACTTTCACTTTGAGCTATTCCCCAATTTCATCAACTCTTCTATTATTTTTTATTGCTTTAATAAGGTAGGCACTAGCTCACAAACCTTACATAACCAAGCTAAGAAAACTTGCAGAGGTTAGTATTTATCTGGTCTTGTTAATACTAATCCTAAATACCTAATCTTTTAGACATTTATAGAGGCTGAAATGGGTGAAAACTGAGCAACAAAGGATTTTGATTCCTCTTTAGGAGACTACCATCTACAGAGCACAAGTACATGCAGAATAATATCAAGGATATTGCAGTTCCTGGTTGGTGGAATCAAGGAGGGAAATTGCTGTTTGTATGAAATAATTTATCCATTTTAAATATCCTAAATCTACAACTGTATTGTATTAAGTTTGAATCCATGTATACTTGTTTCAGAGGGAAAGAGTTTAAGTGCCTTTTTTTATGCTGTGCAGTTGTTTAGGTTCTTTCAGGTGGGATGGGTGCAGGTCAATCCCTCCAGGTTTGCCTGTCCCTTCCTCCGCTTTTCACACATCTGTAGCTTTGGTTTGTGATCTCCAGAGAGAGAGTAACATAGGGAATTGAAAAAGCACATTACAGTCTTCAACAGACCATATAAAATGTGACTGAGCTGAAATGAATTGTTCTAAGAAGAATTCATACTAATTTCTAATTTCATTATATCAAAACCAAATAGCCATTTTTAAGTATTAGTATGTTTTTTATGCATGAATCAATTCCTGGATTATTGTATTTTAACTTTTATGTAACCTATTGTATATTATAACAGCAAAAGCTGACATACTCTTATCTTTTTAAAAGGTGTTCTACCCTTGCATTGGTGTATCTAAATGACATGTCAGCATTTCTCCTTAGTGTAAAATCTGCCTTTGAGAGATACAAAGCCCAAAGAGTCTACACAACTGATTGCTACAGCACATATATTAGCAACATATATATATATTTTAAAGGTACTGCTGAGTGAAGAGTGTGTAATTCCTCCCTCTGGCCTCAACAAAAAGCTGCCTACAGATTATTAATGTTCTTAAAGTTTATAGGAGGAAAGAAAAAAAAAAAAAAAGTCCATACATCAAACAACAGGAGGAAAGACTGTCAGTTTCACCAGAAAGAACAGCAAAATCCACTCCAAGTAAATTTTTAAATCTTTAACCATTAAAGATAACTCATTTTAATTTAGCAAATGATTCTCTAGAACAGCCTTCAAATTCACCACTGCAACACAAACTCAATTTATTGGTTGTGTTCATTTGTGAGCTATAGGCTTAAATTAATTAGTAATGATCATTTAGGATAGAAAACACATATACTTAAGTGCTGTAGTCAAAAGAAAGGTGACAAAGGCCTCTAAGTCCCCCAAATGCTGCATTTGGGCAAAGAGGCAGAAAACACATGAAAAAAATATTTTACTCCTATGCAAGTCAGATTTGTATTCAATCTGCATTTTTCAAGATTTAAGAAAAAGAAAGGAAAAAAATAAGAAAAAAAGAAAGGGAAAAAGAATTGCTGGCATAACACTAATGGTCTCAGTTAAAGCTCTATACTAAGCAATTCAATATTGTATCTTTCCGTAGTGGACAAATACCAAGAGATTCAATCAGTAATGCTGAGATATTCAAGAGATACTACACATTTCATACTAATTTTCTAATGTACCTTGTTGATTTTTGCTGTTTTGAGAAAGTTTAATAAGTTGTAATACAACTTAATCCAGCATGAAAGGATTAAATAAGTGATGATTTCCCTGCATTTGGCACCTCTTAGATCACATCATGCTTTCTAGAGCCATACATCAAACAAGCCTAGTAACCACAATTCCATAAGCACATTGCTACGTAGTTAAAGTGGCCAACAGCCCTTTTCTGCCTTGAGAAAAACACATTAGCAGGTACAGCAGTTGACTAAACAAAACATTTTCATGATACAGCTACAGAAGATCTCTTTAAAAGGAAATTAAATGCATTTTATTGTAAACCAGAACTCCACTCTAACAGACACTGCATTTTACAGTTTTTGTTGCAGGGTGGTTTTTGTTTTTCCCTCAAAAAAAAGTTTTTGACTTTTATTCAGGGAAGCCACTAGAGTCAAACAAAACCCCCTTCATTTAAACAGGGAAAATGATCATTTGAGCCAGTCAAATTATTTGATAAGCCTTGTAGATGGAGGATCTCTGAAGTTTTACATGTGACAGCTGAAAACAGGAGTGGGGGGGGAAAAAAACAAACAAACAAACACGACTATACTTTGAAACAAAAGCCATGATGTGGAACAGAACTAAAGTCCTGTATTTACAGTCTTTAATCTGAATAAACTTGTACAGTGGCTGTTGGTTATGAGTTCCTATTTGCACAAGGAAAGCAAAAGAGCATGCATTCAATGTAGGAAGTAATATTGCGTTAATAATCCCAAAATTCACAGAGCTACATTGGAACTGCTACTATAAGTCTAAAAAAGAAGACTCTCTCTACCAATATCCAAATTAACTCATGTTTTCATGACAACTCAGTAACAGAGCTGTCTTAAAAATTTTGGACATCTGAGTAGGTAGTTGAGAGCTTCTCCATTCTCAGAAAAATTAACTGCTAAACAATAAGACTGAGACTGCACAGTGCAAAAGTCCAAATAAACTGCTTATCTTCAACACATCTTACATTTCTAAGTATACTACAGCTATTCTGTGAAAAAAAGTTCACCCAGACTCCCTCCAAATCACCATGTAAATATGGAAATGCCGTATTTTTTAGGAAAATACTGCACCCTGTGGGTTCAAAAAACCCTTTCACTGGTTCTGAATCTTTAAATTTTTGGCCCTCAGGCCTGTAACCCAAATTTAGAACAGCATTATTGGAACAAGAACTGAATCTAAGGCTGAAAAAATGCAAACAAATGCTGCCTATGAATTACCTGTATAGATACTTTTTTTTTTTTAAAATATACTCCCAGTCTGATGTATAAACAAACAAAAAAGAACAATATTTTAGCTATTGCCATACTTCCCTTTTACATTAATGCTAACTGAAGTTATATGGCATAGTTTCTACAGTCTGATTCAATAAATAAAACTAATTAAACCTCCCTCAAACACAATCCTTTCTTCCCCACCCCAGCCACCAAAAATAAATAGCACAACCCCAAACCAAACAACAAGCTCCTACAAATAGAAAAGAAAAGAAGTAAAAGCCATATCAAATTTCTCTTCAGATGCAACTCACATACATAACATGAATGAGACATACAGCTTTTCTAAGTGAAAAAATAGTCCCATGACTAGTCCCCAAGTAGTCTTGTGAAAGTCAAATGTTCAACTTTAAAGTTTGGCTGAAAAGACAAGATGATGAGGAAAAAAGGGTACTAGGTCTGTCACAGACACACCTGGATATGGTGCCCTTAGGCATTTCAGTCCAGCAAAAGTAAAAAGAAAAGCCTTGACTTGAGTACAGACATGTACAGGTGCTAAGACATTTCAACACAAAAGATTGAGTTGTCAGAGGGGAGTCCACTAGGAAGTCAGAGAGAAAGTCTGAAAATCTTAAGTAAAAGTTTACTTTGAAAAGCTTTGGGACTTCTGGATTACTTTTACAAAATAATTATGGCTTTGCTAATGGATAATGGAAATAAAACTTTGGTATTTTTTCAAAACAGCATTTACACAAAACCATCCACTTGTAGACTTTTCAGAACAGTTCTGCTGATGTCAGCAGGTGCAGCGAACAATTTAACACTTTTAGACACTTTAATGTTTTAAGAATCTGTACAAAATACAAATGCCTTCTGGAGCTGAAATGAATTGATTTATTATTTGTTCAACTTATGATTCCCCAAAATAAAAAGGTACTATTTAAATAAATAATTAATTAGGTTTAAAACCTAATGAATTGGAGATTTGAATGACTAAACCACAGTTCTAGTTTGACAACTCTTTTTTTTTTTTGATAAAACACAAAGCAAAGCTTCATTGAGCAAGTGTCTTTGCTGTTAATAAAGAAGATGGCAAAACTTTATACTCCAGACACTGCTGAAAAAGCATGTTACCAATGAAGAATTTAGATCCCATCACGTGGCCTGCACTGCTTTTCTTGAATTGTTCTAACACATTGCAAAGGCAGTCATTTTGCTTTGGTTGAATTTAACATAACTGAGAACTTTAATTTACTGTACCTAACAAAATCTCCCAACAGAGGGAGAGAGAACCAAGACATAAATTGACAGAAGGAGAGAGAATCATGGCTAGGCTTCATGAACGAAGATTTGGGAAGGGCTCTACCCACACTTGCTGCAAACGTGCTGGTGGCTAAAAAGGCCAACGTGAGATAGGCAAGTCCAGATTCAAAAGACACAGTGGAAAGTCTCCTTTGCGGTATTGGCGCAAGCAGTGCTCTCCTTGAAAAAGGCTGCTTGGTCGTTCAGGATGCTGCTGAACGAGACTGTCATCTCCAGGTCAGTCTCGAGCGGCCAATGTCCTGAACCACCTGCATGCAGGGTTGGGACTGCGGCTTCCAGTGCACCTTCTCACCTACCGTTTCGCCCCTCGCCTGTCGCTGCAGGGCTTTGCAAATGTGGGTGTAGCCTTCAAGCCTGCGCAGTGGGTTTTTTAGGTGAGGCGCAGCGTGTGCGGGACTGGCCCCACCCTTTACTCCTGAGGTTCATCTGCCAGGGCCAAGCAAGCTTGGACGGTGACAGTGAAGTCCTCAGGATGTAGGTTTAGTTAGAGTATCCTTCTCATAGATGGATGGCCTTACAGGGCTAAGCGAGCTCCATCTGCCCGGGTTTGGAGTTCAAGTTGTCCTTCTCCTAGGATGGTTGGCAGGAGGCTGGCGAGCCCATCCTGCCCGTGGACACACTTTGTCTGACCCTTCAGTTGAGACCTGACTAGCATGGGAGACCGTACTGGAGGCACAAACCACCGCCAGCATAGCTTGGCAACCTCATAAGGGCATGCAAGCTTCTCCCCCTCAACAAGGGGGTGTCCGTGGAGAAGAGGAGAGAGAATCAAAGTCCAGCTAATAATGCATCCAAAACCTAGGCGACTCATAAAAGCACACAGTGACAGCAAACATGATGCAATTTTACAAGGTTTTGAATCATGAAAGGCAATCATGAAAGCACTTAACTCATATCTTGACATTAACTGCCTAGCCCATATTGATCAAATATTGCTGAAAATTATTTATATCAATATTATATCAATAAATAGTTAGTTCTTTAAAATACACAAACTAGAACTGAAGTTGTGCAGCATATGATGTTCCCACTCCTTTTTTCTTTCCATGGACTTAACTTGGAAATTCATATCTAGGAGGCCCAAAGAGCCCAAAAGCTTTCCCTTTGCTCCAGGACCTGAAAGATCAGTTCCTGTGGGCCACATGTACACAATATGAGACTGCTGTCATCCTGTATACATCTACAAGCTGCTTGCCCATTTCTACCTCCACTCCCATCTCCAAATGCTTTTGTCATTTTATGATAGCAGTACCAGGTACTTCCAAGATTAATAACTTTGCTGAGGCCAGTGGCCTACAGCAGTATCACAGGTTATCAGTATCTTCCAGCTGCTCTTTAATCCCCAGACAATCCCTGGCACCTTCATCATTATTGGTTAATTAGCATTAATGAAAGCTATGCATACACAGTGAGAGGCTAATAAACCCTCAAGCTCATATGTCAGAAATCCTTACTTAAAAGAAAGGTATCCTACATGAATCATATCTGCATGGTTAAATGAAAGAATATTTCTCTACCTACCCAAAGGCATAAGCATCAGTTAGAGACTAATGATCTGTAAAACTTTGTGAAAGACAACACCACTGCATACTTCAGACATTAGAAGGAAGCCAGTCTTCACCCCCTCATCTTCATTCCTTTCCTCTACATGTTCCTAGCCCATGCTCTACCTTTCTACCCAAGACATACTCCACCTCTTCACCAATATCTTATCCATCAACACTGGCCTTAAGAAATTGTAGGCAAATCATCCTGAGGTTCGTTGCTTTAAAACAAGATGATACAACCTCAAACTCCAGAAATATCTGCTGCACAAAAGTACTTTGAGATATGACAGTTGTCTCCATATGTTACATATAATATTCACGCTGTACTGGTCTATAGGGCAATTGCCTACTCCTGGCATTCTGCCAAGACTTATATAGATATGTGTGGTCTGATCTCTTCTACCTACACATCTACTGACTGAGACAAACATACTTTAAATTCTCTGTGTCCAAACTCACAGCATTTTGGCCTTGTGGTTTCATCACACCCCCAACCTCCTAAGCTTTCCAGCAATATCGTGCATTGGAAAACACAATTGTATGAATCATTGCATCTAAGTACTTCAAGAAAAAGGATGTGAAAAGAAATATTTAACCAATATTTACATTGTTACGGTAATGTTGTAGAGCATGCCAACTGCATTTTTATTCCATGTTCACAGAATCAACATTTACAAATCCATTATTTAATGCTTTCCTCCTGATTAAAACTTTCAAAAAATTTGCAAATTAGACTTGTTTTTTTCTTCCTAGAGGCCATTAATAGTCACATTGATATATTTCTTTCTTTACTACAAGATAACTTCTTCCACTAAGAAACCTGTGACTTTTATCCTAGGTTCTGTAGGCTTGCACCTCCTACCATGCCAATCCACCTACAACAAAAAGTCTCATTTCTCTCAACAGAGAGAAAGGGATGACTTCATTCAATCAGAATAAACAAGACTAAAATAGTTTTAAACTAAATACTGTAGACCACTGATATTTCTAGAGGCCAGGTCCAAAGAGCAATTCCTTGACTAAACTCTCAATTGTTCCACTACTAAGTTTTTAATTTTATGAGCTAGGAACCAGGCTCTCCCATGAGTGCCATCCTCTACACTGAGGTTAACATGCAGAGCAGCAAACTTGAAATGGCTCACACACTCTGCTGCAATATCCATTCCAGCTCTAAATGATAATTCCAGTTTCTGTGAGGACTATTTATTATATTGAGTTAGAAAATACTATTCAGATCATTTGGCTAACCAGTCTCATTTGGTGAGAACTTTTAACTAACATCACAGAAGAATTAAAAGAGATTGCGTACAAAGAAAATTTGATATGACTAATTTTATACTGGAGTACTAAGATAGTAGGAAATTCTACTTTTGATATACTTAATTCAAGTATACTACACTCTAAATAGTTTCAGAACGATCTGTTGTTTAAATCAGCTAATCTCTCTGAATATTAAAATCCTTTACACACTCGAATTTACAGAGGAGTTCTCTTAACATAAGAATGGATGATCATACTTATGGTCATACCAGTTCATATCAAGGGCTTCTATAACCCACTGTTCAGCCTCTAAATGTGGCTACAATCAGATGTCTAGTAAAGAAGAAAATTAGGACAAGCACAGATAATAGTTCCTAGATTTCCCAAGCCCAATTTGCTTTTTATACTTAACAGTCCCAGATGCATCTCTCCTCCAAGTGTTTGTCCAGTCTCCCGTTAACCCATGTAAGCTTGCTGTTACAGAAGCACCCACAATGTGGTATTTACTCACTTTTCAAGTAAATATAATACAGATGAAAATTTATTGCACAAGCAGAATAAAAGCGGACTTATTGAAATAGAGAACTACCAGGGGCTGCAAGTTTTTATAATTAGATAGGATTATTATTAAAAGTTTAAGAAGAAAAATCTCATAATTTATCTGCCCTGCATTCATCACTATTTCCAAAGGCAGTCAAATGCTCATTTGTGGTTATCTACTTAATTTGCTTGCTCCAGAGATTAGGATCAAGAAGATCTCTCCTGAAATAGTTAAATACATCTCTATAATTTAGCAAAGGTCTGGTTTGGTCTCCACTGTGACTGGAAACAGAACTCAGAATGTAGAAAAAAAACAGTGAACAAGTAGTTGTCAATCCACGTAGGTGTGAAAGGGTTAATGTTACCAGAGCCTTACTTGGGACAGGAATTAGGGCAAGTCTCTCATGCATTTCAGATTAATGCCCTAAATCTGTGTAGAAACCACCACCCCACCCTCAAATTATGGAAATGGAGTTATTTATGAAGTAATCAACTCTATCAGTTTACATAAAATGAAAAGTCATCTGGATTATTTAGCTGGCAATTTCAACAGCACTCCTTTATCCATCCAAAACACAGCAAACAGTGCCAGACTATGTACAACACTGACTATCAGTAGGAGTCAGACAAATATTTTTATTCAGGCTATAACAGAGGACTAAATCAAGAAGTCATCACTAGATTTCCACCTACACTATGTACAGTCACCTCATCTAACTCAAATGACTAATACCTTGAAAGTTTAACTCTAAGCTGCATTGTCTTTCCTATGTCCTGAAGTTAAATTTGCTTTAAGCTTTGGGTTTGGGTTGTTGACTTTTCTGTTTGTTTAAATTTACTATCACACAGTCCTCATGGACACAGCTAATTGATATTTGACATGTTAAACACATGTCACCAAAGAAAACAGAATGAGTAAACTAGAAGAATGAGGAAACTTCAACAGAAGTAGGAAAGATACGAGAAAGTCAGAAATAGAACTTTTTTTTTGCCAATGTCACTAATTTTTTCTCCAATTCTTTACTGCAAGGGTGGTGAGGTCCTGGCACAGGTTGCCCTGAAAAGCTGTGGCTGCTTCAGCCCTGGAAGTGTTCAAGGTCAGGTTGGGTGGGATCTGAGCAACCTGGTCTAGTGAAAGGTGTCCCTGCCCATGACAGAAGAATTGGAATAAGACAATCTTTAAGGTCATTTTCAACCATAGCCATTCTATGATTCTATGATGTGAAATATATCAGTGCAAATTAACAAGCAACGGTACAAGGAAAATCTAGGGGGAAAAACAAAACAACAAAAAATAACCCCAAACCACAAAACCCTACCACAGTACAAAAAACTAAACCAACATCAACAACAAAAAATAGAGAGAAATAAGTAAGAAGGAAGGCTAATCCATCAAACTGGTTTTATATCTGTTCTCAAAGTAAATGAGCAGATTGAGTTCTTCCAGTATTAGCGATAACAGTTACAAAATCACTGTCTATCATACCTGATGTTCTCCCTTTCCACAGCTGTCTGATTTAAGCACATTTCTTACTAAAGTAGCTGACAGCAACAACTCTGCCACAATTAATATGTAAAACAGTGTTACCAGGCCTGAAAGTTGCTATTTCTTGAAAAGTTGTCATAGAGCAACTCACTTCCTTCTTTTGTTCCAACTGTATTCTATATTCTTTTTACATTTGTCATATTTTATCTTCAATGTAACACCCAGTGTTTAGAAAATTGTTGACATTTGTCTAAACATTCTGCCTTTGATTCCCCTACTTTTACCTTTCAGGACTGCTACAATAATGAGGACTACTTGGTCAGGTTCATTTGCTGAAAAAAATATTTGTACAAAATTCGTAAGTATAAGAGGACTAGAAGAAATTACCTGTCAATGGCATCAAAATCAATTTACTTCTGAAGGTGTAATCAGAAAATAGAATTTTTTCTTTTTCTACCAAGCCACTGGAAGAAAGCACTACTAGATCACAGAGCTTTAGATAAGGGAAGAATCTTCTTTGGTACCTTCTCCACTGTTGTCACTAAACTTTATTGGTGACACATATGCTTGTTACACGCAGCTGTTAACATACATTGTTCAGCTGCCTCACTGTGCTGGTTTTGGCTGGGGTAGAGTTAAATGCCTTCATATGGGGCTGTGTTTTGGATTTGTGCCGAACACAAAGCTGATAATGTGATGATGTTTTTGCTATTGTTGAGTAAGACTTGCATTGAGCCAAGGCCTTTTCTGTTTTTCGTACTGCCATGCTGGTGAGGAAGAGGGGAAGTTGGAAGGAAACACAGCTGGGACAGGCTACCCAAACAGACCAAAAGGATATTCCAGACTATATGACATCATGCTCAGTATATAAAGCTGGGGGGATCTTTGGAGTGATGACATTTGTCTTCCCAAGTAACCAGCTTTCCTGGAGGTGGCTGAACACCTGCTTGCCCATGGGAAGCAGTGAATTAATTTTTTGTTTTTCTTTGCTCATATGCATGGCTTTTGATTTTCCTATTAAACTGTTCTTATCTCAACCTACAAGTTTTCCTTTGATTTTCCGCCCCATTCCATGGGCTTAGGGGTGAACAGGGGGGTTGAGCAAGCAGCTGTGTGATGCTTAATATCCAGCTGGGCTTAAGCCATGACATTCATCTTAATCCAAATATCTAATGTAAAGACATTAACCTGAAAGTATCTACTCACACTGAAATTATACATTTGTATACATACACATGTATTGGAGTCATATCCTCAGAATACATACTAAGAAGTAGTCTTACATAAGTAGGTCTTACAGTAGTTAGTTAGGATTCAAAGAATGAATGTATAGAAATCAGTTCCTGAGCTCACTTGTGGCAAGGAAGCTGGGACTGCAAGCTAAGGACCTGGGACTGTATCCTAATGCAAAACATAGAGAGGGTGTGATAGGCTTAACTTGTTTATCTCTACATAGTATACTACCATGTGAGCCTACATAGATAAGTTCTTACACTAGAGACAGCTATCAAAGCCAAGAGCAGCGCTTTGTAAGATAAATACATCAGGGATGCTGCATGTTCTAGAGCAAGGCTGTGTGTTATCAGCCACATAGAAATATAGGAGCTGCCCTACCCTCTCAAGAGTTTGAGTGAGAATTTGTCAATAGGAAAGATGGCATTTTCCCCCCTTAAGAAAACTTGAAAGAGTATGTCTTTATTACCTCATCCTTTTCCCCAACTGTCACACATTCGATACTTTTGAACTCTATTCATCCAGTGGGTATTAAAAAGATGTTATTCTTCAAACCATTCCTGAATCTATTCTCTGTTCTACCTCATCTCTAAGACTAAAGCATATAGATGTGAAATATTTGTAGAAAATATCACACTAACACATTTAAGCAAGAATCCCAAAACAAAACACACATGCAGCCTGTTAGAGTCGCTAACCATCTTCCCTGAGAGGAGACAGGTAAAATTAAGAGCTCCTGCAAAGTAAATATGAAGGAGGAAGTATACTAATCCTGTTCAATCAAATTTTTAAGAGGTTTTAGGTGTAAGCACAGTCTAGAAAGCAGGCAGGAGTCCTAGATTTGGGCTACATTGCCCTTCCTCCCCACACCTTTCCCCTTCAACCTGTCAAAATAACAAAAAAATTATGCTAGTTACATAACTTTGATCACTTCTCATCACAACCTGCACTTACAACTGTGTGTTTAAGAAACTTCTAAACAAACTCACCAGAGATATTTTTCTTTGTCTGAGAAAAGGAAAATTGTTTTCCCTCATCCTATACAGAACCACAGAATCATTTAGGTTTGAAAAGAACATTAAGATCATTGAGTCCAACTGTTAATAGAATGTGATTTAGCTATATATAATATAATATGATGTAGCTATAAGCATTTTAATGATGTTTTTAAATCTTATCAAGGTCCACAAAAAAAAAAGTTAAAAAACACTCTGCTGCAAAAATCTCTGTGTGTATTTCAAGCCTGGGGGTTAGAGACTATAACAATTTATCACAAGGAAAATATTTCTATGAAAAAGGAAAAACACAACCGTTGGCCTTCCATATACACTTTTCTAAGACTCTAGGATTAAAATATCCCTAATAAAAACCTGATTTGGCACTGTACTACTTCACATGTTCACCTGATGTGCCTTAAAATGCTAGCAAATTTATAATAGTTCATTGCAAGAGTTACTTGATTGCAGAATAAGTTGACATAATCACACAGACACACACAAGCTTATGTTGTAAAAAACATGACTAAGATTTCAAATTTGAGTATTCTAAGATAGGAAAGTAACAGAATATGTCCTCCCAGGACGTATTTCAGTATTCTTCTGCAAATTCATTATAACAAAAATCTTTGTACATATATAGGGATGAGGTTTGGAGGTATAAGATCTTTGTTTCAAGGAGTGAAAAAAGGATGGGAGGTGTTTCTCATTGGGAGAACCTACAGATTACTTTATTTCACCTTCACAGTACAAGATGGCCTTTTCAGCAATACATTCCTTACATATCTTGTACATCCCAAGCTCCCCTTTATGTACAAAGGAGACAGTAAGGTAGAGGTTCAAAACAGAGAACTGAGAGACAGTGAAATTCAGGTCAGGAGTATCTCCTCTCTTGTATCAGTTTGAAATGCTTGTCAAAGCATCCAGTAATGAAAGAACAGTTGGTAAGGTCAAAATCCAAGTGAGTGCAAGTACAGTTGTGGAGTTTGGGACTGCTGCCAGTCAGATTTTGATGAATCAAGTCAGGCGCTGAGGAAACATTTGCACAGTATCACATATGATCTCTTTGGAGTAGATGTTTCTCCAGAACTGCACTCAATTATTTTTGCCTTGTGTTTTCCTCTTCTGAAAACTCTCATTTAAACATTAAAAGTTCCCCTCATTTTAACTTATTTTCAAGCAAGTCTCTTGGAAATAAATTTTGTGTGATTACTATGACAGATGGGAATGAATCATAGAATCGTTTAGGTTGAGAAAGACCTTTAAGATCATCGTGTCCAACTGTTAATGAAAACTTTACTGAATGACCAGCAGACTCTATAACTAGCCCTAATCTCTCCATACAGCACACCTCCTATGTGCATTTCATTCCAGATATTGCAGAAACACAGCTCTACATGTGGACTTGACTGACAGATAATCCCACTGGGTTTCTATTAGTAGTACAGGGAGATGAGTCATACATTGTCCAACACCTTCTCACAGCAAAAAGAAGCTGAGAGGCCAAGGAATTTTTCATTCTGATTCTGATTACAGAAGAGCAGGGACTTGAGGACTTGAAGAGGGACAGACTTTTCTACCTATTCTTTCCAGTAAATACTACTTTTCTTCTGTTATCTGATCTGTACCTTCAAATCTCAGTCTCAGCTTTCTAAGGTCTCACTATCAACCAAATCAAGTAATTCCAGCTGACTTCTAGCCATGACTTCCAATTCTTGCCTAACTTCCAATCCCAACACTCTGTGCATAGTATTGTAAAAGGCATTATCCAGCATTAAAATTTAATCCCTTTGCTAGTCAGACTTTCACTGTCTCTCCACTGAGTTCTAACACCATTTTCCTACTCATATTTGGTCAAATTCACCCCCTAAAACTGAGGCAATTTTTTTTGTTCAGTATTGTCATCCTCATCTTGCATGTAGTATCTCACATATAGCATTCTACATATGAGATGCGGCAGAAGCACAGAACTAGACCCAGCATAGTCTGAAGAAAACCCAAAGTGTAATTATAAGGAAAACTCTGAATGGCCTTGAACTGGAATAAGCTCATTTGATTTGAAACTTCAGGGCATGCACATGCAAAATTCAACCAAGTCTTTATTAAAAGCATGTAAAATGTGATTTTCTAAAGCTCACGGCTCATTCAAATGGGTATTTCATACACTCCTGGGAAAATACACCTCTACAGATCATACTTTTTAACAGAGTCACGTCTTGTGCTCTCCACACTGATGATAACAATTTCAAAATGTTTCATTGTTTTGCTTCCTCTCTTCATACCCACATTGAAAAAAAAAAACAAAAAACAAAACACCAAAAAAACAATCAAAAGTATCAAACATCTTATCCTGTGTGGAAGCAAATAAATTGATGATCCCAATATTATTCAGGTTCGGTAAAACCTTCAGTGTAGAAAGGTCAGTCCAAAAGTTATTCTACATCTAAACTTAGGTTTGTAAAGAAAATATTGTAAACAGAAATTATGAGAAAATATACTAATAAATGGGTTTGCTTTACATCTTACTATTGGTAGTACTCTACAGTAGAATGTGTGGGTTACTTTAGCATAAAAATAGTTCTGATTATAAAAACAGTGACTCTGCTTCATCCCCCTTTCTTTACCTAATTTGAAACTCTGTCTCATGCTAAACATCATAATATTTAGTCCATTATCATACCCTGATTTACATAGACCTGACATTGAGGGTTTTTTCTGATCTGTTAAGAAAATACCCCCTTCTCTCCCCCCCCCCAGGCCTATTACTCATTCCTAGTCTTAACTCACACACACCTGACCAGAATATAGAGCAGTGTCACAGGCAAGGTTATAAATGGAACTATCCCTTCTGGCAAAGGCAAGTCATGAAAGAATAATAACCTGTACACTGAATTCAAATATTTCCAAAAGACCCTTAGCTCCTTTATTCTGGATAGTGTTGCAGTTTATACAACCTACCACCTGATGAGCCAAATAAAAGTGAAGAAGCTTACAAGTTTATTGCTGTCTATCAACACATTAAACATGTTATGTGCCCCAGCATGAGTTTTTCATCTAGAGCAAGAGAAGGAAGTCTATGTGACTTTTTTTCATTTGCTCTTTGTAGACAGGTTGAGTTTTTTATTTATGTTAGTATGCTATTGATGCCTCTGCTGATTCTTAAAACATCTGTCCCACTATTTACAATTCCTGGAGTGCAATGATATCAATCAATGCTGATAATCAGAGGACCCTCAATTAACTATCTACAAGACAATGGATGACAAAAAAGCAAACATACTAAAGGACAATAGATGAAATCTTCCCTATCACAATTCACATAAGCTGTTAGAATTCTTTTTGCCTTAGATTTGAAATGCAATTTCCAGTGAAAATCCATTTAATGTTCATAACAATAAAAAACCTGAAATAATCTGTGTAAAAAAAAAATATCATACTGAAGACAGAAACCACAAGGAGTTGAATGAGATATACACATCCTATGTCATATATCAGTGTGATCTGATTGATCAAATGATACATTTCCCCAAGAGTACCAATAACTAAAGATCCACTGTTACCAGAACACTGCACTCTGACCAGGAAGAACAAAAACAAAAAAAAACAAGTCAAAAATGTAATTGCATAAGACTTCATTGAAACCAGCACTTTCTCACTTAGGAGAGTTGTCCTATGTTTAAATTTTATGTGAATTTTACAACAGTAGCTTAAGTGCAAATCTACTACCTTAGAACAAGAGAGAGAAAGTAAGCAGGCTTCTGGATTCTGTCACTCCTTCTGGTATACAACAATACATTTTGAGCTTATAACAGCACATAACGGACTAATCATATAAACAATGCCAAATTATTAAGCCAAACAATGCAATGATGAGACATATGCAAAGCCACCAACAGAGAAAGCTGACAAAGGACTTGGTGCTTGTGATAAATGAGAAAGGCAATTGGAAAAGAAGTAGAAATGTAATGGACAGAAAACACTTGGGAATTTTCATTTTCCTGAACAATGTACCAGATGTAGAAGACATGTTAATCTCTGTAGTAATGCTGGATGGGGGGGGGAACCAAACAAACCATGAAAGTATAAGAGGCAAGATGTGCATTGTATCCCAAGGTGAAATCTTATGGTATTAATGTATTTTATCACATTCTTCCACCACTCTCAGCACTACAAATGATGGTAACTTTCCCTGTTTGAATCTGTCTTCAGATGAAATTATTTTCATAAAAATTGAGAAATTCAGAGTAATATACTGTAAAAATCTCAAATAGCTATGAAAACAAGAAAGTGATTGTTCTTTAATATGTAGCTAAATCTGTTTAAAGCTATTTGCTTTGTCCATCATTTAGACTTCTCCCTCAGTTTTATCCGAGGACACTGTTAGTGTGACTCAGTGGTGCAGCTGTATGAAACCATATGCTCAGAAGACCAAGGGCTGTTTAAGCCTGTCAGCAGTCAGACATATCATTGCTGACATCTGCACCAGTTGTCAAACTGATGACTATGAATGTCAGTGGTCATTAGACTTATTTTCAGTCATCCAGTTATAGTGACATGGCCTGTAACTCTCTTCTGCTTCTGTGGGATAGAAGGACCAATAGTCTGACTCACCTAATTTGAGAAATAGTAGAATGTAGATAATACCCTGAGTTGCTATGACAGCATTCCAGGCAGCATGTGATCCCAGATCCACAAAGATCCTGCTAGCAGGACAGAGTCCAGGCTCTCAAAGTTAATGAAGATGCTCTTTTAACTTTTTATACACTTCTCTAAACAGGAAGAGATGACAAGCTGCAGAAGCCTAGCACTAACCACCCTTCATAAAATATGCTTTCTTCTAGGGGCATTTCTCATAAAGGCAAAGCAACAAGTCAGGAAGGCACAGACAGCTGGAGAACAAAAGAGCAACCCCCAGTCCTTGTGTTCATAGGAGCTATTGGAAGAACATTCCTGGAAGAAGCAAGGGAAACATTTTCTTGCCCCATTTCGTAAATATCACAAGGATACACCATCAAAACATCCAGTCAGAAGTCATGCACTATCAAGTGTTACTTTCCAATCCTAATATGAAATGCAATCTAAATTGTAAATCCAATACTGCATCTTCCAGTTCTACAAACACTGTCCAAAATTTAGCAAGAACACTTGGCAATACTGAGTGGGAGCATATCTCCTTTTCCACAAACACCATATGTTGTATTTGAACCTTTCTTTTCAATGCTATATCACTAATCTTGTGAGTTTGCTGTTTCTTAAAATAAACCAAAAGGCATTTGCTTATTTATTCCAAAAATGTAGCAATTTCTATCCTAGCACTTGCTAGAAGTTTCTATTGCATAGATACAAATATTACAATTGTTTACTAAATATATATATATAAAATTGTTAATATAAACAGACATTATTACACCTATTTATACAACAGTATCTACATATACAGTCCTTTATTCAGAGAAAACCTTACTCTTAAATGCCTGTTTTAACAGTCCTTTACTAGTGATAGCGCTAAAAGTGATACCAGCTAATCAGGGCAGATGACATTACCAAACTATCCTCCCAAAGGGAATGGACCTTATATATGAGCATTTATTTCTACTGTGGTCATCAGGCCACTGCTTAACAGTTTGTGGCACAGTAATCTGCAGCATGACCATTCATCTAATTACTGCTGAAACTGTGATATTAATCTACTCATAAAGAGCAAGTTAAGGGTCAATTGTCAGCCGCGGAAAATACTTGCTATGGATAATGTGTTATAAAGCCAGTTTCATCTGCTCTTACTGATTTCAGCAGTCTGCACAGTTTGACTTCATTTCTGAGTGGATAAAAACACAGAACCCAAAACTGGGTCAAATCACACCTGCACATTACCTGTGATGAATATCTTCATCATTGGTAAAGGCATGAGACAGTCTCTGACCTATCAGTCATATCCAGCAATGAGGACTCACTAAATGACACATCCCTGCATGACATGAGACTCCGCAGACAACTCACTCTTGCCCAGGACCTTGCAATACTTCCTAGAAGCATCTGATACCCCCTAGGGTTCAACATTTATAATTTATATGATAATTTTGGTGTACAGTTTAAATCTGTGGAGACTGCTTGATAAGCGGTAATAAAACATTTGCTAGGGAACTTTTGAAACATGCACACAAACACATGCTTACACTTTTCCTTGGAAGGTACAAGTCCTTAGGAAAAAAAAAAAGAAAACTATAGGTTTCTAGTGGGGCACGAAGACATTTTTGAGACAGGTAGACCTAGAAACCTTGATTTCCACTTTTTTTTTTTTTTTCCTTTTTTTAAATAAGCCACAATTCTGGCTTGGCACTTGCCATGCAAAAAGTAGACACTTGCAAAAATGAGCCAAAATAAGTTCACCTGCTCCTTATCATATATTTATACTGCAGGCTCCGTAGATCTCTAATGGGAATGTAGCAAAGAATGACTGAATGCTTCAGTTGGTATCACTTTTAGTTCTCTCCTTGCACATGAGAAAGGCCAACAGACCTTTCTGAACTGCTCAATCTGCTTCACTTCATAGAAAGTTATAACCCCATTAACAAAGTAAACACTGTTTATACAGCCCAGTGGTATTCACAATGAATAGTCATATTCCTCAAAACATGTTAACAAGGAACTTTTGCATTTCTCTTTGAATAACAATACAACAAAATTATTAAAAGCTTTATGGAAAAATCATGCCACACACAGAAGTCAGTCATGTCAACTACATTTGTTAAGGTGTAGTTTTCAACATTCATTTTGTATTCAACAAGTAATGTCACATTAAATGCTATCCAAAAGCACTAATTATTTTTCTGAACTATAGCTGTAATAGTAAGATTTTGCTTCAACTTAAGTGACATTAATCTTTGCTTAAAGACTTAACACAAACTAGAATTGAAAATCTAAAATTTTGATTAAACATTTTTGCTATGGTAATAAGATTGTGTGCAATAAGGTATTAACCTAATTTGCTTCTTTCAATTAGCTTTCCTCACATGCAGACTGGGGAAACATCTGACTGCTGTTCCTATACAATCATAAATCATGGGAACTGGTATTTAAGATTCCTGCGCTCTGCTCTTTCCAAATTCTGCATCTCCACAATTTTAGAAACAGTTATCTTTTATTATGTGCACTATCAAATTAAAACTTCAGCAAAATTACTCAGTTATCTTTTTTAGTTGGGTACCAGCTCAAACAATTGTTTTTATTTTGTCGTTGCACACTGACTTTCTAAGTAATTTCTATTATTCATCTTACTTTTTACTTCAAAGTATTTTTTGGCAATTTCAAACCTGCCCAATTCTAAGATGAATAGAATGTTATAATAAATAATATCATAGTCTAAAGGCATTCCAAGTTTCTTTATAAATTACAGTATATTTTTTTCTTCATGATTCAGAAAATAAGCAGTAAAATGTTTTATTAGCAAATGGAGTGGCGAATCTGATTCATTTTCAGAAAAAAAAACCAACAACCTGGATTGATAGTTATGCTGTAGTTTTAAATATTAATAAAGGCTTCCCTTGCAGAGACTCTTATTCTCCTCTACTTTCTCAGTCTGCAGTTCAGAGGTTTCCTCCACCCTAAACATGCTGAGTTACCAGCTATGTCTTGTCTTCTCAAAGAAGCTTTGGCCAAGAGTATAGAAGACAGGACCAGACAAACAGGAGCTTTAATTAGGAAAAATTATACCACACAGAATAAACTGCAAATAAGCAAATTAAACAGTTACAATTTATCACATTCATAAGCAGTGCTCCACTTAAATGTTTTTATTATTTCCAAGATATGAGATCATAGCAATTATGTTTAATATTTTTACAAGCTAAGCTATTTTATTAATTCATTAATTACATAATTAGCTGGTTTTCTTTAAAATCTGTTTTGGACTTAGTTCTGTTTTCTTATCAAACTTATAAATAGAAACCTTGCAGTTGATGCAAAATATCATAATCTTTTTCTGAACACATCACTGGAGAAAAAAAACAAATATAAACTTACTTTTTGATATTGCAAGTCACAGTTCGTACATCTAAAACATTAACTTTTCCTTTGGATTGACCTGTTAGGCTTTATTTTAAGAATTGTCCTACCACTAGAAACTAAGGGAGTGCTTAGATATCAACTGCCTTATATACTCCTTAGTTCAGGTGTCTGAGAGGTGCAAAGTATTGGAAAAAACCCCTGTGTTATTGTATGAAGTGATTATCTAGAGAACAAGTAATGGAGGCCAGGATTCTGTAAAATTATCATGTAATGATCCAAAGGAAAATAAAATAAACAGGTGAAAATTATACAAAACCAAATTGAAGTACTGGGCATCTCAATGATGAGAATGAATATTTTTGTATGGTTTACAACCAGGTAACTGAGTGCTTGGAAATACATAAAAATATGCTGTGTTATTAATTTTATCTTCATGTGTATTTTAAGGCACAGTATTTTAACTGGGGGAGCAAATTCTAAAGAAATATCATTAATAATTTTCTAGGTGCACTTTCAACTTCTATTAGGTAGGGAAACAGCCTTTCTTTTTCCCCAGAAAGGCTGCATAATCATAACTAAGATATAACTGTATAGTTATATCTAATTATATATAACTATAACTAATTTACAATACTAGGATTTGAGGGGTTATCTGCTTGCTTGTTTGCTGCTCTACTCCTATAAAGACTTCAGCTATAAATGTCAATTTTCTTAAGGTATCATTTGCTACATTCAGGTATACTGCTTCAGATAGCATTACATGAGTATTTTGGTAATCTTACATCATTGTGTGTAAAGTAGAGATTTTGTATTCAGTTTTGTTGACAGCACAGAGCTGTACAGTATACTAGCTGTTACATATAAATGGTCTGATTTTCATCTCTATATATTGTATTTTATCATCCCAGTGTCAAGACTTCCAAGCTCCACTCAGCTTCACAGCTCAACATTTCTTTTTTGGTTTTATGTTCTGTGATGGGTTGTTTTTTTGTAGGCCTTCCTTGGTAACCAGGGTCAAGATCTAGGAAGTATTTCATCCCATCTCTTTACATAATCAGGTGTATATAAACCGAAGGAGGAGGTGTTCTNGGGGGGAATCTTTCTTGTGAGGTTTGGCTATTGGCAGAGAGCCAACCCGAACTTTCACATGTTCTTACTTTCATCAGAAATATTTTCATAATCTTTTACTTCCTTGCTTATAAAGCAAGCTTCTGTTTTTCACTCCTGCTCTCAGCACATCCCAAAGTATTATGATGTCTACAGAGGATCTGAAAGATTGGTTTTTCCTTAAGTCATGTGTTCTGGGGTGGGTTTATTTCCTGCATCACTAGGCAGGGACAAGTGTCTGTCCTGTGGTTTTTAGGTGTAAATAATCTTGTAATGCAGATATGTTCAAAAGAGTCTTTCCTTTTGGTTTTGTACTGCAGTTATTCCTTCTCATTTCTTTCACAATCATAAAAAAGTGAGTGCGTTGGGAGCAGAAAGCAGCATGTACACTTACAACTCAGTCCATACCACCACACAGCACTTCTCTGACATCACATGACCATGGAATGTTTGAGTCTAGAGACTGTCCAATTCAACCTCCTGCTCCAAGCAGGATGCTCAGGGCCACAGGTTTTTAATATCTCCAAGGATGGAGACTTCATAACCTCTCAGGGCAACTTGTGCCAGACTTTGACCACCTTCCAACTAAAAAGTTTCCTCTTTTATATAGAATCATTTCCATCATTCTGTCACTGGGCACCACTGCTCAGAGTCTGGCTCTGTTGTTTGTATTCACACGTCATGTGTTTATGCACATGGATAAGATCTCCCTGAGCTTTCACCAGGATGAGCTATCCCAGCTCCCTCAGCCCCTTCTCATCTGCTCTGATTCCTTAATCACCTTAACACATACTTTGCATCCACATATCACATGCTGGGAGTCCAGCACTGGCCACAGCAGCCCTGGCATGTCTGCACCTGCACTGAGTAGAGGGGGAATGACCACCTCCCTCATCTTGCTGACAACACCTTCAAAATCACCATAAAAAATCATTCCTAAACAGACAGAAAATCTGGTTTTTTTGTTCTCCTCATATTTCATTTAATCTTTTTAAATATACCACGTATGGTCTAGTTGATAGTTTTACTTTGTCTTTATGATCACTTCTAAGCTGGACAGTGAATTATTATATTCATTTAGTTCTACAGTTTTTTTCATTTTTAGGAGGTAAGCACAATAGTAATAATAGTTAATTCACAAGAATAGAAACACAGAAGTGCAAGCAGACTGTATATTCTGCAATCCAGCAATTTAAACCCAAGAGCAAACAAAGTCAAGCATTTCTTATAAAATATAATTAATTCAAAATATTAATAAACACATTTTAATTCTGCCATTTGATTATTTCCTTAAATATAAACCCAAACAAAAATTAAAATATGTTTCTAAATAAAGAATTATTTTCCTTCTAAAAATATTGAAACAAAACTCTAACATTCTTCTACATTTTTCAAAACAAAATTGAAATATTCATCAGGTAAATTATGACCACGACTAAATGACAATTCTACAACAATAATTTTGTGACTGTAGATTTAAAAGCAAGTCTTAACCCTGGATTTCCATTTATTCTTGGTAGAACTAAAATTAAACAATTAAGAATCTGTCTCACATCTCGTACAAATTAGCAAAATTTCATGAGAATGAATATAAATGCAAAAAGGCAAGGAAACAATAACTTAGAATCTAGCCATTAACTTTGATTAAAACTTCTGTTTGGCAGTTTATCATCCAGCAATTATCAGGAAGATTAATTACTTTCTGAAAATCACATTGGACATCCTTTGATATAAAATATAAAAATTGACGGAATTTGTTTTATCTCCTGCAGTATGTATCATTTGAATTAGCATCTACTTTTAAATCCATTCTTGTCACTTCACCGATTTTGTCATTTTTCACATCTGAAGGAATCCTAGTATTTTTGTGCTTCTGTTTCAAACCTGGCCTTTAAAAACACTAGTTTCATTTTGGAGAGCACATACTTTAGTTTTTAAAAGGCAATCAGAAAACAAATACCCTGTCCATCCTATCCAGCCTTCAAGCAAGAACTATGACAAGTCAGAAAACTGAAGAACAAAACCACAGTAGAGTATAAATCTACTTAACTCATTCAGGACTACTTTTTATTACTTTTGCCCACATATCGTCAATTATCCAATTATCATCAGTGTTCATATAAGAATTAAAAATACTGTTTATAATTGTAATATAATAAATTGCTTTTAAAGCTCAGGGTTGCTTAAAAAATGTAAAAAAAATTACAAACGTAATCTTGTCATCTCCTAAAAGGTGTTATTACCACATTTAAAGTGTGAAGGAATCTTGTATAGACTGAAGAGTAACCTGATTTTCACATGAGCTCAGAACAGACCACAGTTGTAGTACAGATGGCAAGCATCTTTGCAGGTCCATCTGAACACCTGATAGTTTTCTAAAGATTAAAAAGGGGAACCACCACCAGTAAAGAAACACACTTGTTTAGATTTGCTACTGTCTACACAGTAATTAAACCAGAAAATATAGCAATAACAGAAAGCACAAGGCATCAAATTCAAGAAATTCTAACTCATCGAGAATGCAAATTGCTTTTTAATTTCCTGACCTTATAGTGTAAGACAATGATTAACATATCATAATCTCATGGAACTAGATAGGTTAAATACCCAATTAGAAACACCCTGCACAGCCAAAGACTATAGAATAAATGTACTGAGTATTCTGTAAGTAGAAAGTTGACTTTTTAAACACAGCAAGAAGAAAATTATATAAAATTTTGGATTACACAGCTCATGAGCCAAAAAAAAAAAAAAAAGATATATTTCTTAAGTAAAATTACTTCCTGACATCAAAGGTCTGCCTGGTGAAAGTTACACAAGTCTTCAATTACACTGAAATATACACAGGTTGCACACACACCTCTCTTCATTCTAGAGATGTTTTCAAACAGCCTTGTTTTATATACACCAGGTGTGTCTGTCTGAGGGTTAACACATTTTTCCCATACCATGCACCAAGAAGAAAACTACTCATGAGCACCCCTGCACTGGGTCTGACTAGGATAGGTAGCAGCCCATATGGCACTGTGTTTTCGTTTTGTGACTAAAGCAGCATTGATAACACCAGCGTTTCAGCGACTGCTAAGCAGGGGAAGCACTGAATAAACTTTTTCCCCACCTTTTTCCCCACCAGCAAGCAGGCTGGGACTGCACAAGGAGTACAAGGGGACACAGCCAGGACAGCTGATCCCAACAGACCACAGGGTTATTCCAGAACACATAATGAGAACAACTGGGCAGGGGATGTTGGTCTGGGAGTAGCCATTGTATTTATTGAACTTGCAATTGAGTTTGAGGCTAGAATAAAGAGAAAAATAAGCTTTATAGCATATGCAAATATGCACAGAAATCCTACCAAATTAATTCAATTTGGGGTTGAAGACAGACATACATGCATGTGCATATTTCAATATGTATCATAAATATAAAAATATGCATATATATCCTCCCACTCACATCCCTACGGAAGACTGCATCATTTATTCTAATGACTGTTACAGGAGAGAAGATGATTAGTATTTTAATCCCCCTGTTCCTAATTTTTGATCTTAAATGAATGCTCTTCCACCTGAGATCTAACATCTGTCCTCCAAACTCATCTATTAAACGAATTTAAGTGATATGATAAAACAAAACATGCATTATACCAAAGGCACAAGCTGACTCTATAACTCAATGGCATACTACTGGGACTCTCAAATACTTAAAAAAGCGTTAAACATAATGTCTCTGCTTTGTTAGTAACAGTCTATTTGCATCAGGATGGCACCAAGGTCATCTGTGTAGCTCAGTAGAGTCTCAAAGTATCATTTACTTTGCCACAATTCTTTTCAGATTCATTTTTGTCACATACACCTGTTGCTTCCTATACCATATTTAGACTGAAAACTCTATCTTTAGTATTTGTACAGCACTCAGACCAGTGGCAGCCTGGGTCACAAGCAGCAATCTTTGTATTAATGCTGTACAGAGATGCTTTATCATAACTGTAAAATCCTATGGATGGAAATCTACTTTAAGTTAGTACCAGTAAGAGCAGAGACATGTCTAGCTACTTAAAGAATTATAATACACCTTTTAAGTTTTCCAAAGTATTCAGTGTTATTTCAAAACTATACACTTATATATAAGTATAGATTTGACCAAGACATCCATTTAAAATTAAGCAAGTAGGCTGTGAAAGAAAGAACAAAGAGAAGAAATTATTTGTAAACCTGATACTGGGAATACAAGGAAAATAAAAGTTTATGAAACAGATAAGCATCGAACATGCAGATGGAATATAAATGAACTCTTGGCTTTAATTTTGTGTAGTCTTCTATTGCCCATCTACATTACTCCATGCACTGCTTATTCAGTATTTCACTTTCACTAATTCCTTCTAGCCAAAGATACTACAAATAACCTTAATCTTTTGCAGCACAATCTGTTGTCAGTTATATTATGTCTGAAAGGAAATTTAGAATGTCATCACTGTACATTGTTCATGTATACAGAGGTTTTCCTTCTGTCTTTGATCAATGAAACAAAAGGCATGGTTTAAAGAAAGTAAAGCAAACCTGTAACTACAAACATTTATTTTTAAAAAGTCAGTATTAGTACAATTGCTTTCTGAATGCAGTCCATGTTCTTGCATGGTAGGTGATCACATGTAAACAGAGCAGTCAGCAGAAAGTATAAGATGGGTCCTGAGGCCAATTACAGACAATATTCAATTATCTAGTCATAACAATTACAGCTTGGATTAAATTAATATTGGCTATTGTTTTTCACAGGTGCAAGCAATATCATATCTGTTAATAACCATTCCTTCTAGCAGATCTCCCCTAAGCACCAAGTCCCTGCTCATGGGAACTAGACCTCCAGGCTGCCAGCAAAGGATCTCCTCCCACATCCCTATCTTCACTGAGCCACGGGCTAGGGAAAGCAGAGAGCTACATTTCCTGAGAGAACAACCAGAACTGCCAGCAGGACCAGGGAAGTGATGCTTCCCCTGTACTCAGTGCTGGTGAGGCCACACCTTGAGTATTGTGTTCAGTTCTTGACACCTGAGTTCCAGAAAGATGTTGAGGTGCTGAGCAGATCCAGAGAAGAGCAACGAGGCTGATGAAGGGACCTGAACACAAGTCCTATGAGGGGAGGCTGAGGGAGCTGGGGTTGTTCAGCGTGGAGAAAAGGAGGCTCAGGGGTGACCTCATCACTCTCTACCACTACCTCAAAGGAAGTTGTAGCAAGGTGGGTGTTGGTCTCTTCTTCCAGACAGTCAGCAACAGGACAAGAGGGCATGGGCTTAAGCTCTGCCAGGGGAGGTTTAGGTAGGATATTAGAAAGACATTCTTTACAGAGAGAGTAATCAGGCATTGGAATGGCCTGCCCAGAGAAGTGGTGGATGCATTGTCCCTGGAGTTTTTTAAGATGAGACTGGATATGGCACTTCATGCCGTGATCTAGTAATCACAGTGGTGTTAGATTTGATGATCTCAGAGGTCTCTTCAAACCCAGCTGATTCTATGATTCCATAAGCAGAGATGCAGCCTCAGAGGCCACACCCTCAAAGTCCTACTTTCTGAGGGTAGTAAGGTCTTGACAGGAGCAGGGCAGGAACAAATAAAACAAGGACTTGATGTGGGGTGATAGCCTAGTAAACTCCTGATGGGTTAAGTGAAACACTTCAGCCCCTGAGGGGCTGCTCCCAGGAACCTTTGTCAGATGACAAAGAAGCTCCAGTGGTTTCCTGCAGGTGCTCAACCCAGACTGATAAGATTAACAAAGAATGGAGTGTTATGGAGATAGCATGGCCTTTCTTCCTGATATCTTGTGGAAGCACAGGAAGCCAGCCCTTAAACCTATGTCATCTGTCTGTCTATCACCTCAAGAACTATTATTGACTACAGCACTCAAACTACCTGAGGGGAAAAAAAAAAAAGGTATAAAAAGAAATTGGTCATGAGCAAAACTCAGAGGGAAAAAGGACTACCATCACTGTGGGGGTAACCATTGAGCTTCCCTCTTTCCTCCCACCCTTTGGACAATGAAGGGATGAGCAGTCTTTTACTCTCTTTTCTCTTTCCTCTTTCCTTCTATACTTTATACTTTCCTTTATATCCTTTTATGCCTTATACCTTTCCATCTTTACCCCATAACTACTTTTATGTACTAATTTTATCTGGCTAATATCTTTATTTCATAAACACTATACCTTGCCTCACAACTCATAACCCATCAGCACTTTATATTGGTTATTGTGTTTCTTTAGGGTGTGTAATTCCTTTTAACATGTTTGTTAGTGGGAAGCAGCTCTCTTTGTGTCATAGAGAATGTTGTGTGCTGCTGGCTCCCAGATGGGTTTAGATTGTTGGTTTAGGTTGTTGTGCTTCTGGTTAGTTTTCTGTTGTTAGTTAAGGGTTGGTGAGGGGAGGATGTTGTTTAATGCTGTATTGAGGCTTAGATTGATGTGCTGTCTGCAGGGTATGTTTTGTGCTGGTTTCTTTGGGGTCTTTTGTGTTATCAATTAGCATAATCATGCAGCTAATGTTATCACTGACAATTTAAAACCCACAATAAATGTCACAAGCTTGTATTAATAAAAATCATTTCAGGAACTGCTAGAGTTACTCCAGTTTGTTTCTGGTGCTGGCAGCAGTATAACTGTTAAGAGAATCTGATGAAAAAGGGTCTCTTTCTATTAAGTGTAGTTCTCATTGGCATATTAAAATTCCTGTTCAACCAGTGAATCTGTCTTAGCAAAGGGTGGGTCTCTGTTAGGTGGGATGCAGACAGACTGTGTTGGTGTTAAAAGGCTTTGATATTCTGAGGATGCTTATAGCTAATAAAAATATATACAAGTGGGGTCGGGACAAGAAATTGGTGCATTTCTGCCTTCCTTTCCCCTTTTCACATGACACTTGCATTAGTAGTTGTAGGTGGGAGGAAAAAAAGTTGTCCAATTTTTTCTGCTTAACAATTTGGTGAAACAGCTGCAGAAGAGAAGGCTCTGGGGATACCTTGTAGCAGTCTTCCAGTACCTAAAAGAGAGCTGGAGAGGAATTTTTCATAGGACTAGGCAATGGCTTCAAGATGAAGGAGGTTAGAGTTTGATTAGGTACTAGGAATAAATTCTTTACTGTGAGGGTGGTGAGCCACTGGCACAGATTGTGCATGCCCTAACCCTGGAAGTGTTCAAGGCCAGGCTGGATGGGACTCTGAGCAACCTGGTCTAGTGGAAGTTGTCCTGTCCATACATGGGTGTTGGAACAAGATCATCCTTAAGGTCCCTTCCAATCCAAACCATTCCATGATTCTATGAAACTATGCAGAAGTAGAAATGGCTATTCTTAGAAAACTTGGGTATTTCAAATTTTGCTTTTACCTTAGAGCAAGACAAAATGTTGAAATTCAGAAAGAGTGAATTAGCTTTCACAGTTTAATTAAGCCAAGTGAATTTTTTTACATTTGCAATTAGTAAGATTTCACTTGCTTTGTAATTCCAACTAGTGCAGGGTTTTAGGATTTTTTGTTTGTTTGTTTTAGAAAAGAAAAAATCCAATACACCTGAGGATTAAATCATATTTTCTTAGAGTGCCATGGTTCCTCATGAGAGCTTTATATCATATTCTTACATTTGTTCTCCTGTGAACAAATTATATTTTGTATAATGTACCCTGTAGGTAATGGAGAAAAAGCTAATACAACACAGATAAAGAGCTACAGGCACCTCATCCCTGAAAGCAAAGAAATCATTCCCAGCAAAGAATAAGGAGCCCACCTGCACATCCAACTTGGAGAGGGGTGAGAGGGGGCAGGCAGGAAGCAGATGGAAACCTAAACTAAAATTTCAGGGAAAGTTAAGTTTTCTATAAGAAATTATTGATTTTCCAGAAGCCAAATTTCCAGAGCAAAAATTCCCAACATAACACACCAAGTTTGAGAAGTCTGACACTTCTGGGTGGTGGGGATTCTTAGTAACATTCGCAAGAGACTTCTAATCTTAATTGTTTCAATACAGACACTCAGATGAAGTACACATTATTTCCCTCTGCAGTACAAGCTACTCTCTGTTCTGAGACTGTTCAGAATATCCATGATCCTTCTACTCAGAAATCTCATATTTCCCAAAGGCAAACAAAAAACTCCCACAAATACACACAGTCAAAGTACATAAAATTCTTTTCAAGGCATACATGTTTTGAATGCCTACTTGCTGTTGAAGTCATACAGGCAATTAAAATAACCTTACAGAAATCTCTTTTCCTTGCTACATCTCATGTACCAGATACTCTGTTTTGTTTGCAGCAGAGTCAGAAGTTTTGTACTGGCACCCAGACATTGTGAAGACTTCTGAGACTAGCAAGACATCTAACCTTGTGTCTCCCCACTAGACTGTGGTACTACAGTTGGCACTGTATGAGGTAAGGTGAGAAACTAACCATGAGACAGCTTGTTTTACTTCTGAAATCCAGCTTTATGTTTATGTGTATATACATAAGAATTCAGAAGGCATTGTGGGTATATAGAAAGACCTGTACAACAGCATCTACATACAACTAATGCACATTGAGAAAGACATGTTCTATTTAAGAAAAAGTCTACATAGTCCCAAAATTATACCAAATATAGGAAAGACCCATCCGATTTACTAAGTCGCCTCTAAATTTACCTGTCACAAACCACATTCTCCAATACACACTCCACATCTCTCACAGATGTAGCTGAAAGAAGTGTTACAGTTGTCAACACACCCGAGAGAATTAAGAATTAAAAGAATTAAAATTGCTTCTGCAAATGTAATAATACCTTTTGAGCAGATAAAATTTTGACACAGATTTTAAATACATAGTCACATCATGTAATATGAAACTATTCAGTATTTCATTTTTACCCAGATCATCTAATGGGTGACCTCATGCCTTATTTGCTCTGTACTATTAAACTGTGAATTGGGAAAGAATTATCAGCTCCCCTCAAGAGCTGTTTGGAGCATGTATCACATTACTATCAGAGTGCTTACCAAGTCTGATTATTTTCCATAGGCCTTCATTGAGACAAGGATCCATTATTATCCCCATTATACAGAAACAGTTACAACAAATGGTGTATAAGGTCAAAGAATCTGCTAAATTTGGAGACCTCATTGGAGATGGGTAGGATGTGGTTATTTACTATTGTATACCACTTCATATTCTCAAATCAGAATTTTCAATAAATTTAAAGGGCTCAAGGACTTAGCTAAAGGCCACAAACATCACTTCTTCCCCCATCCTCTCACCTCATTCTATTCTCACTAGTCAAAATTGCTAAGACTTTTTCTTTGCCCCCAGCTATCACTGTTTTCCCTTGTGAGCCACTCTTGCTCTAAGTTTCCAGTGTCCCTTCTCCAGCTTGTTCCTTTCACACCTTGTCAGTGATGGACTTCTGAATTCCCAAATCTGTCTTGTCAGTCCCTAATGTAATTCTCTTTCCTCTGTCCTACCTTCCTTTCATCAAAACCACCTCCATTCTTTTTCCTGCATTTCCAGTCCATTATGAGACACAGCATCCTTCTCCCAGCAGGACTGATCCTAGTCTTTTATCATTTGCCCCAGTCTCTCTTTAAATGTGTGCACTAATCAAAGTTTTCACTTATTTTTCATATGTGTTAAATGTTATTATGAAATATGTTAAATATAACAGACAAGAATTGACAATTGCTATATTCATTACATTTGAGCACAAGAAAACCAAATGACCGTAACATGGAGTATCATGTGCTAAAGAGATCACACAGATATTTGCAGACTTGGAGGACTAATGTTTTCATTAGAAAAAATAGTGGCTTGCTTAGAATGCTTATGCTTCTCAAAGAATCAAGAGAAAGCCTCTCTATAAAAGCACCATCAATATCTGTAACAGGCTTTACAAGCTTTATGGGAAATATATCTAGATGTACAAATAGCCTCATTTGTAAGCATATTGAGGCAATCAGGAGTTATGCATTCTTTGCTGGCCAGCAAAGAAGTAATAAAACAAAGATAAGCATACTTTGAAAGTAAACATTCCCACAGCTAAGTATAAACTGTGAGTTACAACAGTGAAATCAACTATTAGAGAAAGTCTTATATCAAAGACAAAGCCTGCAAAGCTGAATTTTTTTTACAAGTACATTCAAGTAGAAATCACCATTAGTCTATGACATACCTCAGACAACTCTATACCACAACCCTAACAGAAAATGAAGGCACATGGCCTTGAATAAATCCCACAGTTTGATTACCAGCATCATAGTGAAAGCCAAGACTAGGGTAAATAATTCCTGAAGCTTAAATTCATCAGCCTGTTCCAATTCCAGTCAGTATCTAAGTACCACAGGAGATTCTTACTGTAGTAATGAGAAACTAACCCAAGTTATTCCCCACACCAAGTCCTCTTTTCCAGTATGTCAGGAGCAGGAGTGAAAATTTCTGAAAATGTTTGCTCCTTCTTATGGACTAATCTAAGAACTCAACCAACTTTGCAAACCATAGCCTGTAATTTAGGCTATAGGATCCAAACCACAAAGGGTGACAAAGTTTGACATTTCATACTCCCTGATGGCATTACTGTAGTAATGTAGATATAACCCCAAAGCTCCTGCAGATACCTCTACAATGTTTTGGGGTTTTTTTCTTTATAAACACAAGCTACTAATTTATGCTAAATCTACCTTTTATAGTCTATTTCTTCATATGACAGTATTATTGCTTTTTCTAGCCATAATGATAACACAACTCTTATTACTAAAAAAACCAAAAACCAAATAAAACTAAGTTACAGTTCACCAGTACAAAGTATAAAGTAAGTAACAAGAAGTCTCTACCTGACTTTAGAGAATAGCTCAAAATAATTTCTGAAGGCTTGACAATGATTTATCAAAATGCTCACAGCTAAGAAAAGTAGTCCTAAATCAGCCTAAATCAGAAAAGCCTGTTCTCATCTTTCCGTTCATATTCCTATACCAAAAGGCAAGCTCACAGCACATGGTTTTGGGATTAGGTAGTTGATTGAGCACTCAACCTGCCTGTACATGAT
The DNA here is from genome assembly GCA_013400415.1 of Scytalopus superciliaris. Taxonomy (NCBI): domain Eukaryota; kingdom Metazoa; phylum Chordata; class Aves; order Passeriformes; family Rhinocryptidae; genus Scytalopus; species Scytalopus superciliaris. Next base: position 82,194 of record VXBX01009325.1, on the reverse strand, counting down.
TACTACAGATGACCTCCAAAAAACAACCCAAACCCAATAATAAAGGCCCAGAAGCAGAAGCACCTGGTGATGCAGAAATTCTGTCACAATGGCTTGGCTTGTGTCACTCCACAGATGAGATAATTCAGTAGCAAACAATAATGCTGGAGAAAAATAAGTGTCAATAAAAACTAAGGGTCAAATTTTGATCCTATTTACAATAATGTAAATGCTTATTAGACTGAGTAAAAGCAAAACAGATGTAGAAATGTTACCTTATTTTCTGTAAAAGTAAATACTCCTGTGAACAAACTGAAGGTGATCTATACTTTTGACAAAAGCCCTCTCTGTCTCACCCAATCTTTGTTCATATTCCCCAACTTGTGATTTTGAAAGCGATTCAGACTTTAAGAATAATATTTTTTTGCATTAATTAAAATCATATCTTGGAATCATTATTTTACAGTATTGATTAGAATAGAGGTGACATAATGAGTGAATTGTTAAGAATTGTTTAAACAGAGCTGCTAAAATGCTTCCCTTCCCCACTCTCCTTGCATCTGCATCATATGAGCAGATGTCTAATTTACTGTTACAATTAACTTTCTCCTTTTGTGCTAGAGATTTCACTAGTAATATATATAGAAAGGAAAATTAATATATGTACTATATTTTCCCCTCTAAAAATACTGTCTTATATTTAAATAAACAGTCTGAAATGCACAATTTTAGCAGGAACTCTGTATTCAGCACTATAAAAAATCAGGCCAGCCCTTTCAGTGCCCTATATTTAGGTGTAGTTTTGCATATTTTAAATTATTCACCTTTATTTCATTAATGGGGATAAGTACTAAAAATCCAGCAAACCCAAAGCATAGAATTTTTAACAATTACCCCACGTTTTCACCTTCATCGTTCTAAAATAAAGACAAGCCAATATAGGCAACGTATAATGTATTTTGGTAAATGTACTGTACTTGTTCACATGCAGATAGACAAGTTATTCAGCAAGAAGAGGGAAATACCAGTTTGTTGTCCACTGAGGATGCTTTATACCATGTTATGAATTGAGAGTTCTCATTTTTCTGAAGCTGCTATGCTTTGTAATGTAAATGCACCAATCAAAGGAAGGACTCATGCCTGCAGATGAATTGCACTACATGAGTGAAAATAACTACTGCTGTTCTAACAAATGAATTTGGTGACTTCAGCACAATTTATATAATGATAAATATAAGCAGCTGGTGCAGGTGTTCTCAAGACAGTAGAACATATTTCTTTACTATTTCAATTTTACTAATTTCTTTGCATAATATCTTGCATAGTCATGTGCAAGGAGAAGATATGGGTAAGAATGCACATTCTGAAGAAGCTGGCTGATATGAAATATAAGTTGTAAGTATAGTAAAATTATGTGAATTTTCCACTGAAACATTATGATTTATTATTATTATCATCATTACTACTATTATTATTGGTAGTAGTATTAGGAATATTTTATAATAATAATAAAAATAAAATTATTATTATATAAATGGAGACATTATGAGACTTTGAGGTGAAAAGAACAAAAGACTTACCTGTGAAAATATAAAAATTGATTATGTGAATGGGAAAAAGCAAACTGTAAGAAACAAATTTGTACTCTAAGAAATAATAATGACAGTACTGTTTAAGTAATAGGGTGGCCCAAGACTGGTGCTGTTTGCTCTATTAAATACAGCAATATCTTGAGGATCAGTTTATACATATGGGGAAAATAAAACTGTAAAAAAAGAAACAAATTCTACACCCCTAAAATTATCTATAACTGAATTTTTAAAGCATTTTACTTACTCGTACATAAAGTTTTGAAGCACAGTTCATTAATATTTGATAGCATTACTACATTAGAAGGAGAGACAGGAATCTAGAAATCAGTGCTTGACAAAGAGAAATGTCCAATACCATCTTCTTCCTGGCTTTTTCATATTAAAGGCCTCCAGTAGCATGCACATGAAAAGAATGTACAAGCCCAGTGACTGTCAAGATAATACATTTAAGTTTTAATTACACTTTATCACAGCCTAATTGAGAAGCTAACTTTAATATTCCATTCAAGACAACAGATATACTTGTTTTAATTGCTAAAAATTCCAGATAAATTATGAGCTTAGATCTACACATAGCAGAAATAAAAAAGCCTGTTTTCTAGAGCATTCTCTGTAGATTCAGTTCTATTTACTACAAAGGAATACAACTTTATCTGTTTCAGACTACTTCAGTGTGCAGTGATGGAAGCACTACTCTACTTTCTATTCCCACTTAGCAGAATTCATATATCTATATGGAATGATTTTCTGTTTTCATTTCCTTTGTCCCGCTTACCAAATATATTTTCTATCATCTTCTATTTTATCTTCTATTGCAAAATGCCATCATAGATCCCAGATGTCTACCTATATTTAGACATCTGCAGGCAAAATGCAATGAAGTATTTTTTTTCACTGGAATTTGTAATGCTTGATAATAGGAATGTTTCAGAGAGACTGCTTGCTTTTGACATAGCCTTGACAACAGCAAATGCTTCTGATGAAAGCCTGCTTGGTTTACTTCAAGCTCATGTGGTTGGACTTTTGGTACATCACTTTATAAGCATTAGTTTCCACTGGAAACTAAAAGGAAAATATTTATATGAGATACATGGAGGAGGAGGAGAAGGAAAGAATGTAGGTGGAATGCTGGTTGTGGGCAAGTGGCAGTGCAATACAGCCAACAAAGGAAGAGAGACAAAGAGAAAGAAACAGAGAAAATAGTGTTCAGGCATGAAGGTAACAAACTTGACTTTCTGTTTGTGAAAGATGACATCCAAGCTAGAGGAAGAAGGGAGATACAATTTTGGCAAAAGTGCAAGTATTTCACAGAAGATATGAAACAGATGTTACCACTGCATTGGAACCTGTGGTTTGAAAGATTTAAACTTAGACCTGAGCCTCTCCAACAGTTACTAACTCTTAGGAAGCCTGAAAACTGGTACAAATTAAACTTTTCAAATGTTTATTTTTTTTAATACATCTTTTTTAATATGAGAATATCTGATTGCTTATAATATTTGTTTGATGTATACCTTTATATTGCAGAGTTAGAATTTTTTCTAATGAAAAAGGAAGTAATTTTGAGTCTTATCTAAAATAAAATTATCCTATTTATCTCATTTTTAATTGTATGAGAAGATATTACTGCGTTTGATTATATATACATGGCGGCGATTTACTCTTTTAAAATAATTTCTTTTTATATTGTCACTTTTTTTCACTTATTCGAGGGAAAGGCAGGGATGTAGAAGCATGGATACGAAGTTATTTGCCCTGATATTCTTTTCTTTCAGCACTTTTTATGGGCACTTCTCATTTATGCGTTCAACATTTTTATTGAAAGCATTTCTGCCTGATCCTGCAACTAATGAAAAGAGTGGAGTGCAAATAATTCCATTGTCACTATATTGTTTAAAGTCATATAAAAATTGTTTATTTCCAACATTCCTTGAGAGCAGGAAAGAAATATTTTCTTATTGTTTTGGGTGGGGTTTTTTTTGGTAGTGGTGTTTTTATCAGTTTCCTTATTTATCAAACTCCATGTAGATAACAGCCTTGTAAACTGAAGTTACAGTCTAGCTGAAATGGAGAGAGAGAATGGTTTCCTCTCTTTGGAAGTAAAAGCTTTATTTCTTATGATTTTGTTTGTTGATTATTTTGCTGTTTTGTTTTTTTTTTTCACTTCACACATAAATGTTAAACTATCTGGTGTAGAAGCATTCTAACTTTGCTGCTTTTTGTTCATAAGAGTTAATGGATACTATTCAGCCATTCTATTCAGTAATTAGATTTGGAATCCACTAATTTAGTCACTGCTGCAATCTCTCTGTAGGAATTTATGCAGTGCTGTTACATTAAATCCATGGATATGGTGCATGTAAATATTCCAAAGAGATCAGACTGTACTTAAAAATAGTTTCAGGAGGTGAGATTGTCCATTTGAATATGAAAAACTATGAGAATTAACAAACCTTTAATATATTTGATTTTTAATTAATAAACATTGTTTGCACCCTCATTTTAATTCTCCTCCACAAAACTAATCCTATTATGTAGTCAACATTACTTCCAAATTAACTGTTTTGTTCTACAGAGTGCTTACAATCATCACATCCATCCTCAGCAGAAGGTACTTCAGGATACGATGGATTTACATTTTAAAATAATGGAGGTGTTTTTGACATGATAAGCTATACCTAGAACAAATGAATTTTAGAAACAAGTGTTACAAATCCACTGTCAGCCCAAAATCTTTGATTACTGTTATATATGGACCCAATCAAGAACCATGAATAGATGCAAATTTTACTGTTTATAGTTGTGGGGGTTTTAAGTCTTGCAACTCCTGCTGCACAAGAAGGGTTTGGAAGAAACATTTTATGTGGCTAGAGAGGGACTTAAACTTGGATGACCTAAAAATAAAATCTGAACAGCCAGCTATAAAATCATTTGGCATGCTAGAGAACCCAGGTTCTCTGCAATGGACACAATCTGAAATATAAGATACACAGAAATATGCGATCCCTGTCTGAAAAAGCAAGTACTTTTGACAGAAGAGGAGACAGATCTTTCTGATTACTTTGGAGTGTGATTGCACAGTACAGATTAAGTGAACCACACTTCAGCCTTCCACTAAAATGGATGGTCCCACTCTTTCCTGCCATCATGGCATCATAGTTCCTCTATCTCAACCCGAATCTAGCAATGCTGCAGATGCTGATTCAACCAACTGAAACTACACAGGTAAAAAAGGGATTATAATTAATACAGACAAGTACACGAACCAGAAGTGATAGGAGTGAGAGCTTGGATACTGCTGGAGAGGAGGATGGCAGAGAAGGACTGTTCTTATTGGCAGAATTCTGTGTTACAGCAGACTGAACGTGCTACAAAATCTCACCTTTAGTGTTAACAGAACAAACATGTTTTTCTTTCTAGCTTTTATTGGTCTTTTGTAAACATTTGCAGCTGTTTTGTATTTGGATGCTATTAATACTTTACACTGTAAAGTGTAAATCTAAAATGAATTGATGTTTGTCTTCTCGTCCCCCATTTCTTTCTCTTGTTCTCCAGTACATAAGGCTACAACCTCACTCAGTATGACAGCCCTACTGTCATTTTTCTTAGCAGCCTACCAACCAACAAGTTCAAGTTGTCACTATCAAAGCCAAAGTTTAAGAAAATCTCTAGGCATCGCCACTTAACTCTATCATTAAACCTTTTGCTGTATAAGCTCTGTCAGTATTTCTGTATTTGGTTGGATATTGGCTTCTTCTTGAAAAGTTACTATTTGAAAAAAACTCTTCTGCCTCAACCAGTGTCACTTATTTTGCTCTCTACAAATACCTGACGTGAGGCTGTAGTGACGTGGGAGTTGATGTCTTTTCTCAATTAACAAGTGATAGGATAAGTTAAACTGCTTCATGTTGTGCCAGGGGAGTTTCAGATTAGATATTAGGAAAAATTTCTTTACCAAGGAGGTTGTCAAGCTCTGGACTAGGCTGCCCAGGGATTGAGTCACATCCTTGGAGCCATTTAAAAGATGGCCCTGATGTAGCCATCAGGTACATGGTATAGTTGTGGACTTGGCAGTGCAGGGTTAACAGCTGAACTCAATGATCATAAAGGTCTTTTCCAACCCAAACGATTCTATGATTCACAAATTCATCCACAAAGGTCCCTTTCTGTTATCATTTAAAGCCTTCCCCATCCATATTTTCTCAAAATAGTATTTGTGTTTGACACTTCCCCTAGCCTGCCAGCAAGCAGGAAGCATTTTGAGGTTCCTGAACACTTGGATAACATTTATCTCATTTTGGATTCCACCTGCAGCTAAAGAAATGACAGTATAAAATCTCCCCAGTTTCTCAAATGAAAAATATCTACTACAATCATTAGGAATGAGTCTCTTCCTGTGATCTTTCAGGTAACTTATGATTATTTTCTAATAGAATCTCTTTCTATACTATTCAGCACACATTATTTACAGTTTCCAGTACATTTCACTACACAATGCAGACATGCATATATATAGCTCTGTAATGAAACCTGCATTAGCCAACTAGTCAAGGCATAGTGGAACCTTTGTTGATGATATTTTTTTAATAGATGTGTTTAAGAACTTTAGTCCAGCAATTAGTTTAGAAAATGCCAGCAACAGTGACTCCTGGAGTCAACTGAGAATCATCACAGGGCTGAAAAAGATACAGCCCTTACTGTGGCATTTTCATGGCCTCAGTACTGGTGTCTCATAAAGAGCATTCTTTAATCCCATGTAACAAGAGACTAAAGGTCATTTATGTCCCTTACTTCCAGCTGAAACCTTATCTGTTACTCCCTAATTTCTTTTCCCAAACCTACAGTCCTTCAGTTCTATTTGTTTCTCCTTCTCTACAAATCACTAATCAGTTTGACATTTTCAGCAAGAACTACAAAACCTGCAGTATAAAAGCATAAAATGTCTAGGAAGCATCTCACAACACACATTTTAAATATATGATGTACCCATGTTTCCCCAGGCTGTCCAAGCTATTGTTTTGCTAAATACTAGCTGTGCCTGGCATACATTCTCGCTAACATGTTTGTCTAATTCTTCATTTTGCACGAATATAATAAGGAAAGCAGGCCTCTCTACTTTACTTACAGATCTTACAGAGAGTTTAAATATATGCCTTAATTACTAGTAGTCTAACATTTTGGACTAGCAATATAAATAACTCAGGCTTTTCTCCTTCTCTACAAATCATGGTTGGGGTTTTTTTTTGGGGTTTTTTGGTTTTTTTTTTTTGGTTTTTTTTTTTGTTTGTTTTTTTTTTGGGGGGTTTTTTGTGAGCAGTTTTCCCCCCTGCTTTTAATTTCAGTCACAAAGCAGGAGAATCATGTGCTTGAGTATACAGGTACTGAGTTCCAGTTTTCAGACACTGTCTCCATGGAATCCCAGCTCTCCAGCTGCTGCTCTAAAAAGTCTCTCACTTGTAATCTCTATACATCTACCAGCCCTGTGTGACTGCCTCAGACACTCAAAGGTATGGTAGTAAGTGCCAGCCTTAGAAGAAATTAATTTACCATTCAATGAGAACCTTCTAAAAGGTTAAATAAGTGAAGCCTTGAGAGCCAAATAGTCTTTTGAGAGTCAATTGAAAAAGATTCATGGAGAGTAATTTTTTTTTTTATAACTCATGTTAAAACAATCAAGTATTCTAAAGAGCCCTAAATATGGAAATTTTAAGGAGCCTTCACTACTATTACATCAAAAGATTTGACCTCCATTTCACCCAGATATGTACTGCTGTGTATGTGTTTCTGTATTCTCAGGTGAGACACAGACACACAAATTCTTTTAACAAAGAGGAAATGTTGCACCATAGATGTGCATGTTGGTTACAGATATACTGGAAGAATACATAGCACAGATCCCAGCTTTCCTGACTTTCCTTGATTTCATGACATGGACACCATTCTTTGCCAGACCATTTATGTAGATTTTATAAATCCACCATAATCATTACTTCCTGCTGATTCTTGGTGAAATATTCAAGTCATTACAATGAAAGAGTAGGGATTACTATACAAGTAATTCTGCCAAGGTATTTCTCTGAATGACAAATCCTTCAGGGTGCATTGTTATGGTCCTCTATCAAAGAATCAATAACAACACACTGAAAGAAGATAGAAACAAATAAAGCAGCATAATGGAAAATCCTCCTTTAAAGTTGTTCTGGTAAAACCTTGTACATAACTAGGCATGGCCCCCTTGTTAGTAATTCTTGCTATAGAAATAGTGCTTCAGTTTTCTTCTTTTCTTAACAGAGGTACAAGTTAATCTCTACTGAATTACCAGTGAACAGGGAAAGGGATTGTGGAAGTTACCCTACATAGGACACAAGGTTAATACACAGTGCAGTGTATTCAGAGAATATATTCTTATTTGGAGCTTTTTCAGCAATAAGATATTCTCCCTTCTCTGCATCACAGGCTTTGGGGAAGATGCTTGGCATCTCAACTACAGCTAAGACACTAAGTGATTTATATGAATGGTGTGTGTTGTCCAGACCAATGAATAATTATTTGTCCCTTGAAGGGTTTGGGCAGCAACAATGTCAACACTGAAGCTTCCAAGACAGTAAGACTATAATGAAACGTATCATTAGACATTTACGGAAATATTGCAGAATAAATTTTTATTAGAAAAAGACCAACATTATGAAAATCTAATAATCTTAAACAAAGTATAATTGACTAGATCCTCTGGTAATGCAGTAAAGGATAGGGGTTGTGAAGTTCTATGTACAAGCTGAGGACATGGCTGAACATTTTGGAGCTTGTCTGAGGCAGGTTTCTGAAACTGTCTTTCAAAACAAACCCCTCATTATCCAAATATGATGCTTTTCTTTATTGTGAATTAGGCTTCTAATTCTCAAACAAAATATTATATTATTGTTTTAGGAAAGTATCTAAAACAAAAGTAGTTTTAATGTTTACAATTACACCTTTAATTATTTTTGTTCCCAGAAAATACGTTTGATACAGAAACATCATAGCATCAACTCAGAAGCAAAAAAAATACAAAAAAATATTCCTAATAGAATTTATGACTATGATGCTATTAATTAGTTCCATCACACAATGCTACATCCTTTCTACATCCTTTTTCAAGTGAAACATTGTCTTTGAACTACTGATACTTAGCTTTTATCCCATTCTTTCAGTTATTGCTTTAGAATCTTAAGCAGTTGACCTAAGCTCTGCATTTTCTGTTATAAAAATCATGCTTTGAATATTTTTGGGGTTTAAGTCACTTAATTTGAATATAATTAATTCCAGTATATGACTGTTCATGTAATTTGATATTTTAAAAGAGGTTTCAATTAAACTGCAGGTCCTTTGGGAAGATGGACTTCAGAACTGTTATTTTCAAGACATCTGTATTGTGAAAACATTCTCCAACTTGAAAGAAGTTGAGTCTGTACTGGTGGAAGAAAATGCAAAAATGTCAGTAGAACCCAATTACTCTGTTTCATTGGTTTGTTGCTGTGGCATGTCTTTACTAGCCACAAATGAAAGCTAGGTAAAAAAATCCTTAAATACAATAGGTAACTCCATCATCTATAAAATGAGGAACTGTGTACTTGCAAAAAAATAAATCCTCATCTAAATATTCATAGAGGAACCTTCCTTTCTACAGTCACCATTCCAAGTAAATAATTCCATAATTAAAATATAAACAGTCAATGCCGCTATAGAATATTATCAACTAGAGAAAAAAAAAATCTGGAAATATGTTTAAGTAATATTAAGTAACCAGCTTCATCTCTTTCACCAAAATCAATGCAAATTTCATTGCATGCATAAGAAATCATGTTTCTTCCATTATGCCTCTGAAACTCAAAAAGTGTGGGAAGCCTTATTGTCCTAGATTGGCACACTGACCTAAATATATCAGAGAAAAACACAGGGGATTCAGTGACAGTGGAATAACACATAAATGAAAATGACAAGTTGTCACTTGGAAATCTAAGAAGAAAGTATGAAGATTTCACCTTTGCCTGTAATCCCTTGAGATTAATGTAAGTATTATTTTTCTCCTAAGTATTACTGAATTAGAGCATATGAAGTAAAATCTATAAATAACTCTTATATGGCACTAAAATTTGAGAATTTAAGTAGTATGCCACTTAAATGTTTGTTATTTTGATGTAACCCAAATGATATTCCAAATAGTGAAAGTTTTGACTGGAAGACAAATATCCTCCTCCTGTAACTATTACAGTGGATGAAAACAAAAAAAACCAAAAAAAACCCACCTATAAGGAGAGAAGAAATGTTGTAATCTTCAGTTTGAAAACGTGCTTCCTTTCTAATCATAAGAACATAGAATAATTTACATTGGAAAGGACCTCTAAGACTATTGAGTCCGACCATTAACCTAGCACTGCCAAGTCCACCAATAGACCATGTCCCTAAGCACCATGTCTACGTGTCTTAAATGCCTCCAGGGAGAGTGACTCAAGCCCTGCCTGTATGGAAAGGAACAAGTGGAGCTCCATATCAACTGTTGGGTCAGACTTTCTCTGCTGAGCCGGAACCCTCTGCCCCTTTGCAGTTCTTCATGCCAGAAGACCCAGGGACATTGTTAGACAGAGCAAGCAAGAGATAAGGGGCCTCAAATTAGCACAAATGACACAGCAGCATATCTACTGAGGGCATGTAATGGAATTCCTGCAGATGTTCACATAAATATTCTTATCAGTACCACGTTTGTGTTTCTCTGAGTTGAACTGGAATGATACCTGATGCTCACTGGGCACTGTTTGTTCTCCACAACAAAACGGAAAATCAGTCCTCATGGCAAAGACTCATTTTCTTTATGAATTTGCACAGAGTTATTTTGCTAAGGGCCCTCGCATCTATGCCAAAGGTTGCTTTTTAAAATCTTGCAAGTTAACTACAGCAATCCTTAACAAGGAACATGGGACTACTTAAAACATGGATATTGTTAAAAATGAAGCACTTAACAACAACAACAAAAAATTCTAGAAATCCTATTTCCTTATAGCTGAGCATGCTTTAAAAACAAAACAAAAGTCATGTATCATATTTTAAGAAGAAAGCCTATTTCAAAAATCTGAGAATCAGCTGTTTTTCTTGATGTAAAATCACAGATCATTGGAAATTGGATTAAAATACAAACTAAGAAACAGTGAAGAAAAAATTTCAAGGTCCGTTCCTCAAACTAGTTTAAGCTTCGGAAGGTTTTAGCTGTCTTAAGTAAAGAAGTAGATATGGGAAAAAAATCCTCATATACTACTGTGCTTTATACATGAAATCCATAGTCAAGGAGGTATTATACCAAAACTATGTCCTTTCTCATGTATATGAGACTTAGACTAAGATTGTAAAGAAAGATTAATTAATATAATAAAAAGAATTTAAAAGATACAGAAAAATAGGCATTCCTAACAGTAATATAAAAAGTGTACAGAAAAAAATATATTTATACCAGTGTAGTGTACTGTACCTTTAATGTGTATTAAAAATCCCAAGGAGGGCACCTTCATTTATCAAATCTATGTACCCATATAGATTACTTTACACTGACTGTGGATAAAAAGACAAACCACCACTCAAAGCCTTATTATGTGTGTTAAAATCACCTTCAATATATATGTACTATATCATGCATGTACATCTTTCATTACTTTTACTGAAAAATGCTAAAATTAATCAATCTTTTAATATATTTTATTGCTTATAGCTCTGTTCTTTATACGACAATACAGTGGAGAACTGGCCAGTTTGTTAACTGAAAGCATTTGCAAATTTACCACAAATTTTTCAGTTGTGTGAAATATTTTTCTACATAGTTTACTTTGAAATTTCTGTGGCACCAATGAACTATGTGCTGCCAGATGTCAGATTTGTAATGATACACAATATACCAATATGTTAAATTTGAAGTCCATGACTTACTCATTTTTGTCTGAAATTGAAGAAATTGAGGAGTTATGCTCTGAATAGTCTTCAATTTTTGAGGCCTTGAAACAAACATCAGCATGGAAGCTACACAAGTACTCAAAAATCTGACAGTCTGAGGTGTCATTCTGAATTTCTAGATTGAGTTGACTGCAAGGTCAGAAGCTACTGCAAGGAAAAAATTACTTTAACAGAATAGCTAACGATATAACTTCTGACTGATAACTTATGCCTAGATCTCATCAGGTTTACTGATAAATCTATAAGGACAAACTTTAACAAGTCAGTCAGCGAGTCAACAGTGATTCTACTTGATACCATTTCAGACAAAATTTTGATGTCGAAGGCTGACTCCTTGTAACACTTTGCATTTGTTTAAATTTTATCTGTTCCTCCAAGTACCTTCTGTCTCTTCTCATACTACAGACTTTCCAGAGGTGATTGAGTGTAGAAGAGAAATAGTGCTTATTCCGAGTCACCCAGACTGTTTAGAATGTAAGGCTTTATTTTCCCCTTTCCCTTCAGAAGTGAATGGCACCTTGCTAAAAATGCATTCCTTAAAATGCAACAGCCTTATTGAGTGGAAATCCCTGATAATTAAATCCTACTTATTCATTTGGAAAAAAAAAACCACAACAAAATCAAATGTGTTTTAAATGCCATCTTTCATTGCAATGATTGGTTTCTGGTTTTTAGCATTTCTTAGGTGTGTAAATGTTTGTATGTGCATACATTTTACATCCACATATACCCAGTAATTTACCTTTGCAATAAAATTGCACTCTTGTAAAATAAAACAAAAATAAAAAAAAAAAAAAAAGTTTTGTGAAATACCATTCAGCATAGGATGTAAAAGGAACAGAACGCAATAATGATGTAACAGTGAACTTATTTTCAATATAATTTCTTTATTCATGTTTGAAGCTTGGGGATTTACAAAGTCCCCGACAGTAAATAATTCATGACTCTTGTTATAATTCTTTCTGCATTTTTGTACTGTAGGCAAAAAATATAATTTGCAGTTTGCAAACAATGGATAAATATCAAATTTATACCAATGCTGTCACCTTCTTTGGTGTTTTTTTAGTCTTGGGATACAAGTGTATGAAAGGTAACACTGACTATTCCCTGCAAGAATTTATTGTTGCATTTTCTTTAGTAACAGCCATACAAAATGCCAGTGTGGTGTAGGATATGGCATTGTCTGTATTTCTAGGTATCCAGAAGACCATCTATTTTCATTTCATGTAGTACACATTTTCATAAAAGAAATTAGCTTCTGATGCTAATAACATATAAGACTTCAGGAAAGGATATGGGTAAGTAGAAACTGATGCAAGAATCAGCATGAGGCTAATAAAGGCAGTTTATAGTAATTATACTGACATAATATTTTTCATGTAATCAGATAATGCTCTTCTCGAGATAAAAAAAAAGGCAGTAGACTTCACTTACCTGGAGTTCAAGAGAGTTTATTATGCTATGCCACCAGAAACCAACAGTAAGTGCATTGGGGAAATTTGGATTAGTGCACTAGGACTGATAAAATTTGAAAAATATAGCAGGCTTATCCTTGATTTATTTCAAGATCAAAATTGAAATTGTAATTATTAGATACTTTCCTTAATGACTGCCCAAGTAATAACAGCACATTGGTGAAATATATTTGACTAAGTTGTTAGAAACAAAAAAAGACTTAGGATGCCTATCTTGAAAAAAACTGCCCAATCTAGATCATCAAAGTCACAAAAATAGGACTCATAGTAAAATGTGACTGCACTGCAATTTCTGTCATAATTACAAAACTGAAGAAAAAATAAGTAGAACAAAACACATCTGCATATAGAAAACAAGCAACTTTCAGCCCTGAGTATACTGGAAAAGAATTCCACAAAACACTTCCGTGCTCTGAGGAGGGGGTAAGTTAATAATAGTGTTGATAATATATTCATTGAGACAAAACTGAAATGCAACTTATATTGCTACTGCTTGTATATTTTGAACTAAAGCAATAGCTTATTCGAAATGAATAAGCAGATGCAATCAGTTTTATGAAAAGCCACTGCTTTCCTGCCTTGCTCAAAGATTTAAATATAGCTTAAACATATGTCATGGAAAACTGGGTTGTACTCGCGTATTTAATAATATATGGTTTATCACCAACTGGATTTTTTGTGTGTGTGCAGTGGGTTTTTTTTTTCCTGGGACCACCAAGACATTGCTCTACCTGGTGCTCTTTGAAAAAGGTGCAAGCAGAATATTAAATTTTATACTATTTTGGGGGTTTGGTGTTTTGTAGGTTTGTTTGGTTTTTTAGGCTTTTTTGTTTGTTTTTTGGGTTTTTTTAAATACAGAGAAATATCCATCCATATAAAAATACTCAGGATTGGCTACATCTAAAAAAGATATCCGTATCCCTTAGACATGACAGATTCTATTATATGTTTATTATATTATTATGAAGGAAAAAAATATAAACAGGATTAAAAACCCCTAAAACATGTGCCCAAAAAAGTTATCCTGGTGAAAATACTGTAAAAGACACTAATAGAAATATGTCCTTAGAGCCTGCTGAAAGCAGTGACATAGAAAACGTGTGTGGACAGAAATATGAGGAAGAACACATTAAGGACAGGAGCTGCATGTACATATTTTCTTGGAGACTCCAGCAGCTCATCACCTATAAAGATGTCACAACCTAACCCTACAAGACCTGTGGTATTCATAACTCCCTTGCCTTCAGTGTGAGTATGGAATCTTCTGAAATCATGACACAAAATAGCAAGATGTCTTTTTAGTATGTAACTTACACAAATGTGTAATATTGATGAGGAGATCCTTGGCAATGGTTAATAAGCCTTTGGAATAGAACAACCCACTGGAATAATTAATTAGTAGGGTTACTTAACAAATCTTTCAGAGTAGTAACCATGTGGCAGCAAAATAAAACTATAGCTACACTGTTACTACTTTATAATGTCCACATTATTGATTTCTGACCAATGTCAACATTTCTGTGGGCTGCCAACAGAATTAATTAGACAAAGCACACATTAAAAGGAGAATGAAAATCCTATTTGCCGGAATAGGCAGGAGGACAAAAGTGCATGTTTGGATGAGGTGATGGAGGTTGTCTCCCTACAGGGATTTTGCATGAAGCAGATATTTTGAGTCAAATTGAGAAGAAAATAGATGGGGAAAAAAAAAAAAAAAGAAAGACCAGACCAGCAAAGATTTTAGAGGATTCTTAGTCCATGATATTACTTAAAAATAGCTATTGAGGGAAAATAATAATACATCAACTAAAGCTTTTTTTCTTCATTATTACTTGGTAAATACTTAGTAAAAATACTGTTCAAGCTGAACACTATATACTAATTTCATTATTTTTAAAAATATTGACATAGTTCTGCATCAAGCAATAGTAAAACTCACAATTCTATCCTCTTCTAAAGACAAAAAGATAAGAAAAAGCAGAGAGGAGAAAATTGTAAGTATGACAAAGATGAAATGAAGAGTCAGTTTGCCTTTTCATTTTTATTAACCTGTAGACTAGAGCTCACGTGCTCTGCTAGAATTTATAGACGCTTGAAAGATGGATGAGTCTTTGCACTTTACTCAGCTGAAATACAGTACCCAGTTTCAAACACTCTGCCTCAAGAAAGATGAAGTGCTGTAACCCAAGTAAGAGGATGCAGAAAGGAAGAAGAGAAAGATCAGACCTAGAAAACAAGACCCATATCCTACAAAAGAGAGGAAGAACTAGGTTTACATACATAAAGGATGATCGCAAAAAGGACAGGAATAATCTGCATAAAACAATAACAGACTTTAAAATGTGGTAAGAAAGATTCATTTCAGGTATTGGGAAAAACTTTTAAGGTCTGAAGTAGCAAAGCTGTAAAACTGATTGGAGAGGCTGTGATCTGTGCAAAGAAAAATATAAAAATCTATGAGTAAAGACACAGATTTAGTGAAGCTGTTGCAAGAAGTAAAGGAATTGGATTACCTTTCAAGATCCCATCAGCTCCAAGGATTTTATATGTTTTAGGCATGTTAAGAGACACCAAAAAATATTAATCAAATTTAACAAACAAGAAAGCTTCACTCTAACTGAAAAGCTTGAGTGCATATAAAATATTCAAAACAAAATTAGCAATTTTAAACAACTTTTATACATCTATTAATGCAAACCCAATGGCTTTACATTAATGAAAAAGAAATAGGGAATCAATTCCAATTTTATTTTACTGTATATAATTTACTACACTAAGTCAGTATTAATTTAAGTTCTTGGCATTTTTTGATAAAAAATGCTGGAATAGCCCCAGTGCAATCATCATATTTGTTACAATCTATTTGGATAGCTGTCAGAATTTTTATCTTTGAAATTACAGACTATAAGGGGTTTTTTGTGCCATTAATTGCTATAGGAATAATTGGCATTAATTATAATTTCTTGAAAAAAGTCATGAACTTCATCATGCCAGCTGAGCTATCCCTTCTTTAATATATTCTATCCCTTCTTTAATATAGCCATTTACTAAAAATTCCAACTTCAGAGTTGGAGAGAAAATATCAAGTCATATATTTTTCTAATAGATATGTTTTATTACTAAACCAAGATTTATTATTATATTTTTGATCCTCACTTTTCAGTTAGCTATAGAAAAGCTTCAATAGACATTTGTCAACAACTCTAAGTTGTATCCTCAACCAAAGGTTGAGGACCAGATTTTATCAAAAGCATCATATATCCAAATTTGCATCTTATAGAAAGTACTGATTTACTTCTCCAGACTCATGAAAGCTGACTTTTTTAGATGTGCATTTTCCAAGATAATAATTAACTGTTCAACTATCCCACAACAAGCAGCAACAGGCACTGCTCTCAGTTTACATCACCCTGGGGACGAAACACTTCCTTGGTCTAATTGTCTTTCTTGTGGTGAAACATAATGTTGATATAAAACCTCAGTTGCCATCTTCCTTCTGATATTCTGGTTTCTACACAAAATAAGCCATGTAGCACTGACCAGAATGGGTTCCATTTTTCAATCAATCCCCTAATCTGTGGATTAAGATTTGTGACACTCACTAAGAACTGCATCAACTCCAAAACAAATATGGTAACCACTGACAGGCAGAATATAAAAGTAAGGGTAACAATATAGGAAAAAAATAGATATTCACATATTATTTCTAGCTATCAGTTGCAATGTCCTTTTCTTATTAAAAATTTGTGGATTTTTTTTTCATGTATAAAGGCCACCTTCATCTTGCAAACTACTAAATCCTCATTCTAGTCCATTTTCTCCATAGAGATCTGTACAGAAATTCCTTTTACACTCACATGTGCTATGGCAGGACAAGGTTTTTTCAATTACAAAAATCACTGACCTAAATCACATTTAAATCCCCCCTTTTTAAATTTTTTTTCTTTTGTTAGGTACTTATGCAAAAGAAGCTGAACACTCTCGTCTCTTGTAGGCCTGTTTTGTTGCCACTTCTGCCTTTTAAAGAAGCATTACAAAACACGGTCTCCAGAAATTTTCCCTTTACTGTTCAAAGTCTGAATCATGATTACCCTTGCCTTTGAAGTATAAGACACATTTACAATGAAAGACATGAAGACATTAAAGTAAAGAAAAAAACCCTCTTTTTTTAAGGTGAAAAAGAAAATACTACCACCTCTCTGTGTTATCATCCATTCTTTCTGTCAAGTGCTTGCATTTGTCAAGTCCTCTTGCAGAATTTTTCAGAATTCCAGAAAGAGGATTAAATATTTCTGTTTTAATCACAGGGGAAGGTGGGCACAAGGAAGTGAACTGACTTGGTTTAGACTACGCAGCAAATTGTAGAGATAGGATTAAAACTCAAACCAGCTGGCTAGAGTAATTGGGAATAATAAATCATAAGAACTGTAAATGTAACAAAACTGGATATTTCCCATGATTAAAGACTGATTTCAATTAATTTCCTGATGGAATAACATGTCATTTTCTTTTAAAACTATCCTGTGTCACAGAATCATAGAACATCACGAATTAGAAGGGACTCCAAAGAATCATCTGGTCCAACTTTTCATGGGAAAGGGAGCCTGGATGAGATTGTCAAGCACCCTGTTCAATCGTATCTTGAACACCTCCAGCAATGGGGACTCCACCATGTCTCTGAGAGTTTGTTCCAGTGAATGATTGATTTTACTGTAAAAAAACTCTTCCATATATAGAAATTATGTTCTGCTTCATCTTCTTTCTTAATTAATAATTATGCATTTGCTCATTCTAAGCATGCTTTTTCCAATAAGTCAAAATGCATGTTATTTTAATTAGTGAAAATGTACAAACATTCAAAGTGAAACTCAGCATTTCAAAACAAAGGCATTTCTATTTACTTCCTGTATTTTTCCATCCTAAATTTGAAGGTTTTGCAGGGTGGGTTTGGTGTTTTTGTTTTGTTTTGTTTTGTTTTCTTTAAATCTTGAGTCTCAAATTCTCACCAAAGAAGAAAATTATTTATGCAATGTTTGTAGCCAGCAGCTGAAGTGACTTTAGGGCTCCACACTTTTAAGCACCTAGACATGAGTATACCTTTTTTGGTTACACAAAGGAACAAGTCAGACTTTCAATTGAGGTTGGTTTTTGAAGCAGTCAGGTTATCTGGTTGCATGCATGCTTGTCACATTCCATGGGCTTGCTGCTGTGATGGTCTAAGGACGTTGGTGATACAAAGCTTACACAAACAATTTGCTATCCTATAATACTAACCCATTTGGAAAAAACTTAATATATTCTTTGGAACACAAAAGTACAAAAGTATTTTGCAATACAGTTTGTGTATTACTGTTCGGTTGCATAAACATGTCCTTTAAGAGTACAAACAAAAATAACGTGTTTTCCCTTATCATAGAATCAAAGAATTGTTTGGGGTTTTAAAGATCATGCAAACCTGGCCTTGAACACTTCCAATGAGAGGACATTCAGAGCTTCTCTGGGTAACCTGTTCCAGTGCCTCACCATCTCCACAGTAAAGAATTTTCTCCTAACATCTAACCTAAACCTACTCTATCAGTTTGAAGCCATTCCCCCATGTCTTGTTACTTCATGCTCTTGTAAATAGTCTCTCTCCATCTTTCTTGTGGGTCCCTTTCAGGTACTGAAAGGCTGCAGTAGGTCACCCCAAACCTTCTCCTTCCCAGGCTGAATGATCCCAATTCTCCTAGACTTTCCTTATCAGTACTGCACATGTCCTAGTGCTTCAGTTGTACAGCAAAATTGAACTTTAGCTGTACTAAGACCACGACACTTGAACTACTTTATTGTAGTTCCTTTTGGCTAAGAAGGAATTTTGAAAACAGATTTTAAGAGGTAATGGTTGAAGTATAATTATTAATTGGTAGCCACCTTTCTTCAGTCAAAACTAGTACTGTAAGTCACTGACAGTCACTCTGATAAGGATTTAGAGGTGTAAGCCACCTCAGGTTAAGTGAAACTGCTCACAGACAGAATGGTTAAATCCTAAAAGAGAAGTGCCTCAATTCTGCTGGATCAGCTCAGAACAAGCAATGCAGAGATAAACAGGATATAAATAATACTGTTAAAGAAGGTTGCCTGAAGTTGCTGTAAGTGTTTTCTGTATCAGGACCTGAAAAATGCACACCTCAGAAAATAACTATGGTTTGCATATAAAAAACAAGCAAAAAACCAAAAAACAAACAACAAACTTCTTAGAACTTTCTCCTTGCATAAAGATGCTTGGGTGGATATAAAAATCCAAAAGCACTTTAATGCAGTCAGTACAGTACAAGGTGCCATTAAAACAAACCACAAAGACCATTTTTAATAATCTATTCTTTATCAGTAGAGAGGCAGCTATTTGGTTAAAAAAAAATCAAGAAAATGCAAAAAAACCCCACACGAAAGCATAAAAGAGGAGTGGATGTTTAAAGACATGATTATGGGAGTGAGATGTTCATGCATATAACACATCATCTTGCATATAAAATGAGACTAATACTGTAGCTGAGTGCATCAACAGCACATCAACAAGAGCAAACTCCAACTGTGCATTCCCTCTGTCATTTCTAGTTTTTCAAGCCTCGCCTCAAGCACATAAGTTTCTAGCAAACCTTCTGCAGTTAGTGGTATGCACATTCCATTTCATTATGTCTTTGACTACTTACTATTTTCAGAATGTGGTCAACATTTTCCTAAAATAGGACATATTTATATGCATAAATACATTCTAAAAAGACATTTCACTTCCCAGAAGATAGGCCTAGAGTTTTTAAATGTTTTGTTTATAATAGCAGATCAATTTTAAGTATGTGGAAATCTGCCAGTACTCAGAAACTAGAACTTATCCAAGTGAACATGTCTACCCTTGAGGTTCAGGGAAACTCAAGTTTTATCACATGGAAAATTTAAATATTTTGCATTTTTAAATAGGTCTTCATAGCTCCTGATGTGCATATGTTCTATTTGCAAAACAAACTTTTAAAGCCATCTGAGTAGGTGCCCTCATTTTTTTTGCAGCAATTAGAATAGAAGGAGAACGCTTCATGGACCACACTACCCCAGAGTATTTAATTAAACTGTCAGTCAAGATTTTTTCAAAGGTCCCTCTAGTGGAGGTAAAACATTGTAGTTATGATCTGGTTTTCAAAGTCAAACCTTTATAAAAGAACAAAACTAAGCTACAAGGTCAGTTGAAAGTTAATGCAAGTGCTGAACATATGGGATATATAGATACATGTCTTTCAGGAGAGATGTATTATTTCTGCACATACACTCACAACAAAAGGAAGATAGAAGTATTTGAGTGCTACAGGATGAATAATTTTAGATGTATGTCACTGTTCTGGTAATTCGGAACTTGAATTATATATGGCGGCACATTTCAAGTCTAATATGGACTAATGTACTTTGGTATCATGCTTTGCATTATATCTAAAGAACAAACAGAAGCATATGTTGTTCCAAATTTTTGCCTGAACAATTCTTAATAAATAAGTTCAAAGAATGTCCTCCTCTTCTACAAGAAAAGACTATGTAGACTCCAAAGACCTAGATTTAAGTTAAGTAATTGAGTCTGATTCTCTATTTAATACCTCTGATCAAATCATTGGCAAGAAGGAATAATGATATTCATAATGTTGGTCTTGCTAACACCAAAACAGATATGCTGCTGATTGTCTTTCACTATTAAGTCAGTCATTAGACATGCTGGACCAGTTTCTCACCAGCTTCCAGTGTGGAGCAAAGCAAGCAGTTTTACAAAAGTAAACATGTGTGGGTTTGTATGAATTTACTAAAATACAACTATTCTTCATGACAAAAATACTAGGAAGAAAAAGGGGTAAGATATACAAGCTTTCCTCAATAACCATCAAAGTTAAATTATGCAAAGTTCTATCAATCATAAATTACCTTGCAAATTCTACAAATTTACTTACTCTCAATTATCTTTCTTAAATATACATCAGAGGTATCTTAGGTCTAATGAATTGTTCTATATTTTATACTATGATCTGCCAATGTGTATATTTTTGAATTCTAGGTGTGCACCTCAAACATCTTTTATCACAGCTTTAACCTCTGACCTGCAGCTCTGCTTTGATTAAATATAAGTTAAACCATAAATTTTACCTCTACATTATAATTAATGCATTGCTATCTATAAAATGTCTTGTAAGAATGCTAAATCATAAATGAAATAAAAAGTAAACCAATACATGTTTCAAAACTGGGAAGAAATTAACGTATCAGAAAGGAAAAATGAATGTGGAACTACAGCAGTGCTATCTAGGCATCTGGGTTTGGGGGTTTTGTTGACTTTTTTGTTTTCTTTTTTTAACTTGAGTGCTTCAGAATTCTGTTATAACAAAAATTATATTACATTGCTTATAGTTGGCCCAGGTGCCAAAGTTGAATGAGGATGGCCTCAACACTAAAAGAAATAGGAAACAAAGATGAATCAAAACAATACTGAAGAAAGAATACATTTAGGGTTGTATGAGGTATGACACTACAGTGACAAAGTTTTTTTAGTTTGAATTGAAGATTACTGTGGTTCTTCTATGAAATATAAGGTATTGCAATAAAGACTGCACAAGACAATAGTATTACAGTTTCAAACTCAATTTGCTTTTCTTCTATGAAATCTAGTTTACTTCATTGAAACTCTGGCTCAGGTATGTATGCTAAGTATATCAGAAATGAAGTAAAAATGCCTGCTGTCTCCTTTTGTTCTGTGATAAATGACACCACGTCATTTCCACACCAGTGGAAAGAGACACATCATAACAGAGAACTAGTTCTTGCTCTGTGCACTTGACCTGAAGAGAAGCTTCCTAGGAGTTAACTGAAATTTGAA
>VXBX01009325.1:36551-60274 GCA_013400415.1 Scytalopus superciliaris | reverse complement strand
TAATAATAATAATAATAAATATCTCCCTGAAAAATATGGAGAAATTACTGAAGAGGATTATGAAGTTCTTATTTAATACAGAGATATCGTGATTTCGACTTCACTGTAATTTACTTAGTCAGTTGTCAGAACTCAAAGGCTATCCTTTCAGCACATCCTCTCTCTTTCCACTTATTAAAGAAAATGTAAGTCTACATAAAGAGCAACTTGGTCTGCAAAGGCTTGGTTTTCCAATTCTGACTCCAGGCAAATGCAACTCACAAGTGATCTTCCTTTATATTCATGTGTCACCTTAAAGAGATGGGCATGTGAGCTACTTATCTAATTTGACTGCATATTAGCAGAATTACAACCACTTTGTTTTTTCATATACTGTGATGAGAGGATGATAGAATTTGTTGGAAAATAAAAAAAATATTTTTCAGAAGTACGACTGAAATATGTCACATTTCAGGAACATGATTTTTTAAAAAAAGAAAGCTGAAGGCTTAATTTTCATTTAATTAAATAGAAATATCCAGTTTGATAAGTAAAACATGGTTATACATTTACTTTTGGCATATGGTGAAATATTAATTCAAATACCAAAATATATTAAATATTAAATGTTATATTTGTTTAATATTTTATAATGTTTTACCATTATCTAAATCAAAATGATAGCATATGTCTCAATCTGATTTTTTCCACTATATTAATTAAAAGGAGAGTTCAAGTTTTAATTTTTCTTCCAGATTTAGAATGCAGAAAAATGTTAGTACCTACAGTTCTAATTTTTTTAATGTGTTGCAAGCTATAATGAGGACAATGTATCTTTAAAAAAAAGAAGTTTGTATATAGAAAGTCATGGAAAATTATAAACTGCTAAGTACCACTCAAACATACAATTAAAAATATGTATTTAGCAACATGCATTCCAGAGTGAACTATCTGAACAGATATGGCAGAAAGAAAGAGTTTTATCTGTATAGAAGAGTTTTCCTCATTCATAATATACCCTTCCTTAGTACAGATGTTATCAGAAATAATACATTGCAACTGGATCCACATTTATGTTGCTAATTACAGGAGACAAATTAGTACAACAGTTTTATAGCAGAATGGGTATTTTAGTGTTCACTGTTTAGTTATTTCTTAAGCTGAAAACACAACTGATAGGAAAGAAACCTCAGAAGCTTATATGATACTTCTCTACCTGAAGCAACAAATTGATCAACAAATCCCGGCAAAG
Organism: Scytalopus superciliaris; assembly: GCA_013400415.1. NCBI lineage: Eukaryota > Metazoa > Chordata > Aves > Passeriformes > Rhinocryptidae > Scytalopus > Scytalopus superciliaris. Next base: position 59,043 of record VXBX01009325.1, on the reverse strand, counting down.
GAAGAAAGCTTAGAATAGACAGACACAGATGATGTGCTCAACAAACTCTGAACAGAATCCAGACAGTGACAGCTGTTGTAATGCAAGCTGAGCTCGTCTCAATGACAAGGGGACTGGAGGGTGGCCTTTGTTGTAGTTAAAGATTTGCAGTGCTTGAGTGGTCAATGGGTTGTGCAAATGACCTTTGATAAAACAATCCATAGAAAGTATTCTCTTCATGAGACAGCCAGACCAGCATGAGGGAAAGTATGTATACAGCTCAGCACAGAGAATAAAAATCAAACAAGCAACAACATGAACTTTGGAAACAGCAATAGGCTTGAGCTGGCTTCAAGCCAGGTATGCCTCCCAAGTGACTGGGGACATGCAGCATGGTGGTGGTAAGTGTATGGAAATGGCAATGAGAATCACATTCTCATTGGTGGTGTGATTCAGCTGTATTGCAATTGCTATATTGTGCTTGTGTTGGGATTTCGGTACATTACTATCATCCCATTAAATCAAAATCCTGTGTAACATCAAGTGACTTCAAGTAAGTAAGTTTGGTATTAAAACCTTAAACCTTATGTGGAATACATAAAAGAACCCAGTCAGGAAGAATTAGAATCTTGAAAACTGTGCAAAGGCTTTTGCCTTGAGGAAAAAGAGAAAATAGTCCTTCAAAATAAACCATAAATTAAAGACATTATAAATCATTACCTCTTAAACACAAATTTCTTGAAAGAACACCAGAAAATCAAATTATCCTTTCCATGGCACAATACACAGAAGAGAAGAAAGCTGATAGAGTGAAGAGTCAGGTACATTAAGGTGGATTGAGAGCAGCCCTGAGGAGAAGGAGGTGTTGCTGAACTAGAAGCTCAACATGACCCTTCAATATGTGCTCACACCCAGAAGCCAAACAAGTCCTGGGCTGCATCAGAAGCAGTGTGGGCAACAGGTTGAGGGAGGGGATTCTACCCTGCTACTCCACTCTTTGTGAGACCCCACTTGCAGTGCTGCACCCAGCTCTGGGGTCCCCAACATAAGAAGGACCTGCTGGAACAAGTCCAGAGGAGGGCCACAAAGATGATCAGTGTTGGAGAACCTCTCCTATGGAGACAGGCTGAGATAGCTGGGGCTGTTCAGCCTGGAGAAGAGAAGGCTCTGAGGAGATCTTATAGTACGTTCCAGTACTTAAAGGGAGCTATGAGAATGACAGAGAGAGACTTTTTTTACAAGTGACAGGACAAGGTGTGATGGCTTCAACCTGAAAGAGGGTGGGTTTAGATTAAATATAATAATACAGATTAAATATAATTTTTACTGCAAGGGTGGTGAGATACTGAAAAAGATTGTAAAGCACAGGAATAGACTACCAAGGGAAGTGGTAGAGTCACCATCCCTGGAAGCACTCAAAAAATGTGTGGTTATGGCACATGAGGACATGGTTAAATGGTGGTGCTAGGTTGATGGTTGGACTTGATGATCTTAAAGGTCTCTTCCAAACTCAACAATTCCATGATTCTATGACCTTTGACATCCCTTCCAACCCAAACCATTCTGTCATTCTAAGGTGCACAGTGGCATACGGAATACTGCCAACATTCCAAATATGGTACGTAGGTGTCTGTATTCAGAGGACTGCAGTTTCTCAGATTCACGAGTTCAATGAAACATTAGCCTCTAGTTACAGGAAACAATAGAACTTAAAAATATGAACTCCATGTGCTTCACAACACTAGCTTCTGCTCTGTTTTGTGAGTGGAAAAAAATTATCAACATTTTATCCAAAATAGTTGAGCATTTTTCATTCTATTCAGAGTAGACATGCTAACTCAGAAAAGAAAAAGGCTATACTAACTTGAAAGGATAAATTTTGAGATGATAATCAGAACCAAATAGCTTAATATGACATAGGCAGCCTTCTCATAATTTTAAGTTTTAATGTGTCACAAACTATTTTGTTTAAAATTAAAAGACAAGACAGAATCCTGAAGCAAAAAAGAATCGAAAAAGATGCATATCATACTGAAAAAATTATGAAACGTGAAATGCATTTCACAGTACTGCACAGAGTAATGATACCATTGCTGTCAGTGCCATAAAAATCTTGCTGATCTTTTCTAATTTTTCTTGAAAGCCTTTGACAGATCCTTGTAATGCCACAGGCTACATCTTTGATCTTTGTAAAAATTTTAACAATACCATATTAACTGGCTACTATAAAACAAAACTCTTTTGCAACACAAAATATGTTTTTTTACCCTTTTACTAAATCCAGGTTTTGGGATTATTTTTTTAAGTTTGGTAACAGCCAATCTTGCTATTTCAAATGTTATACAATTCTCATTTATTTACATGATTGCTACTAAAATACACCAGTTCCAAGCTCAAAGCCAATCTTTGTTCTCCTGTTACACCATCATGTGAGCTCCCAAATCAATTCTATTTAATATTTCTGCTATCCTAGTTTGATTCAAGATTTACTGACAAGCACAAAAATGTGACCAACAGAGTGTTTTTTCAACATGGAATATGATTGCCAAAAGGAAAATGGTATACATTGTTATTTAAATTTCTACCAATCTGCAGATCTTGATGGACAAGTCCTTGCTTTACCTTGCCTTTTCTGCAGTTTTCCTTTATTCCTTACAGAATGACATCTGACAAACATCATGAAGCTAGAAATAAATTACATTAATAAGGTAGGTTATAAAGGTGACATGTGATAGTTGGTAAAATAAAAACATGGAAGATCCTTCTAGCAACCAGTCCCAATGTGATGGATATACAGTAGGCTGAGACTGGTCTCAAACACCTAATCTGCATATTTATGAACTACACAAGCCATTCTGTTTCACAAGCTACTAAAGTTAAGGCCTGATAACATAGCTCTGAAAACTGAGGCTAATTTCTGCTTCATTGTTTTAGAGGGAGCTTTATCAACTGGATTTTGGGATTAGGCAAGGTGCTTGAGGGTTTTGGGTTTTTTTTTTTTTGTTTTGTATGTTTAGGTTCATTTTGGTTTCTGGTGGTCTACCTAATAGTTACCAAAAGTTCATTCCTGAGACTGGACATACCAGGAAAAAAAAAATCAAAACCAACAAATCACCTGCAGAAAACAGCAAGAACAAATTTTAGCCATTAAATGGCTCAAGTTAAAATATGTTCATTATCTTTTTATTATTAATGCTTCTTTCTTGTGACTGTNCCGTGCCTCTCCAATATTGCCCGAGGAGACTTTCTTCTGTGCCTTTTGTGACCGGACTTGCCTGTCTCGCATTGGCCTTTTTAGCCACCAGCGCGCTTGCAGCAAGCGTGGGTAGAGCCCTTCCCAAATCTTCGTTCGTGAAGCCTAGCCATGATGATGATGATGATGATGATGATGTGACTGTTAATTAATATACACAATTGTTTCACTCCTGTATGCACACCTTGGTATTTGTTTTAAAAGTACAAAAAGTATGCCGGCGGCTGTGGCCGTGTGGGTAAAGCCGTCGCCCCTGGATCTGTGCTCCTTCTCGGAAGGATGCCGGTTCGAGCCCTGCGGGTCTCGCTCTGCCAACTTCGTCCGGGCTTGCCCCGGCCAAGGCTTAGAGTGTCCCAGGGCTAAAGGGGGTGGGGCCAGTTCCGCGCACGCTGAGCTCCACGTAATAAATCCATTCGCGCAGGCATAAAAAGCATCGTCGTTCGCGACGGCTAGCCACACACACACACAAAAAGTATATACAGTGTTGTAGCAGAGTGATAGAAATATATTCTTGTGCCCTGAAATAAAAACACTGATTATGTGTATTATTTTTCCTGCCTTTGGCATCACTGGGGATTCTTTTTGATACAGTCTCAAAAGGAAATTAGAGAACTCTAAGAAATAACAAAAAGATTTTTGTTTACTTTAACCTGCTGCATGAAGGATTATATTATTAAGCATGTGTATTATTATTACCTATTCTATTGTTGGGCATTAGCTCAAGAAAACAGAGCCTTCTTATTTTAAAAGTCATGAGAGGGGTTTTACTGTTTATTTATATTCTATTTCCCTTTTCAATGGACCCTATTAAATTACTTTATCTATGCAGAGAATATAGTGATGAATGTTGCTAATAAAGCAACAGAAGAAGGGACGAACCACTTCACAAGGATCATACCTTAAAAGAGTAAATAGCTCCTTTCATACACAATACTCAGGCTCAGTAAGTCTCACAAGCAAATTGCCCTTTCAGAGAACAACTTGATTGAGACAGCAGCTACTCAAACTGACCTGAGAAGACTAGTGCATGTGGTATTTGAGACTGCTTCTTCAGGTTTCTGAAAATGCCCACAGCTCTTGGGGAATACTCTGGGCCAGGAAGGCACCCTTTACCCAAGTCCCTTCTGCTAGCACTAGTACTCCTACAGCCACATGGATGACAAACCTCCTTCTCATGGTTAGTTTTCAGACAGATTTAATAAAAGATTAATTTTCAGCTGGAAAATTAATTCCAGTGTGCTAAGGCTACTCATCATATAGCAGCGAGCAGAATACTTCCAGCATAAAGGAAGGGGTGGGACTGTTGCTTCCAATAGCAGCCCACATTTCTGGCTGTCTAAAGGGACTGTGGTGCTGCAGCACTCTATATCTCTCAAGGTAGATTAAATGCACTTCTACATTCAGGGGGAATAACAAACTGCTGTTTCCCCACTGAGATCAGTGCCTGACTAAACGAGCATTCCTCTTTTCTGCCACCCATTGCAAACAAACAGGTAATTTCAAGGGTTTAAACGAATCTGTCCAATTTCACGCTGGAAAAGGAGATGTGTGCCATGGCTGGAGTTGATCTCAGCTGAGAGGCCGCACCAAGCAGAGGGTTCAGTGCTTGTCACCCTCCCAGGCAAGATGCCTGCCCTGGGCACTTCAGAAGGAAACTCAGCAAAGCACAACCTCCAGTTGGAGCCTGTGTGAAGAGAAGCATGGGAACAGGATTTCAGGGGTTTTTCTCTTCTCTCAACAATAGCATAAGGAACAGATTTCTGAAAAAGAGGTTGTTGCTATTCCACATATGGCTTCTGTGGAGGTTAAATTCCCACTGCGAAAGGTGGTTTTCCCTCCCACTGCTGTGATGAATTTGAGAAGTTCATAACATTCATTAAAGTTAGCAGTTACATGGAAGAGCCTAAGGGGTACGGACTTACCCCACGTCAAACATTACCATTAAGGTATATTCTGTAGTTGCTGCTTCCTGTGGAGTGCATTTCTACTGTATGGAGTAAGGTGTGAAGTTTTTTCCAACAGGAAAATAAGGAACCAGCAGTGTCCACAATGGGATCCAGGCAGGTGTTTTTATATTGGAGTTAACTGAGAGGTGTAGCATCAATAGGGAATTAAAGTGTACACATTTGTACATGTCATAAGGCATTAGTAAGATAAGTGGTATAGAATCTCTCCTGGGGGACAGCTAGGAAAAGGTATTCTCTTGGGCTTTTGCTTCTGCAGGCAGAGTAGAGACTGCCTTCAGGAAAGACACTCATTTTTTTGTTTATTTTAGGTTTGGAAAAATAGTATCAGCACAGTTAAAATCTCCTCTTGAGGGTGAGCTCAGCTGGAAAGTTGCCAACACACACAGAGTATCAAAAGCTGTATGTGTTCTAAATAGGCATAAATAAGTGTAGTGTAATTTATCTGCTGGTTGTTTAAATTGCAGTTAAAATCTCACATTATCTTACACATGGCTCTACTGAGATACTAGTAACCTTCAAGATCCATATGATCTGTTAAAACAGCTATAGGTGGCATCTTAAATCCTTTTACTCTTTTCTACAATTATCTTCTCAGACTATGTCTTCCTTCAAACCTTATTTCAACTTTGAAGAGACACCGCATGTTTCTTTTGATTTTTTTTTTTTTTCATTTTATCAGGATATCATCTTTTCCCCTAACTAGAAAATACCAAATCCTTACCAAAATTACTTCTGTTAATCTCACCAGGCAGAAAGGAATCTTTCTCTGCCCTCCAGGTAATTTTTTACATAACCTTAGGAAAACTTGCTAGCTAGAATAATCCTCCTCTCAAACCTTGTTGTGAAATATTTCCTTGGTCTCTGGGGCCTTTATTCCACTTATTCCTCCTCCTACTCTATTTTCCCCCCAAAATTTTGATTCACACATGGATCAACACTGTTTTAGCTTCTGTTTTTCCCTCTTTTTCCATAGATCATATCTCCCATGTGTTGTACTCCATGTATGTTATGGACACATATTCTGATATATGCCAGGATTTTAGATATTTTATCCTTCTCTATGCCCTTAAGCAACATGCTAATCTGTTCCAAACTCTATAAAATGCTCAAGTTAACATTAAACACACTCCAAAAACCTTAATTTTGCCAGCATCTATATTCCATAATTATATTACATAAAACTAATAAAAAACATCCTTATCTTGTATGAGGGTGTATGTAACAGATGGTATCAGTGTTTGTTTGACACTGCAAAACTTACTGGGCACATACAATGTACTACTATTCTGCTTTAAAACACAATACAAGCTGGGCACTATGGAAGAAGTCCTCTTGCATGGGGCTGAGTACAACACTGTACATCCATTATGGAGCTAAAAAACAGACTGCTTGATTTCCCAGAGGATCTCAATCTGCACTGTGAATTGAAACTTCAGGGCACAGAGCAGGGCAAACAGAGACAACCAATACCGAAGCCAACCTGAAGAGAGCAAACTTCAAGCCTCTGAAGGGAGTAGGGCTGTGCTATCAGCAGTGAGCAGGTTTCTTTTCAGCCCAAAGATGACAGAGGAAAGAAAAGCTTCCTAAGCACCCTGAGGGATATTTTAGTTTGTTCAACTGAGAAGACACTGAAAGTTATGGGACCCATAGGGAAGGATGCAGAAAAGGACAAACACACAATCACAGTAACCAAAGAGCAGATTTTCTTTCAGATACTCTTGTTTCATCTGTCTCCGTAGATCTGACTTTTCTATCCCTTAACAGGCACCTTATTCTAGCTTATTAGTTTGTGCTCTAATACACTTAGCTTTAAAGACTGGGAGTTGTTTGATGTCTTTTGTTACACTCACTTCAAAGGGAAAGGTGGGGGGGGTAGTTTCACTACAAGGCTCTGGGCAACTCAAGGTTCTATCACAGGGGTGAAAAGAAAAGGCTAGGCAGATGTTAATACAGGATGCACTTTTGATGCATCAGAGCTAATAGGTTCAGTCCTCCAGCTGGAGAAAGGCAGAAAGAATCAGTAAGAAAAGCTAATCCCATCCCTTGTAAATTGGAGCATAAATACTGCAGTAGCTTAAATAGAAACTACTTGAAAGACCAAGTAACAGTAATGGTACAACAGCTTTATTCAAGCTATTAAAGGGAGGATTTCTTTTCTGTTCAGTCATTTACTTGTAACTTTTAGATGGGTGCCATAAGAAGCAACTTAGGCAGAGTCAACCAAACAATAGTGAAACATAACTTCTAGGTGAGAAAAGCATAAGCAAAATACTGCAAGGTTTGTCTTGATATGCTTATGCAAGACAGACGTAAGCTACAGAGCAGGTGACTTTCTTTAGTTTGATGGATACAGTAGGAAAATCCCATCTTCTCAATTCCCTAACAGTCCTGTGAATTACCAGTTGTGAAGAAATAACTGCTTGGCTCTAGCATTTTACTATAAAACTCATGTATTTCTTCTTTCTGTTCTTAACTCACAGTACATTTTCAGACAACCTCTTTCCAGGAATATATAAACCTAACTGTGCCCAACCTTCAGAGGTAGATCTCTACCTCCCCTTGTTTTATCTGCTCTGAGATAAAACCTGTGTTTTATTCCCTCCTTTCTTTATCCCCTCTGAGACATTGGACATCAAGAAACAGTGGTTTGATTTTCTTTTTTTTGGAGTATGTATTTCTTTGCCTTCATTCTACACGACTAAACACAATCTAAAAATCTTTATTTCATTGACATCTATTTTATACCCTTCCTTGTCTTACACCACACTGATTCTGAAATCTAACCTACTTCTTAGTGCACCACACGTTCTTTCAGCTGTTCTTCCTCCCTCTTGTTTTCCCACCTCAGTTCTGTCTTGCAGATATATCTTCCTTGAGAGTGGAAGCAAAAAGCGGGCATGCAAGCATGTCTGAGGGATGAATAAGGCACACTTACAGTCATCATGCTACACTTTGCATACAGACTTGTATCTCTTACCAATCCCTTTCTAAATTTTCCTGTTGTATAAAATTTTATCCAGCTTATTGAAACCATCTAGACGGGGATCCCTGTGCCCCAGCCATTTAAATATCTGATTGCCTCTCCACAGCTTCCTCATTCTCTTTGCTTGGCTACAGCCCAGTATTACAGGAAAATGCTGTATAATGGGCGATAGAGGTTTCAAATAAAAACATGCAAATCATGCACAATTTGTCTAAATATGCTTATGCAGGCCAGATGCAATCTGCAGCTGCAGCACAATCCTGTTTGTATTCTTGACGGGTAGAGTTTACAGTCAAAAAGTTCAGCAATATTCTCAAAACGTAACACAGCCCTCACTATGTCCTCATCAACAATCCCTTCACAGCCTACATAGCTCTCTTGTGTAGAAATAGTAAACAATTTTAAATGAAATACAAATGTTCCATTTCGCAGATCTGTGTGCTCCGAGTCAATATGAAATGAAGCATGCTTTATTTAGCAGCTATTTACACATAAGGTTCAAACAATAAAATGGTCTCCTGAAGGCAAGGGGCTAAAGAAACTCTTCCTGTCCACCCTGCTATTTTCCACACTGCATGATCAGCACCCATGAAGCTCCTTTGAGAAGAGCATTATCTCTCTTGGAAAGACTGAGATGGCACAAGACAGCTCAGAAAAGGGACATTTTGCCCTGGTAATCTGTTGAATATCTGTTAGCTCCACAGTGTTAAGACTGTCTTTCCAAGATGAAATATGGGATGCCTTCCATCTAAGTTATCCTCAGGGGCAGCACTCTCAGAAGATCAATCCTTGATTCATCACCAATCAGCTACCTGGAAGGCAGAACATTATACAGCCCTCCACATCTTTTCCTCCAATGTGATGCCGCTCTGACCTCATCTTCCTGGAGTTTCAGCACCTCTTTTAAGGTTCTTTCTTGTCACAGATTTTCCCTATATGCTATAGTAGATCTTGCATTTCCTTCTAGTCCTACTCTGCCATCCTCAGGTTTCCTTAAAGCTGACTTTTCTACGGTCTGTTTATCTAATTATGTGTATTTTTAAGAAGTAGTGCCCTTTGCTTCTTCTTGAGTCACACCACTCATTTACTCCTGATCATATACATATGTAAATTCAACTGGAATAATTTAAACCGGTGGGGAGAACTTTTATCATGCTTGCATGGGAAAATTCACATTTCACTTAAATAATGGAATCATGATTTACTAAGGTAGCATTATAAAACCCCATCAAATAAAAATTACTGCATCGAAGGTTCCTTAATTATTTATTTTCATACTATGTGCAAGAAAATAAATCAGAGAGCTAAACCTTTTTACTACTGTTGAAGAGAAAGGTCTCTGCAAACAGTCTTTGAGTGCACTCTGACAAGATCAATAGCTTTAAGTAACTATGTGATATTCAGTGGAAAAAGGTTACGCTGGACACGAGATCAAGAAACAAGGGATTTGATTCCTTCTATGGTCTAAAGATGTGAAGAAGTTCTAGAGTTCATTTTGCTGATTGAGGCATTTTTTCCCCTTTTACAACAACAAATGGAATAAAACAAAGCGCGTACCACTTAAGTACAATTTCCTAACTTTGAAGATGCTTAAGAAATAAAAATCAAAGTAACTGTTTAATCAATCAGGTCATGAGATTAGCATTTTAGGCCTTTTGCCTGACAAAATAAAATCAATTAGAGGCTTAGAAAACTTTGAAATACACTTTTTTTCTTTTTTTTGACAAACCATACATTCATAAATCATATGAACAAGTCTGGTAGATATGTTTCATTGAAGTCTGGAATTAAAGGCCTCATTAAAATCTTAAAGAATCTCCTGCTTAGAGATCAGAAACTATCATCTAGAATTAAATTCCTATTAAAGAAATATATAATTTCGTGTTAATAAAAAGATTACTTAACAGTGTCATGCGTACCATCTGTGACAGCTTATTTCTACATTACAGCAAGTAACCAGGACAGTAAACTGAATATCATCTTTCCAAAAGGAAAAATTGAAATGGCCATTTCCATACTGGTCAAACTATAAAGACAAAATATATGTTTGTATGAACCACCTCACATTTCTGACATTTACTCGCTATTAAAGCATAATGTTGTATAAAGAATACAATAAACACAGGGAGCAGGAGGCAAGGGAAAACCTAACTCAGCACTGGATAAAATGTTGCAATAATACAGGGTTAGGCAGTATATGCATTAAGAGAAATTCTAGTATGCTCCTTTTACTAAAACTGGGTCGTTGTCAAGAAATTGCTGATGTTAGGATTTCTTGTCATGAATAATAAGAGCAACTCTGCCAGAATGTGCAAGTCATAATAGACTAGGCACATAGAAAAATCTTATGAATGACGGTAACATTTGAAGCTCACTGTAATGTTACTAGATATGCCCTCTAACTGATGCTATATTTAGTATCAGTTAAACTTCCTTGGCATCAAACCCGCTGGTTCTCATGAAACTAGAAAGCAGAGGTGTTTTAAGTTCAGCAGAGCATGCTTCTGCTGAGATTCAGTGTCTCTGCGGATTCCCTGTAAGGTTCTACGGTGAACAGAAAATCTCAAAATATGGTCAGGAGTCTGTACACCAAATTTTTCCCCATGGTTTTCACAATTAATACACATACTTAAAAAAAAATAAAATCAGTGGAATCCGGTATTCTGACTTATAATTTCTTAAATGAAAAAAAAAAAACCCCACATATTCACAGATTAAAATAAAATCAGTGATTAGTTATCTATAAGGATTACATTTGTTATAAACATACAGCTTAAAAAGTGGAATAGGGAAAAACTTATAAGGTTTCACTAACGTTAAATCTGTTAGTAAAATACATATAAAGTTCTATCTATAAATATAATTTGGCATAAGGATGTCTGATAAATCTCCTTGACTTTACATTTCCTTAACTCATGTGACATTTATAGTTCTATACATTTCTTTAGCTCCCTCACAAATTCACCAAGATCTTTTAATCTCCATAAAATAAACACAAAAAAGGGCAGATTACAGTTTACCAGATAACATATTCTAGAAGGAGACAACACAAGAAAAAGTATGTATGTGCTACTTCAGCTCTGCATCTGTCCTGTAACTCCATCAAGAATAATGCTCCAGGTCAAGAGAAACCTCTCACTGGATCTCAGAGCTGCTTCTTGTCTTTTATCACCTTGGTGCTTTGATTGTATTGTTAATCCAAGGCAATTTGTGTTTATGAACTAAAATTTCCATGTAATTTAAATAATCAACGTGTTGCAGGTAGGCTGATAGTGATCATAAAGGTAACAAGGTTTTACAGGTATTAACACCTCATTTCTCTTGGCCACTTCACAAATATTCCACAGAAAATTTTAAAAATTATATAATCTGTTCCTCTTACTGCTAGGGTCTGGAGAGTAGCTTCTTTCTGTTAAAAAAAAAAAAAAAAAGGGGCTATCATATGATACAAAGTCTAAAAAGGATAAAATAAGGTAAAATTAGTCTGCATATGTAATTTCTGGCACAGATTTTATCTTCTTCCATTCCACTGGAGAAAAAGTCAAGAGTGTGTGGTCTCCAAACAGAGTATCTGTACTTCTGTAGGCAGTGTCAAGGACACTAAAAGCTCAGATATAGTTATTTAAGGATTTCTAATGAGATTTATGAGTGGTTCAGCCTCTATAGGATTTCTTTTGATGTGTGTGTTCATCTTCATTTCCAGAAGTAACAAAAAGCTAATCTGTGATGGACAGAAAGGCATGAGGCTTCAAGATGGCAGTTCCTCCCACTGGTATCCATGTTACAGCTAAGGCAGGTGATGAGAAAGGACAGGGCAAGATGAGGAAAAAAAGCACAATGTTTTCTAGATGTCACTTTCTAAAATGAATAAAGGAGAGCAGAAAAAGAGCTTTTTCCATTGTGGTTGCATTCTCAGGTTCCGTTCTGACTTGGGCATAGAAACTTAGCAAAGGTTTCCCCTGTAGCTCCTTGCAACAACACTGACTGTCAAAGAGCAGGCAACAGAAACTGCTGTCATGAAATCAAGGTAGGTGCCAAATTTAGGTGATCTAAAGCTGCATCAGGCTGGTCATGGACATCCACAAAGACAGTCAGAGCGCAGGTACTACCAGATACTTCAGGGCTGTCTACAAGGCTCTTGGTGTGAACCACTGATAAAATCTTCGCTGATTGGTTTACAGTCCACTCTGGATGTATATTGTGGTGGTTACTTTGCAACATTACAACATAAGCTACACTATAACCACAACTTTTATCACAACACAGATAGCAGAAGGCCTTGCCCTGTTGGTTTAATGATTTTGTCAAGAAAGACAAATTCTTGTGGTTAATGTTTTATGGAAAACTTTGAAGGCTGGTCAAATGAGAAAGGAGAAACACATACCAAATGAGTAATAAAATCAACCCAAAAGTTGGGAAAAAAAAAAGCATAGATAGATAGATAAGAATTTTAGTAAGTTATTCAAAACAGGAGCAAAATCTGTGAGGCAAGTAAGTGGACATATGTAATATTACTAGTTGCAGTCTTCTTCTGGCATACAAAATCATGCCATCTACATTCTTATGTATCTCCCCTTATGTGGAAAAAATACATTTGAAAAGAATTAGAGATTGAGAATAATGTATACTACAATTTTAACACAGCTGAAATGTGTGATGACTACCATATGCCTCTGCACAACTAGAGTCCGGATCTCAGATTTTACCCAGAGCTATACAAGGCTGCCATTTGGATGTACAGACAGGCTAATCCTGTACGTGCATCCCACTACTGCCATATAAAATGCAAGCTACACTAACCAGTGCCAAAATGGGGGCTTAACCCTTAAGTTTTCTCAGAGTATGCCTAACACAAACTGATAGAACTGAGTTTCCTGCAAAAAGCAATTATGAGTGCCATCTTCTCTTAAAAATAGGGGCTTCCCTTATTATATTATAGCCTAGAGATTAAGTTACATTCATCCAAGAAGTGAGAGACTGAGTTTGAGCTCCTTCTTTTGCCAGAGGCAATGCAAATCTACATTACTGGCTGTACAGAAGTTAGACTGAAAAAGCATTACTTTGCAAAAGGCATGATCATTTATTAAACCACTCTTACTTGATCAAATTCATCACATACTCAATGTCCATCAATGAAATTGCAACAGCATGCTTACCAGTGTACTTAACATAATGTGAGTGTGTTTTACTGCTTTCTGCACAATATAATTTCTCATTCTGTCCTCACATGGAGCTTTGAGTAAATAGTCAGCATTTTGGAAGACTACGCTGGAAAATAAGAATCTATGGAAAAACATGCCAGGAAGACTCTATTTGCCCATAAATAATTTCAGCTAATTTTACAGCCATTATGCCGTCCATAAGTACAGAAATGCAAAATTGTCTACTCATCTGTTTTATCAAACTTTTGGCCAGAACCAATAGCAGAGAAGAAAATAAAGATATAGCATTAAGTAGGAAAACAAGGAGATGAAAATATCAGAAACCCCTAGTATCAATCCAGGCTGGGGGATGAACAGGTCAAGAACAGCCCTGCCAAAAAGGACTTGGAGGTGCTGATGGATGAGAGGCTGGACTGGCCATGTGTGCTCGCAGCCCAGAAAGCCAAACATGTCCTGGGCTGCATCCAAAGCAGGGTGGGCAGCAGATCAAAGAAGGTGATTTTGTCCCTCTCCTCTACTCTGGTGAGACCCCCATCTGCAGTGCTGCATCCAGCTCTGGGGCCCCCAGCACAGAAAGGACATGGACCTCTTGAGGCAAGTCCAGAGGAGGCCACCAAGATGATTAAAGGCATGGAGAAGCACTCCTGCAAGGAAAGGCTAAGGTAACTGGGATTGTTCAGCCTGGAAAAGAGAAGGCTTATGGGTGACCTACTTCAAATAACTGAAGAGAGCCTAAAAGAAAGATGGACAGAAACTTTTTACACAGTCATGTAGTGATAAGATAAGGGGGAATGGCTTCAAACTGAGAGTAGGTTTATTATTAGATATTAGGGGAAAAAAGAAAACTTTACTGTGAGGGTGGTGAGGCACTGGAACAGGGATGCCCCATCCCTGGAAGTGTTCAAGGCCAGGCTGGATGCAGCTCTGAGAAACCTGGTGTAGTGGAAGGTGTTCCTGCCCATGGCAGGGGGGTTGAAACGAGATGATCTTTAAGGTCCGTTCCAACCCAAGCTATTCTTTGATTCTATGAAGAGATTTTTGGCCTTTTGCTAACAAAACTAAGAAACATCAGACAAGATGATTTTAAACTCCACTAAAACTGTGACATAAAGCAACGTCTCACTAAGTCACAAAAACATTGATTGCTGTATGATGAGGAGCTATACCTGGGAAGTACCATTCCATGTCGGGGCTAATTTCTGCTATTCCTTATTGGAGACCTACTACTATTTATATCATTAGAACTGATGCATCTGAAAAAAAGTTGCACCTAAAAGTGGTCTTAGTCTTGCCACAACCTGTTATTACCGGGGAGAAATAATCAAATAGTTACTAAGCTAAAAATAATTTTAAAAAGCCTACCATATGCAGGTAGATAAAGTGACTGTTGGTATGAAAAGGACGTGTTCTTTGAGTAAGCAATACAACAGTGTAAAAAATACTATTATGCAAGATATAAAACTATATTGATAATTGCATATCTATGGTGGGTTGACCCTGACTAAATGCCAGGTGCTCACCAAAGTCACTCTATTGCTTACCTTCTCAGCTGGGCAGGGGTGAGAAAATATAATGAAAAGCTCATGGGTTGAGATAAGGACTAGGAAAGATCACTCAGCAGTTACTGTCATGGGCAAAACCAACTCAATTTGGGGAAATTATTTTCATTTATTGCTGATCAAAATAGAGTAGGGTAATGAGAAATAAAGCCAAACCTTAAAAACATCTTCTCCTCACACTTTCCTTCTTCCTGGGCTCAATTTTATTCTCAATTACTCCAACTCTTCCCACCCCCAGCAGTGCAGGGGAACAAGCAATGGAGTCTGAGATCAGTATATCACACTTCTCTGCTGCTCCTTTCTCCTCAGAGGGAGGACTCTTTACAATCTTCCTCTGCTCCAGCATGGGTCCCTCCTATGGGATGTAGTCTACAGGAACACACTGCTCCACCATGGATCCCCTGCAGGGTCACAAGTCCTGCCAGGAGTCTGCTCCAGCATGGGCTTCTCATGGTGTCTCAGCCTCCTCTGGGCATCTACCTCCTCCACTGGTGGGCCCTTCACGGGCTGCAAGTGGATACCATGGATCTCCATGGGCAGTAGGGAGACAGCCTGCCTCACCATGGTTTGCACCATGGATTGCAGGGGAATCTTTGCTCTGATGCCTGGGGCAGACTTCACTGACTTTGGTGTCTGTAGAGTTGTTTTGCTCACATATTCTCACCCCTCTCTGTCAGCTGCTGTTGCACAGCATTTTTTTCCCTGTTTCTTAAATATTTTATCTAGAGGTGCTACCACTGTCCCTGATCGACAGTTGAAAGTCCATCTTAGAGCCAGTTGGCATTGGCTCTGTTGGACATTGAAAATGTCTGGTAGTTTCTCACAGAAGCCACTCTTGTTGCCCCACTGATACCAAAATCTTGCCACACAAAGCCAATATCCAGTATCCTTATTAAAAATTACGCTATTTAGGATAAGAATGTCAGGCTAAACCCATGTCACACCTACTGTGCCTAAACAGGAGCTGCCCAGGGGCTGCCCTGTGACACTGACAGGGTGATCTGAATCCATTCCCCCAATCTCACATAACATTAAAAACTTGCCTGTGATCCACATCAGGTAATATATTTCCCATCTAACTCTTAGAGCCCTGGAAGGGAGCATCCTGAGACGTAATCATTTCATGTTTGCCCAGATCTTTGTGATGATGAGAAAGCAGTGGGCCTCTGGATGCTCCTGGCGAGCAGCTGAGTGCTGGACAGCTCCTCAGCTCTGCCCGCATCCGCACCGGGCCGAGGAGGAAAAGGGGGAGGGGAGGGTCTCATCTCAGACAACTTGCGAGGCCAGTCACGATACCCAGCCTTTTTGCCATTTCACCCTTTATATGCACTCTACTCTAAATAATGCAGAGACACAGTTCTATTACTTCACTTAAAAAAAAAAAAAAAAAAAATCTTTACTCACTTTTGTAGGACAGGAAGGAAGCACTGAGTCTCCTCAGAGATTCATAAAGACTGGTAATGTGAATGAAGTGTACTATCTACAGGCAACATCTGCACTTTCTTTCAATCCTATTTTTTATAAAAAAATACTATTTTCATGTGCAAGCAAGGTATGACCTCTTCTCTATGTATCTTAATTTGAGAATTTTTTTCTGAGCTCATTGCAAGCAAAAAAAAAAGAAGCTAAATAATTTCTCAAACAGCAAAGACTTCAATTCTGAAATTCCAATCTTGTAAGAGAGTCTAAAATTATTGACAGTTGTGACTGAAGGAAATATACATTTTAGTGCTTTTTAAACTTCAATTGATGTGTAGACCTGAAAAAATCCTATATATCAAATGACAGGTTGGAGACAGGGAATTGACTGTAAAATCAACATCTCAGTGCAGTTCCAGTAAATGCTAACAATAATAATTTCAGACCAGTGCACCAATATATATGTACATTCATAGGAAATTATATATAGGCATTTTAAAGATATCATTGCATATTTCAAGTATCAAAAAATAGCACCTGATGAAAATTACTTTTACATGCTCTGTAATTAAAAACAATAACTATATGATTATGTATAGATATCCACATGGAAATAGATATACAAAGGGATTTACTAATATTTCTGTTCATATAAAGTTAAGAGTGACAATTATATTAGAATTTTTAAAGGAAAGGATATACTCTTTTATCAGAGGATAAAACTGCAGTATTCCATCACCATGCTATTTAATCTGCTAGTATATAGATAAAGGAAAAAAACAGTGCAAGCAGAGTACTGTAGACATTCTCCTAACATCCTTTTTCTTGAGTCTAGACTCCAGCTTTCCTAATCTGTTTACTAAAATTATTTTAGCAACCCTTCTGGTTTGTGTCTTCACTGAAGAAAGTTGTTCTTACATACTTTTATCCTCAGGAATACTTGTTATAATCTATTCACACATACTTCAAACTAAATAATTTACAACCTAACAGTTTGTTTTCTGAACTTTTATAAGGAAGAGGACAAATATCCATCATGAAGAATGCAAAGCACTCCCTCACAAGACCAAAGCAACAGTGCATGAAATTGAACTCAAAAAGAGCCTCCATTCTGTGTGACTTCTTGGCTGACACAATTTAGATATTTATAGCTTTACGAATATGCCACTGGAGAAGAACTTGAAGCTTTTTCTAGCCAGGAAGGATTAATGAACATGTGCACCTGGTAATTACAGCACTCCATCTTTCTCAAAACCCTCACATTGCCTCAATGGCAGAAACTGTAATGAAAAACCGTTGAAAATATCAATCTGCAATTCCACAAGTCATTTAATTATTAAAATGTATAATCTCTTTTCATACTTTCTATGAACTATGCCAACAGTGGTATGCAAAAAAATCATACATAGGTACTTTCTCCTTCGTGATATTACCTGGAACACCTAATTTAAAATGTAAATTCATTTGATATGAACTCAGGCTTTAACTTGCTCTAGACTTAGAATAGAAAATGCATGGTAGTGACTGTCAAATACTTCCATAAGAAACATCAGAAAAAAATATCAGCCTGGAGTATCACATGCAATTCTAAAAAGACAAAAATCCTACAATAAATTTCAAAAGAAGTTTACTGGCAAGGGATTTGGGGGGGGGGAGAGGGGTGTGAATCTGTGCTTTTTTCTTAAAAAAGGTTTTCAGAGTTATTGTCAGGTGGAAACTTTTTAAGAAGTATGCATGCTGCCACAAACATTTGTCTAATATGCATACCACTAGAAATCTACAGGAGTGGGTGTGCTGTTTGTTAAAACACTACCTGAATTAACTTGAAAACCCCTGAAAACTTCATATTCTATTTTGAGATTAAAAAATATTGAAATATATTTGGGAAATACTGTAAAACATAAAAACCACTTCGTCATCAAAGTAGTAAAACCCCAACTAGTCTATGAGCATCAATATTTGAAATTTCTCATGGTATTCTGACATTTGATATACTATTAAGCTGAAGCAGACACATACATAAAGGGATGAAGCAGACCACTCAAAAGTAAAACCAGCATTACAAATACAGGTTATTTTGAGCAAAAAGCCTCAACTGCTTTACAAGTGAAATTAAATTTTAAAATACGTTTTAGTGAAGTCCTTAACTATTACAACATTTGAATTGAAGTCAGTTATAACCTAAATGCACAGACATCTCTATGGCTCCAAAAGTAGTCTTTTAACAGATATTTAAGCACACTACGAGATTTGAGCATTAAAAATGGCCTTTTATTGTTAAAACATACAGCTTCTTGGTGGATTATAGGAAAAGAAAAGGCTCCAATAGTGATAAGTGTGCATGAAATGCTCTCTCAAGAGTATTCAAGCAAACTGTCTGCAATAAGGGGACTTCAAAAAGCAGCAAGACAAGAGATGTTCAAAGCACCTTGCAGCTTTGGGCTGCTGGCCTCTACTGCTGTTTTGAATACAGTTAGGTTTAACTTGGGAGTGGATAAATAATTGACAGAGGTATTTTCAGAAAGCTTTGATCACCGCACCATTTGTCACAAGCTCTAAAGTAGTCGTTGCGATAACACTTAATCTGGGGCTTCTTATTTCAAGTACAAAAGCATCCCCTCCCACCTACTGCTCACAGACTCCTGCATCAGAACAGGAGACTTAAGATGCAGCCTGCACAGCACTAACACGCCACGCTCTTCACCAGCAGATTCTTTCTCCAGCACGCCTATTTTCGCTTCCTTACCTTTAAAAGGCTGTCCAGAAGCTGCTAAGTTCCCCTAGACGGTTTCAGTTCAGAGCATCCAGCAGTGCATCCGCACAAAGCTTTGCCATTGCGAGTGTGAAGAGAAAGAGCTGCTGGGATGCTGAATGGCACATCAGCCAACTTTGTGTGTATCTGCGGCTCCCTGAAAAAGCTGGACTGAAATTCCCCTCGCCTGCGGATTGGATTCAACAACACACAGCAACTGTGAGAGAGAGACCAAGGATTCAGAAGGAAAAAGCATGGGAGGGGGTGGGAGGCGAAAGAGAAAGGAAAAATCCTATCCGTACTGGATAAGCCTTGGCTGTGAAATACAAGCTGCTCTTCTGAGTCCAACAAATACTTGCAAAACTACTCTTCTGTAATGTTTTGATCGCACTGTGTTCCATAGGAGGCCATCAGTCTAACAGCTGATGTTCCAATATAGAATGTGCTAACTATATGCCTACCTAATGTATTAGGGAATAACATGAGCATTTCAGCCTTCATGTTACAGTTACATAAAGGAAGTGTAATATGTGAAAAAAACTAATTTTAAATCTAGTTAGACTACAACTTTACTAATTTTCTGTGACTATTTTTGTACTCATTTAGATTCAACTAACTATAAAAAAAATGCTTTCTTCCTTGTTACCTACAGATCTTGACGTTCACATGTAACTGTTTCACCTGCATCACTTACTGAATCCTTGTAGAAAATCTACCTATTACACCAACTCCTAGGCTTTACACATTATGTGCTACAGTCGGAGAGTTTGTGGAGACACCACTGAGCACATTACACCTGCTTTAAATATTCTTCATAAGAATGCTACTTACGCTATTGTGACAAATCTCTCTAAAAATGAAACAGTTTTATCTGTTGTAGCTAATGATGTACACAATGTACAATAAAAACTAAACTTTATGTATGCAGTAAGATCAGCTTTTTCACTGCAAATTTGGCCTTTGCCATTTTAAGAATAAAGTGGAAGAACACATGCTTTATCCTGTAGTCTTTCTCAGACCATAATAATGCACACATTTATTTCTACTTCCTGACAGTGAAAATACCATTTTCTAGTGGCTCTACTGTTTTGGCACTGGCACAGCAATTTGAGGTTAGATGCAGAAGTAAAAGTGCCAGAAAGATAAGAGGCCAGATGTACNATATACACTTTGGGTACATAGTTTAAATAGTCCAGTTTATTTCAAGCAGTACCTGTTTTTAGTGAGGTTGGGTGAGGAGGAATGCCTCTATCACCTCCAAGGTGGCTCCATTAAAGTAAGACTTAATAAAGGTCAAGCAGGAAAAAGAACCACCAAGGTAAAAGACATGGCAATGTTCACAACTATATTCAGTGTATTTTTTCTTCACAAATATTGTATCTTTCTAAATGTTAAGGAGTTCACATTCAAAATTGCCTTACCAATTATGAGGTGTTAAATTGGCCTGTATAGGTTTTTTGGCTCTTATTGACCTCATGAAACAGCTGTGATTTCTAAGCAATCAGTTTCTAATGAGTTTAGAAACAATAAACAGAAGTTAAAATGCCAGATGTATTTCATTTATCTTTAAAGAAAAAATAAACTCCCCTAAGATGTACATCTCGAAAACTGTAATATGTACAAAATGTTCATTGGTTTTGCATTTTTTGCTAATGCATGGAGCAATCATCCTCTAGTGACTGAAAAGGAAAAACAATACTTATGCTGTGCCTCTGTCTTTTCTATATAGTTAGTGTCTTATCAGCACTCAAACACACTCCTGTGAGCAGCTCTGGAAAACTAGCTAGAATGCTCAAATACCTTAGTTCTTTTTCAATATTGTCTGATTTTATTGTCTTATAATGCAAACATCTATAATGTCCTCAAAAATATACTGCAAATTTTAAAACTGGGTAAAATCTGTGCACCTAATGAAGGGAACATCTCACAGAAATAGATGAAATGCCTATTGTAGTTATTAATTGCAGGGAGGAAAATGCTATACACCCATCACTAGTAAATATTTTTAAAGCTTACAATATTGTTAGATTATTTTTCCTTAAAGAAGCAGATTTTTGTCAGTACTTGTTAGGGTTAGTTAGGACTACCAAAATAAATAAGTTGCTATATTAAATACTTAACTACATTAACTGAAGGTTAGAATAAAGGCTCATTGATAGGGTTGTGAACAGAAGACAATTCTCAGTTGCAAGTTCAGTGATTAAAGTATTTAGAATTTGAGGGCAGTCAGTCCATCATCTTTTCTGTGCACAAAAGTCATTGAAAGCAAAAGGGTGCAACACTTTAAAAGGTGTTGTTTTTTATGTTTGATGACTGTTTAAGCAAGCAGGAATCCAGATAACCTCTTTGGAAAAATCCATTGTACATGTAGCTGTTACAGTAGGACAGTACTATTTCAAAAATCATATGGTACACACATTTCATGTGCACTTAGCAGTCCATCTTGTCTCCTATGCAGAAATATTGCATACACATAATAAATATGCATTTGTAGTTCCTTTTCAGTGTAGTATACAAGGACCGAATGTAAAGAAACTTCATTGCGAAAAGATTCAGTTGCTAATCCCATATCCTAGAGTAGTTTTATTTTCATCCCTGACATCTTGCAGCCTTTCAGCAGAGCTAACACATCCCCATCTCCCAAATCACAGTTCTTTCAGAAAGCCAGAGATGGACCCTGGGAAAAAAAAAAAAAAAAAGGCACGAAAATGACCCTGTTGATTGCAGCTATCAAGGACTTACACAGAGATAAAATGGTTTCTAAGTTATCTGAGTTTGAGTGTATGGAGAACAAACACTTTGACTTAGGAAATGAATAGGAATTCAACAGAGAGATGTGGCTGTCTTTGCCATGAAGTCTAAAAAATTTAGGCAGCTGCATATTTAAACAGATGTAGATAATCCACAGCAGATTTCTAGAAAATATAGAAAACATCTTATCTGAATGTGAAAAAAAAAAAAGGCACATCAGTGTAAAGTGTCCATTTTAGAGAGTTTTGTGGCCAGACGAATCCTGTAAGACTTTCCTCTCTGCTCTCAGGTCATCATTTATAATAGCTCTGTAAGGAATGTACAGTTGATCTTGCCCTGATTACTGACACTTATGTTTGTGACCATACTGAAGATTATGTTTCACATATTCAACACAAGTCTGTAGTGTGATGGGCAGTCAAAGGCAGAAGTCAGGAGAACTCTAGGGGAAAAGAGTAGCTTAAGCTAGAAGCAGTGAATGTTACAAAATGAGATTGTCAGATCTATCAGCTTTGAAATTTTTGATTCACTGTCCTGCTGAGCCCAACAGCTTTTGGTCAGACAGGTGTCATAATACGAATGCAGAAGAAAAAATAATTTCAACAGCATAAAAAGGACTGCACTTTAAAGACGGCATTCTTCTTTTTTTTTTCTTTTTTTTTTTTAA
>VXBX01009325.1:13123-29419 GCA_013400415.1 Scytalopus superciliaris | reverse complement strand
AACCCAAGATGCTTCAGGAACTGTATTAAACTTGACCCTTTTTTTTTTTTTCCCCCTTTTCTTTTTTTGGCTATCTAAATAGTTATCTAATGGTAAAAATTGTCCACAGGGCATAAGGGAGTTTTCTTCTTGTTATATTCTCTTAAGGTCAATAGTTTACTACTTCCATCACTGCAGACCTACCCTATGAGTCTGTAAAACCAAATCATAACAATCAAGGCTGAGGAAAAAAAAAAAAAAACAAGAAAAAAACCCCACACAATCATCTCTGTGCCAAGCTTTAGAACCGAATGAGGATGATAGAATGGAAATAAATGATGTCTGCTATCAGTATTTTTGCTAAAGTCCTGCTTTGCTTAGTCCTGATCATTTGAAACTAAAATACAAGAGATGGAGACTGATCCAAAATTAATATTTCCTTTATGGATGGCTGCTATGATTATTACAAAAGACTTTCTGAAACTTTTGCAAAGAAACTTAATGGTATCCCTCCCAAAAGTCCATGATTTTTCTTCAAAACTTCAGGTAATTCTTTTGTTCCAAGACTGCAAAATACCATTCATGGTAGAAATAGATCTTTTCTAGGAGAATGTAGAAAGATAAGATGAAAAGGTAAATCTGACAGTGGACTTACTCCAATGTTCACTTCTTTAGAGGTGTGTTTTCTTACCATATGAGGCTAGCACATTGCAAGATCATCTGTTTGCCTTTCCATGGAGTCTCACTATTATGAAGTGCTATGGTTTAAAATTAGTTCTTTTATGCCTCAGCATTATTGTTTAGCTAGCAAACCTCTTTCCAAAAAATAAACAATAAATATAACCTCCATGTAAAAATTCCCTACTTTTGTTTTGGAAAAATCTCAGTTCTGCATTTTATCTTATGAGCTTTTCTTCATAGACCATGTGTTTCTTAAATTGAAAGAGACTACATTTGCATTACTGACCATAATAGTAATTTATGGAAGTGCATGGATGAGTTGCAGTGAGATATGACAGTTCATATTTTTCTTTCCTTGCCTTGCTTCACACTATTTAAGGATTTTCATGCCCAGTGGTACAACACAGGACCCAGTCTCTCAAAACTCTGCTCATCCAGTATAGTGGAGCACAGATTGCTAGACAAACTTCTGTCAGATGGAAATGGTATGTCTTGACATCTCAGTTATGAATGGATATGCAGAAACCTTATAAAAGAAGGCCTGGGTAGAAGGAAAAGGCAAAACAAAATAAGAGTGCTAAGAGCCCATACATACTGCCTATACATGCAATAATATTCACTCATAATCACCCACTATAACCATCTTTTGGAATAATGAAGCAGAAGTGGAGCAATACATGGCAACTGGCAAGCAAACATGGAAACAGTAAGCAGGCATGCTGACACATTGCAGCAACTGCATATGACAATCCAATAGTTTTGGTAGCTTTTGCATTTTTCAGGAGATTTTTCTCCTTGGAATATTTCAGTTGAACTAACATTCATGTTGACTTCTTTGAGTTTTGTTAGGGAAAGCATTTAATTGAAAATAAAAATTGTCTCTCCTAGAATTTCCCAGTTACAGGAGATTCTACTTGTCTCTTTCTTAATCTGGACTAAAAGTTCCAGGGATGCTGTTATATTTCTAGAAGGAAAAAGAAGTGCATACTTAAGTGCTTCCGCAAAGGTGCATTATCCTAAGTTTCAGAAATCAATTAGACATTTATGTGAACATTGAAACACACAGGAATTCTAGCAAAAAGTCAAACATTTGAACATAGCACATTGTTATACTTTAAGAAACTCTTTCCACATCACCATCTTTCTAAACCAACAGTTATCTTAGCCTTTGCTTCTGGCCTCTTTCACCATATTTTCTGCTTGCTTTAGTGCCGCGTGATTTTGAGCCACATCTGAGTATGTCTCATGCATATATTGTATATATCTTGCACAGCTTTTGCTTTCAAAAGAGCCTTATAAACTTTCTTCAAAGAATGATTTATGCAAGGTAGAAAAAGTGCGACATTCACATGTGAGAATTATACTACAATATTGTTCTCCCAGGAGCCATAAACAGATCAGAGTCCAGTTTGTGCTATGAAAAAAGAAGTATGAACCTCACTGGGACTTTTAATCACAATATGCTGGCTCTGAATTGAAGATCAATTTTCTATCATGTCCCACTGGACTAACAAAAATCTGTTTGTTTATGGAAGCTAATTTAAAACTTTTAGCAGAAAAAAAGAATACCAAAGGTGTTGCCCAGCTTTAAATCAAACTTGATGTTATTCCAGACAAAAGCCAATACACATTGTTGTGCAGTGTTTTCAAATCATTTTTTCAAACCCATATTTACTATTAAATAATTTTTCCTGTGTTCCGAGATTGCTAAGAAATACCCTTACAGACATAGGAATAATTGTATTCTGCACAGTCTTCTGTGGATGTAAGGAAAAGTATAAACTAAATTCTCACGTGCTCAATGGCCTCAACCTCGGATCTGCACTGGTAAGTTCACTTAATTGCAAGAGAAAAGCAGTGAAGCCACTAGAAACTTAATTCTTCATCACTGATTTTATTTAAACAACATACCATTCAAAAAATCTGACAAAATACCACTCACAGTGTCAGCCCATTTATCAAAGAGAGGCCATTGAGATTTTACCAATAGAAAAAAAAATATAATTGAGATGGCATAAGACACAGTAAAGAATCTCTAAGCTCTCTGTATGACTTCTTGACATTTGTGTAAGGCTTGAATAAAAAAATTCTGGAGATAGATTAAATTATTTTGTTGACTATAGACAACAGGTTAATAAGACAGGAGGCAATATTATAGATTTCTAGATTATTCTCAATATTTTTTTTTTTTATTATGACATTTGGACAA
The DNA here is from genome assembly GCA_013400415.1 of Scytalopus superciliaris. NCBI lineage: Eukaryota > Metazoa > Chordata > Aves > Passeriformes > Rhinocryptidae > Scytalopus > Scytalopus superciliaris. The sequence goes on along the minus strand of VXBX01009325.1, from coordinate 26,550 downwards.
TTTTTATATACTTAACAGAGTACGGCAGATGATTTCTGACTCACACTAGGGCTGCATACGTTGAAGTGCCAACCATAGTTGGACTGGAAATACGGAATGGGGGGAAACAGCTTGCCTCTTCTTACAGAAGGACATTCTGGCAGATATTGGTTATTGTTCCAAACGACTTTATTGATAATGATAATGTAACAGGAATAATGTTATTTTAAGTCATGCTTATAGCTGCAGAGATGCTCTGGAAATGACTCCATGCAGAAAGGGAATGTTCCTGAGCTGTGTTACAACCACATATTCATCCAAATACCATATTGGATAGATGTTAGTTACTGTTTCCTAAACCCTAATTGGTACTTTGCCTGATCTGTCAGTTCAAAAATGGATATATTAGATTTATATATTCAGATATATGTGTGGAAATCACTGGTCCATGTTCTTATGTCAGACACTGAGATCTGAATTTTTCACTACTACAATGAAAGATGTGAAAGACTGAATTTATTTGAATGTAAAAGGGATCACTTGCCTTAGCTTTTCTTTGTTGCCAGAAACTTAAAACCTGTATTATACAAATCAATGGCAAGCAAAGGACTTGAATTTCAATTTCTAATACTGCTATTTTTGTGGTTTAATACTTTTTATAATCTCTTTAGATTTTTTTCTTATATAAAGTACTGAAAAATAATTTTTTTCTCAACCTTATGTGAGAAAACTTACCAGGAGTAAGAGAACAAAAGAACAGCAAAATCTTAGAGATGTTAAAGAGATCTTAAAGAACATAGATACTTAAAATCAAAGATCTTAAGAACTTATGTCGTACTGTACAAATGAAGCCCAGCAATCCGTGTAATAATCGCACAGTGACAAATTCAAGATGAATTAACTGGAGTAATGTAGAAATAATCAAAAGTGAGAATAGTCAGAATTTCAAACTTCACATTTACCCTTGACTTTATATTTAAACAAGTTAAAATCAGAGCTTTTTTATTTTTAGAAATTTTTCTTAGCAATTTTGTAGCAGAATTTGGAAAGATTTATTTAATCTACTGTTATATTACTTCATCACTTGCTTAATGTGTCCAATTATTATGAAGCTATTATTGTATAAATAAATAAATAATTACCTACCCCTGTTTATACAGTTTCTAAATTTGCACTGTCTTCATGAGATCAAGCATAGTTAACATGATTAATTTTTGCCATCATGATGAACTGTCTCTGAGATCAAAGATGTTCAACAGAAAATTTTTAAATCAATGTTATATAATAGCTGCTGATATTAACTTTAAAAATAATTGCATCACATTTAAAGTACTACTGATAGCATTATGAGGCAAAAGATAATATAAGCACCTGAAATGAAATAAACCAGCTTAATTAGGATTATAAATTCTAAATAAATTTTAATAATATTGAATAAAATAATATTATTTTATGCTTGTATATTGTTATTCTGTTTTTGGAGAAGAGCAAACAATTTTAAACAGATGTAAAAATATGGAATAATAAATGGATACATGCCTTTTACAAATATTCTGGTCATAAATGAACTTCAGAGTATGGGGCACATTCCAATGTATTATAACATAGGTCAATTTTTTTTTTAATGGGCTCATAACTTGTTGTCTTTCCATTAATTGTAAAATTTAACCTCAGTTTATGTATTCACAGTAGCTTCACTAAGCTTATCTTTTCTTTGTCTCTTGTTGCCACATGCTCAATATAGTAATTTCTACTGCCAGAAAATGCATGCTTTTTTAGATACCAATATAAGAGTCAAGTAGACTAAGATGCTTTAAAAAATTTGCCAATAAGCCAAACAGCCATGAGATAATTACATTTCACTAAAGTGATTTTTATTCCTTGATGTGTTATTCTTTCCCTCAATCACTCTCGGTATTATGGCAAATTATCCAGAAATATAGGTAGGACAAAATATCATGTCTTAATGTCTCTCTATCAAAATACAAGATGTATTTTTTTCAATTAGAAAGATTGGATTAAGAACAAAAGTTTTTTTCAACGACTCTGTTTTGAAAATGCACTGGGAAGGTTAATGGTTGTGTTTGAAAATATCATAAAGTGGATGAAGTCTGTTGAGACTTGACTAAAACAAATCAACTGAAAAGAAGCAAACATAAACCCAGTAAAAGCATTAAATAGTTATATGAATGAAATAAAATGAAAATATTTGCTCTTAGAAATAACTAATCTGGGGAAATGAGGGTACAGCAATGTTCCTACCTGTTCCTTGTTGCTGTTACAAGCTTACAATTCCATCTCGCTCCAGACTGATGGTTCAGTATCAAAATAACTGTTTTAATTTAAAATTAATGTTGTTCTTTGTTTTTCAAAACTTAAATTGACAGAAATGTATTTTGTTTAGTTTTTGACTAAACACTGTTTTTACATTGACTGGTCTCCAAGGATTTCAGGAAATCTGCTGGAGCCTAAGAGAAGTCAAAGTTAACAATCTGACTTTAAATTGCATTTAGGGAAAGAAAAAAAAAAAGAGTAAATCAGTCTTGAACTCTTAAACAATTTTAAAACTAGGGGAGAGATGACTGATGAGGTCTGCATCAGTCTCTAGTGATAGAGAACTATAGATCTGTTAGCAACCAAAGAGAAAATGGAGCAGCATGTGCATCAGTACAATTGAAAGTACATTCTATCTCTAGGAATAAAGCATTCAAACCTTGCTCACAGCCTTTAAGAACTATAAAGAAAAAAAAATAAAATAAAACCAGAACAAAAATTCTGAAAAAGAGTGGAAAGCAAGAGAATAGTGGGCAGAAGTAAGTGGCAAAGAATCAGTTATGCCTGGAGTTTTCATTTTGTCACAAAGGAGTTAGTTCATTTTGACACAGACAAAGGAGTTAGCAAAGTGCTTTGAAGGCCTATAAAGAAATGGGGAGTTTGTGATTCCTCTGTGTTTTGCTCAAATATAGCTATTACTGAAATTGTGCACCTACAGGACAAAATTTTGGAAAAGACAAAGTCAGAAGGCCTTGGCTTGGAAGGGACCTGAAGGACCACCTAGTTCTAACCCCTCCTGCCCTGGGCAGGGACACCTTCCACTAGACCAGGCTGCTCAGTGGAAGGTGTCCCTGTGGTGTTCTAAATCAACTGTAATCTGATTTTCCTTTGTATGCTGCATCTATCTAAGTAATAGAGTGAACCCTGCCACTGAACTCTGTTTAAAGTTGCACTTTCACCTGCTTTTTTTGGCAATACTTTTGATGGTGATTCTTCAAGCGGCTGAAACCACTCATTTGCAACAGATACAATAAATGTACTCCTTTTTATATGATTCATTTTTATACTAAATGATTATCAGGATGATACATTTATTCCTTTAAATTTCTTAAAGCTTAGAGCACTATAAAGTCCCTCTTTTATTAGTCTCATTCATAATAAAAGAAACTATAGTAGTAATTTTAAAAGATCCCTCAGGGTTTTGACATAAAAAAACTCAATAACACTACCTCTAGTTGATATTTGCTGATTAATAATTTCAGATTTTCAAATGGTTAAATATGTTATGTTCCAAAAGCCTGATTTCCTGTAGCAAAAACATCAAGTCACCAGAATTAACTGTTAGATTGCTTTTCTATTGTTACTTTAAAAACAATATATATACTGTTTGGGTCATTAAATTTCTTTCCCTTCTAAACCTAACAAATAAATGAACACAAGGATAATAAGTTTATCAGTCTAATTTCATTGACTAGATATTTTGCCTTGCTTACGGCAGGATTGCAGAATCATCAGTCTTGTGTAACAGGAGCCATTGCTAGAGGCATTACAGTACAAAAGAGGTAATGAAATAGGGTGGTGATAGTAAATTTAGAAAATACCATAGCAGGCTTTATTTGAGGCAGCCAAGGGTTGTGGCAGTATCACAATGTACCTTCCTAGGTACATGAGTTCCTCTGAGTCTCTGAGTCCTGTAACACTCAGAGGTAATGAAAAGACTAATAAAAAATTCAAAAGAAAAGATGTTGTCAGTCATCATAAATGACATTAGTGTGTCTTCCAAAACTCGAAACAGTACATAAATAACATATCCTGTGGGTTGAAATATGCTAGACTACCCACTTAAACTGAAGTATATACTTTGGACAACATCCTAAATTCATCAAGATAAATTGCAAAATCGTTTAAGCTAATCAAAATAAGTATTTTCGGTCTTCTCCTAAACTCTGTGTTGTATTGATCACAAATGTAATGTTTCCAACCAATATGATTCAAAATCTGAGCTCTTGAGAGCAAGCCCAGCTAAAACTAAGGTCCCGCTGCACCAGACAGTGCACCAACACCAACATCTCTCTTTGTCCTGAAGCCTTTATAATCTAGCAGAAAATACTACAGTACTTTTTGCCACTGGAGCAACTCCTGAGACCTACTCTACTCTTAAATAACAGCTACCAAATGCTCGCTCATTCAGAGCAGATGTTAATGTGTACTAAGAATTCTGTTAGACTATTTGACAAAAAGCTTTCAAATGGTTTAGCTGAATTTATAAAGAATATTGCTCTCTAGAAAGTCAGATTGACTAAATCAGATTGCTTTAATTTTATTTTTTTTTTAAATTTTATACCAGAAAGGATTTTGCCTTTGAAGGCACCCGAAAAAGTCAATTTACTAAAATACCAGTATGAAAACCATCACATAAACACTTATTAGTGAACCCTTCCATTAAACTGAATGAATTATACACAATGTACAGAATAGATCTTTTCCAATTCAGTTATTGAAGGAAAAATATCTTGTGCAAAGTACTTACTTCAGAAAGGTGCAATGTTTATTGCAAAAGCTCAGAGAGAAAATTTTTATGATCAGAAATGTTAGTTTATCTTACAGTCTCCAGAAACAAACTGTGATCTAATGGCTCCACAAAGACTGGACACATGGAACAACACTTAGTTTTAATTTAAGACAACTGTGGTGACTGAACTATGGGACACAGGATAAATTTTATAATGCAAGATAAATAGCCAGATATTATAGCAAAAGAAAAAAAGGCAGTTGTTGTCATTAATATCTTATAGCTACTAAGAGGGAACAAGAACCACCATGTCTTGCTATGGAAGGCAATAGAACATAGTTATCAAATAATGGAAAATAAATAAATAAACTGCTCACCTAACTTACATAAAAGAATCAGCATCTATTTCTAGCTTTCAGTATAATAAAACTTGTATGAACTGTCTTACATAACACAGGTGAATAATAGTTCCCATTTCCACCACACTAATGGAAAATTAACATTCACAGAGCCCTCTGCTCATCTTAGGACCCTGAAATTCAGAAACATTCTTTTTACATAACCAAACTGTTTTCTGACTACCCCAGTAGCAAGACCTTACCCAGTTTCAGTACATCTCCTTTATGAATGTTCTCTTAAGCCACATTGCCAGAAAAGCAAAAAATAAGAATTGATTTTGACTGTCACCTTTTGAGCAGATATGGTGAGACACTTCATGATACTGTGAAACCTGCAGATATTTACCACCCTAACGTAGCAATTGCATATTGGAAAAGCTGTTCATCATATGTTCTCTTTCTTCTTTTCTTTCTAGCATTTTTGACACTAGTGTCCCTTATGCAAGATTTGCTGCCTTCATTAAAACACAAAGCAAAATTCAAGAAGCCATTCTGAAATCATCAAAATTCTGAGATATGTGCACCTCAAATTTAATATAGTCACATGATGAATACAATAGTCTATTTATACCCATGCCCCAATCAATGCATTAACTGGAATTTGCCACACAAGACATTACATATCCTTAAATTATTCAATGAAAATTGAAGCTTGTAAACAGTCTATGTGTGACAAAAGAATGTATTTATTTCTACTCTTAATCAGGACTAAGGCAGAATTTTTGTTTGAATTTAGAAGATATTCAGCCAATGCAAAATACTTAGACCTTTAAAATAAAAGTTTTTTTTTTTCCAATAATGGTCTTACTTCCATTGTGAAAAGTCAAACAGATGTAAAAAATTGTGTAGTTGTTATAGGTTTTTTTCATCCATTGCAAGTCTAGGTTTTGAATGACAAGCTACAGCATATCTCTCTTTTGATTACTTTTAGAAAATTAAGTAACGTATTTGCTGCCTGTTTCAGTATAATAGAAAAAATAAAGATTGAGATCAGTGTCTACCATAAATATCTAATGCTGTCCTGAAATTCTACCATAAACTTTACTAAACTAATATCACCTCCTTCTTCTTTCTTAGTTTTTAATTTTAGAAAGAAAATTAATTGCATACACCACTGCAAACCAGCATGATGTGAGCAACAATGTGAGAACAAACTCCTTCAGGGAGCTCTAAACAATACAAAAGAAAGAAATAGCCTCTACCTAAAATTTTTTCTGACAATTAAGTGTTGGTAATTAAGTATTTGATAACACAACAGGTCAAATAGTTTTAAAGAAAATGTCTTTTGGAAAACCATTACTCCATTTTTCTGGATTATTATTTATTTTTAAAATTCATATAATTGAGATCTGAATTTTTGTTATTCTGTCTTCCACTCTAACCTTCACCCACATATTTAAACAAAGAAGATTAGAATTATAAAAAATAATGAAATTTTATAATTGATTAAACAACATGTAACCAGATAAAGAAAATCAGATAGCAAGGTATAGTGTGTAGACCTTAGTAAACAGCTGAGAATTCAGACAGAAAATCAGCTTGTAAAGTACCTCATGGTGGAAAACATTTCAACTGGAACTTACAGACAACTACAAAACACAAGCCCTAGGAATTCTAGCTTCAATACCTCTGGTGTTCGCAGAAGTTACCAGAAATACAATTAATTTAAATATCTTTTTATTTTCTTCTACTGTGTGCATTGACACATTCAGTACCGTGGCCAAATGTCTTGTTCAATTAAGAAAACATATTTATTTCAGCATTAATACATTACTTTGTAACACATTCTGGCTAGCACCAGTGCTGGTTCACGAGTACTAGCAATCTCTGAATATTCAAAACTGGATGAAATAGGCATACAGGGGAGGAAGTAGCTCACCTGAAGTAAAGTAATTCTTAAATATTTTTTGGTTCTTATGTTTTCAATTTTTTCATGAGAGCATATCTTTGCCTTTTTTTTTTTTTTAAGTAAAAAAAGACAAACAACTAAATAAAATTTACCAATAAAAGAATAATTCAATTTTCATCTGGTGAAGGTAATGCATGTAATGCTGTGACAGCTCACTTTAAAATATTTTGGGTGTCTCAGAAAGGTGAAGAAGCAGAAGAAACACCATAGAAGTTTTTATTTTTCTTCTTTGTCTACAGAAGAGGAACAGGATTACCAGCTCAAATACTGATGCCTGCTCTGGACATGTTTTGGTGAGACAAATCTCACATCCAAATATTAAGTAGGAAAGAAGTATGTTAGAAGTTTTCTGTAGGATAGAAGTAAATGTTTTATTTAAACAGCTAAATCATGTTACCACTATTTCCATGCCTGCTACTTTCTGTCTCTATGAGAAAACACCAAAGAAACAAAGGAACTGACAAGTTTATACAAAATAAACAATAAATATTACAATAGTCTAGCCAAAACCCCCATTCTTCAATATCTACCCAACCCTGGTCAAACCCATGCCATGTTCCCTGGCCAACTCTTTTTTATTAAGAAACAAACACCTCCACAAATGTGCCAATAAGGTTGTCAGTAGAGAGAAATTCACTGTAAAACACCTAATCACAAAGGACAACAACCTGACAAAAACTGACATCCAAAATTAGGATATGTAAATTTAGCCAAAGTATTATTTAGACAGTTTAAGGCCAGATGCTGGTCCTTCTCTGTCTGCTCTGCATAAACATTAGGGTTTTCATAATGCAGGTTTTTATAATGCAGAGGATTTGTTTGCTTGTTTGTTTTTTAAACAGCTCACTTTTTGAAACAAAATAACATTGACCTGCTGACTTGTCCAGCATGCTTACTGTATGGATTTACTTTATGGTTTTACTCTCAAATAAGACTGTAACGAAAAGCTGTACAGAGTTTGTGAAGTTTGTTGGGATGAAAGGTTCTAAGATTAATAAAGCTATACATGAAAAAAGCCCAGTAAGACTTAGTTGTACTAATTTATATAACTAATATGTATAGAAAGTTATTCCCCAAGAGTGTTACCTTTTCCTGATTGCTTACTGTAAGCAGTTTTAATGACTAGATGTAGAAAGACTCCCAGGCTCACCAGTCATTAAATGACACGGTTCAAACTTCATAAGTTATCTTATCTTCATATCTATGCATCGACACCCACAGATTTAATTATATGCCATAGTGATCTCTGATGCAATGTGAGATGTACTTTTTAAAGACTCATGGAAGCAAATCAGATAAATGTTTTGTTAGGCAAAAGAACCAATATCAACCTCCTTCAAAGCAGTCATTCATTTAGCCACTCATTTCTAAGACATAGTTGGGTTAACTACTCTATTTATACCATGACAAAAGCATTAATAAATTTTTTTAATCTCAAGTGTATTATCTGTACATGTCAGTGATTATAAATGTCCGGATTAGCCTTGCCACTAAGACAAATTTATTAGTATAAAAAAATTGCATCCTCCCTTTCCTTTATTTTTTATATACAGACAAAAAGATAATTGCAAAATGAGTCTAAACCTCAATCCCTTTCCCAGATCCCCATGTCCTAGTACTCTATAACCACTGGAACTGGGGAGGATGAACTCCCCCAAACAGTGAGACAGTTACAGTCAGATACCAGGACATTTGACTGATCCAGTCCAAGAACACTGTTTTCTCCAAGACAAAAAAAGCCCCCCCACATTTATTCATTCTGTTCACGCAGGAAAATTATGTCACTCTGCATTTATGTGTGCTAATAGCTATTTCAAAAATTTTCATAATGAAATGTTTAGAAAATGCATCCTAATTATTACTTACAAGATTTAATTCAATTTTCAGAATAAACAATGCCAGGATTTACAATAAAACCTAAATATAAGCAACAAATTTTCATCTAATGGTGCAAAAGTAGGCAGAACCACATAAGCCACATCAAATTTATTATTTCCCATAGCCCTCAGACATTTTAATGCCCTACTACCAGCCGCAAAAAATTAATTAGAAATTTTTAATAGGATGTAGTAAATTAGAAATTAATTGTGTGCAGTAAAGAAGAATTAAATAATTGATATATTCGTGAAGTAATACTTTTTATAGCTTGAAATAATAAGAAAATATTTTTACTACAAATTTGGGATAAACTATTTTGGTATTTCATCACTTCCATTAGTAATAGTAAAAAAGGTGAAGACCCTTTCAACAGTAAAAGAAAGGTTTAGGGCTTATATATACACAGAAATGAACAACATATGAAGATTACAATACTTGTTAATATTTTGCTTAGCATAAGAAAGAAGCAGTAACTATTTTACTAGGAATTGTTATGTCCTCCCCTTATTAACTTCAAGTCTTTCCATTGCAAATAGCACTTCCGTCAAGAAAGGCCCATGAATTTGTTTTTAAGATGAGCTTGAAGCAAAAAAAAGAAGTGTTTTGCTCAGTGAGGGTCCAGAGCTCATGTATATTATTTGAATAATTTTTACTGAAACCTTAGAAACTGGACAAAATACTGAAATCCATGGGATATCTCAGTCTAGGCCTTCTTTCTTAGGGGCAGGAGCATGCTGCACTCAGAGGTGTTTGAGAAGAGGGCGATACTCAGTGAAAAGAAGCCCACTAATCTCTGAATAAATGTTCCAGTCAATACATAAGTAAGAACTGATGGCATTCATGTAGGCTGGTAAATATGTGTATGTCATTTCAGTGCCTAGTTTGGAACATTTAGTCAAAGTACTATGGATGTGTAAAATTGTAAGGTGAACATTAATAAATAAATAAAAATAAAATANTAAACCGAAGCAGGTGGGACAAAACTGAACTGTCTGAATACAATCTGGAACAAGAAGAATCAGAAATTATTGGTATAACCTTTATCAATCAGTAAAGCAGGAAATAAAACTGAAAATACAAAATCTAAATTATGAAAGTAAAAATTATTATATATAAAAAAAGTATTTTTACAAGCTTTATATTTGAGGGAAAAGCGAGTAAACTATCAATCCACTTACCACTTTGCTTTCACGGTATGAGAATATGTGGCCTTGAGCACTGAAACACTTTTTTCCCTCCTCTACACTCTGATTGCATGTGCTCTATTCCAGAAAAAACTCTTTAAATTCAGTGGTTATTAAACCATCAATATCTATATAATCCAATTTAGCTATAAAAGAGAGAAATTATTAGCATGACCATGACTTTCAGCACTGAAGCCTGGATTCTTGATGTCTTCTTACTTTAAACATCTACAAGACAAATATATGATGTTCCTGACATTACGGTGCAACAGAAAGAAGGTCTAGAGAACACATGAGTCCTTCACAAGCTTTTTCCAGGCTTGGATAAGTACTCTAAAATGGAAATGCTGGACAATTCAATGTATGAATTTGAGATCTGTAATTTACAAGTAATTTCTACATCTACAGTATTCTCAGAAGGCTGAGTGTAATTAATAAGGCCATCACCCAGTATTTAAGGTCCTCCAAGACCTTAAAAACCAGACATAATATCATTGATATTTTATGACTGTAAATACTTGGAAAATTAAAACTATATAATAACAATATTTCTTTAAACAATGAAGTTATGAAGAATAAAGTCCGGACCTTGCCTGTTTGGGCAGAAGCACTCATCAGTGACTAGTCAGAATAGATGCATATCACGAACACAAAGAAATTTCTTTAAAATTCAGACCAGAACTTAATTATTTTGCTATTGTAACTGCACCACCTAAAGTAATAAACTTGCAACCCACAAGCAGATACTAAATCTAAACTGTTGAGCAATTTCTAATACCAATGCAAAGAGCAAATATTCTGAATGTACTGCATTTTTAAAACAACAATACTATTTTTCAGTTCTCAGGTAATGATTCAGGATTGTAACTTCACAGCCTAGTTCTGAAACTGTTAGAGAATTCTCTTTTTGCAGCTGTCTTTTTAGCATTTACCTATAACACAAGAGCAATGTCCCGCAACCCCCCCAGTACTAATCCGTGTTTGCTTCTTTGCCACATATTAACATGGAATTAATTTTCAGTACAACAGAATTTTGGGGTTTTTTTGGTCTAGTTTTGTTTGTTTGTTTGCTTTCTCATATGAAATGGAACATAGATTGGGGCTGCAAGGCAAGCTACAAGAAAAAAAAAAGATATAACAAAGTTTAGATAGATGATTGAAAATTCTATTCCAACATTCAGCCAAGGTAAGATCCCACCATAAAATACAGCACCTGAGCTACCTTGTTGATGATACAGATGGCATTTCAGTTTAGATAATAGTGTGCTATTTTGAGAACTCATGTTCCAGAAAGAGGAATAGGCACAGGAAATAAGAGTCAAGTTGTCTAGCTACCATATTAAAGCAGATTAGAAAACTGTGGCTTAGTGTACCGAGTGAGATCCGATAGGGGAAATGACTGCAGCCTGTAAGAACAGAAGGAGATAAACACCAGGGAGTAGATAGAACTGAACAGCAACTCAGTTCTGGCACAAAAATAAATAAGCAAAGTGCAAGTGCAGGAAGTTGAAGAAGTTAAAAGCTGCCAAACACTAAGGAGTAAAGAGACAGAAGAACCTTTCACAATAATGAGAGCAAAAAAAGTCTTCAAGCACTTTCAAGACACATATCAATATGTTTGAAAGGGATTATATGATGTTCTATCTGTAAAATGTACTTTTAAATCCTGTGTCTCCTAATCATAGAGGAAGCCAATTATAATTTCTTAAAAACTGAAATGTGGTATTTCTTCTCAAAACCACAAGTTCTGCTCTCAGAAAGTCTCAGTGAAAAATTCACAATAAGAGTATTAAAGTATTCATGACCTGAAATGAAACAATTCTATTATTATTCACATTATATATAATGCATAAATGTTGTTTAATATCATGCCATTGTGCAGCAAAAAGGAACACACCTTCCCTCCCCAAATACCTGAAAGAATGCAATTACCTTTTAACCTATATTAATATAATCACCTAATCATACTGTTGACTATTTAATTTTATAACATTTGACTCTATGTATTTAACAAAAATTAATGAACACATTAATCTTTACTTTTCCAAAGCAGTCCTACTTAGAAACAGTATTACACATCTGAATATTCTGTATATTTTTCTCCTGAAACAGTTCCTTGTTGAATACCAGACTATTCACTTGCTTGTGAAAGCATTTTCAAACAAATCTTGTTAATTCTGAATATGGTTTACTAAGCAGCATGATCTCATTAATAAAACAAGTCGCTACTCTAGTAAATCAAAACGCTCAGCTGTTTTAACTGTTTACCTAATGGAAATTCTAATTATCTCTTCAGTCAGCCTCACAGAAGCCTAATACTTTTGAAACAAGACCCAGCAAAATAAAGAGCCAATGAAGAGAATGGGAACAGTGCAACTTCAGACTAAGCATTCTGTCACAAATAAATGTTAAATAACATTGGGTCTGCAGTCTTGAGGTTAATTGGAATATTTTCACACCATGTGAATTTTCATTAGAAAGGTACTTTTGTGAGTCATACTGAACTAAAAGAAATGATTGAGTGACAAATTCATGAATTCATGGGATTTCTAACACAGGGAAAAAAAGAAGAGAGAGAAAGTTTGATGGACTACAAAAAGAAACATTCGTTCTGCAAACATATATTCAAAATATTCCCATGTATATTATAAGAAAATAATAAATGGATAACAGGTGAGATGGAGGCTAGGTCAAAGATAAATGTAAAACAGAATCAGTCTTGTTCTACATTGAAATATAAGTTTCTGCATGACAACACATTCAGGGTCTTTCAGTGTGATGTTCAGTTCTGTATGAACTTCTTTCTTAATGAAGGCAAGCAAGCTGCTTCTAATCTGCTGAGACTTTGAAATGTGAATTTGTAATATCTATGATACATCTTACCTTGGTCTGGGCACTCTCAAAAATCAACCTCTTCTCAGAGAAAAAATATTGTTTTAGGAAAAATGGGAGACAAACACTTTCTTTCATGGTTCAGTTTTTTTCCTAAATGCCTATTTGATGCTGCTCAAGGATAGAAGCACAGTGCCATGAAAGGTGATGGAGTAGAGGCAAAGCAGAGAAGAAAGGATAAGGTTTTATGACACAGTATTACTGTTTGCCACATAGATATGCATGTCTAATTTTACTAATATATATGTTTTTCCAAGAAACACTCAAAACCAGGTCAGAGAAAGGGAGTAGAAATTTTGCTTACATGTGAATTTTATACCTTTTACATACACATTGATAAGCAACTTTAAGTCCTTGATGACATTCTATTTGCTCAGCCACATCTTAGACACCTTTCTCCA
>VXBX01009325.1:0-12507 GCA_013400415.1 Scytalopus superciliaris | reverse complement strand
TGGGGTTTTTTTGGTTGGGTTTTTTTTTGTTTGTTTGTTTTTTTTGTTTGTTTTTTTTGTTTTTTGTTTTTTGTTTTTTTTTTTGTACTTGCAGCAAAGGATTTAGTTTCCTTTTTGGTGCAGCAAGTTTTACAGCAAAGAAATAGCAGCCCAATTCTTAAAAAAGTTTTCTTTACATATTAAAGTTCAGAAGGCACGATCTATTTTTTCAACTGTAAGCCAAAAAGTAGGTTAGTGTTGCAGTCAAAGCAAAACTCTACCTTTAGTTTTAGAGAGATCTAACTTCTTTCAACCTGAAATCCAGTAATTCAATCAAGCAATTCAAATGTACAAATGCCACTGAGTTTAACAAATTTTGCTTCTTTTGCACAAGTAGTAGCTTAAAACATGAATCCAGAGTTTAGCCAAGTCATGTTTTTCAGCTGAAAATATCTACTTCCAAAACATTAGTTTAGAATTAAGCCTTTATACCTTTTACCATTTCAGTCACGTAAGAAAGAAATGAAATATGCCACCAAGAAACTAGAATAATTTTCCTTATGATGCTCAAAGAGCTTGCATGATAAAAAGCATACAAATTAGAAGTGGACACATAAGAACTAAGTGGCTATTCTGTCACACTGCATTTCACACATACACCAAAAAAAAGCATCTTAAAGGTTCTTTGATTAAAACATGAAAAAGGCAAAATAAGCAATACTTGCAAGACATAGTTCATGGAATATCTTTTGTACAGCTCAAAAGTTGATCACATTTCTTCCACAAGATTTTAAAATTAACTCTGATACTTCTGCTGGTCATAAATATCAAATGGAAATTAATGAGCATTTTAAATAAATACCAAACAATTATGTAACTACGGAAGTACCACAATACACCATGCCATCCCATATCTTATTTCTTTTAAAAATCTGTCTTACAACAAATCCATGAAAATTCTTAGTCAACCAGATAAACAGAAATATCTGACCAAAATTGCCACTGGCCACTCAACACTAGAAATCATCCTTAAATAAACTGCAAAACTATACAGATTACCCAGACCTGCAAGTTTCTTAAACACTGCAGAAAACCAGGAAATGGGTTAATCAAATCGTACCTGGATAAATTGCTTGGTTTTCATATGTCCCACATCTCCAGCCTCTATCTGTGCTCTCGACAGCTTTTCTTCAGTCTCAGTTAGCCAGTGATTAAAGCTCTTCATGTCACCATGAAAAAGCTGCCACTTTTCCAAAGATTTGTCAAACCGCCTGCAAGTATAAAAGGAGATGAAATAACAATCTATTGATACTTTATTCGATGAATATAGAAAAACCCCCCACCAGAGTAATGTTGGATGTCTCAGATTAAAATTGGTGTGATACTGATGGCATCATGTATTAGCATTTATAATAGTTACTTCAAATAGAAAAGTGAAATTATCATTAAGAAAATGCATCACAAATCAATGTTTTATCAATTTTTAAATCCCAATTTCTACTTGTTTTGTGTAAAGGGACCCTTTATTAAGCTCTTTTTTTCTATGTATGTTTCACTTCAAATATTTGATATAGTTATAAAAAACCCCAGAAATAAAACCAAAAGTCCTGAAATACAAGGATGATTGAAGCAAAATTAAAATATTAGGAAAACAGGAGTTTGTACAATAAAAAAATAGAAAAGCACTGTTATCATGTCTGCAAGTTTACAGTCCACTACATAAAAGACCAGGTAAGTACTTCTGGCACTTTGGGAAGATCTGACCTATTTTTGCCTACAGTGACTGACAGATTTCTTCA
Organism: Scytalopus superciliaris; assembly: GCA_013400415.1. Lineage (NCBI taxonomy): Eukaryota > Metazoa > Chordata > Aves > Passeriformes > Rhinocryptidae > Scytalopus > Scytalopus superciliaris. The sequence goes on along the minus strand of VXBX01009325.1, from coordinate 10,729 downwards.
AGATCTGTTTGCCTTGGCCACTGCCAAGTATTTAAGAAATAAAATGAAGACAGAAATATAAAGGGTTTTTTTTTGCAGATGGCCTATGTCCTAAGAAATTCAGTTATCTTATGTTTTGGATTGGTGTTGAAAAGCAGTCATTAATAAGTGATTAGCTAGAATATTTAGTTAGCAGATCATCATTAAATGTGCTACTGTTGTTTAGTTTAATAATCCTCCTTTACAGCACTATAATAGGTTTTAGGGTGTACTTAAAGGACAAAAATAAAGATGCTCAATTATTTTTCTAGGAGGTAATCTAGTTCTGTATAGAAAAACTATATGATTGTTTGAATATTAAGGTGTTTACTTCACAAAATAAAATCACATTACTGTCAGGGAATACATATCGTTTTTTCCATTATACTGATGATTTTTTAGAAGAAAATGTAATAATACAAGGGACTGTTGACCTGGTTAAAACTTGTAATCACTAATCTAATATTTATTACAATGACTGTGATAATTTATCATGCTTCTCTTACTTTATTGCTCAAAATTAGTCAAACCATAATTGAAAGGCACAGTATAAAACTTTTTTCAACTACCTTGCTCTGAATTACATGGAAATAAAAATTTACATTTTAAAATAATCTCCTTGAAAATAAAANTATGGTCTCTCATTTTGGACACTACATTAAAACAGCTTTCTTCCTGTTCCTCAGAACATGAAATTACTCTTCTCAGCATGAGGAAGTTTATCAGCAGCTTGAATGGAAAAATTCAGTAGGGGGTGATATTAGCCTCTCTGAATTTGCATTCCAGCACTTGCAAATTGAATCTCATGTCACTCTCCATTCTTCCTTCCTTTGCTTTGGGTTATAAGTGTTGCAAGGAGAAGAAAAGAGAAAAGTTGCACCAAGAAGGTATATTTAAAATTTAAAAGCTAGTGTTTATTGCTCTTGTCTTAAACTTGTTACTCTCAGTATAATAAGTATAAACTAATATTAAACATCAGTAAAAAACACAGGGGATTTATGGACAGGCAAAGCCACTCAATTTCAATGCTCTTTCAGTGATTAAATACCTAAATACGGTCACAATGTTCAGAGAAAATGCAATTGTTGCTGCAGTGGCAGGTGCAGGTTCACTTGAAATGGGGTGTCAAAGGGGACATCAGTGTGTGGCTTCCTCTCACATTGTTATGGGACCACTCGTCCTGAGGATACCTAAGTGAGAGCTTCCCTTGCTAAATCTGTGTATGACATTTACTTACACACAGTACTACTTCAAATAGCTTTTTAAACTTTAAAAAGAGAGACTTTTGTTTGTTTGTTTGCTTGTTTTACCATTTACAATCCTGTTACCAGGTGGTTGGTCTAAAACCCACAAAAGGAGAAGGCTAATTAACTACTGAGCAGCAAAACTGCAGAAGCCTTGGAACAGCAGAAGTAGAAATAAGTCGTAAGAGAGCAATACTCCAAGGACTACAAGAACTCAGTGTGCCTACCTCAGGAATCCCCAGGCACACAGTTGGAGAGATAGGAATGTGTCATTACAGGCCTTGTATACTGTTACCTGGGGATCCACCCTTGTTTGCCATCAGAGACAAGTCATTGAGCTAAAATACAGCAGTGTATCCATTCACCTGTATCTTCATCTACTCCAACTCTTTCCCTATGACAGGCATAAGCCAAAATGGTGTGGTGTCTGTCTGATAGTAGGTGGCTGTCTGATATTTGGACAGTGTTTCCTTTTGGATATGTCCTCCTGTTTTCCTTAGCACACGCTCAGTAACAAGATGCAAATAGGCACGCTGAAGCCAAGCATCGCGTTCTGGACTAGAATGTATGACTTGTATATGTTGTGAAGCATGTAAGCATTGTACATGAGCTCTGACACTTAGAAAGGCAGCCTTATCCCTCCAGCTTGAGCATGTTAGAGTCGACAAGTGAAAAACAACTGGCTCAATACCCTAATTTTTTCATATATGTACTGACAACCCAGCAGGGACCATGTTAAGCAATGGCTTGTGGGAATTATTTCTTTTTATTATATTATGATATAATAGATTTATTTTGCCTATGAACAGCAAGAAAGAAAAAAAGTAAGCAAAGTGAACTACTGAGGCAATATGTAGCAAAATTTACATTGTCATAAAATATTGTTGCTTTCCCTCCTTCAAAGATTACCACTCTTCTAAACCTTTGGACCTGGCTTTCTGTAAGTAAAGTCTAATATAGTTTGGTATTATTGTACATGATACTGCACAGAGAATTGCAGATGTCAGTTTGAATATATTGTCAGTGGAACTCTAAACTATCTATGCAATGGGACTGAATTTGATGTTCCATGTCCTAAGACTGCTGTTTTGAAGAAGCCATGCAAAGGTGAAAAGAAAGGCTTTCAAAAACAGGAAAGTCACAAACATAAGATGGGGTACAAAAGGTTGTTGGCTTGTTGTAAACCAAAACTGAATTTTGAATCTGCTTCAATTAATCCATTGATATTCTGATAACGTTCCTTGATAAACTACGAAACTGACTTTTATGATACATTCTGCTTTAGCAAAACTACACAGTTAATTGGCCCACATGAAAAAGAATATTATTTATACACTTTCCTAAAAGTCACGATTTCTGTAATGAAAATTGTTATAAGAGATGTGCTTTATTCATCAGATTGGAAAAACATTCCATAAACTTAATTTCTATACTGTTGCTAAACAATGTACTGTAGGATTATGCTAATATTAACCTACAAATTATGCAGTTTTGTCAACTTGATTCAGCACAATTAGCACCTTGTAAAAATACACAAAACATCAAAGTAGTATAAATAATTATGTATTAGCATGTGAGAGCATTAACTTTAATACTTAAGGCCATTCCTACAGATAACAAAACAAGAAAAGTTGTTTTTGTCAAGCAACTTCTACAATTAAATTGCTTAAAGAAACAGCTAACCCATTTTCAGAAGTTTTGATGTTTTCATTTTATTTCACAGAATTAATGTTTTTTGAGTGCTTCATTTATATTTAATTTACATATCCTCTCTACATGTGGACTCAAAGTGATTATCTCATTTTAGATGCTGCTACATCTAGATCTTGATCTCAGGTAATGCTTTGGGTCCATTCTGAGACAACACTTAGCTGTTCACATTCTATTCACATCCCTGCACCCTGTCTTACACCCAGAAAATAGCAAATTATCAGAAATAAAAAATAAACTGCAACCAAAATAACCCTAGCCATCCATCAATACAAAATTCAATTTCTCTCCTCTTCCCAGAAAGTAGGTTCTGCAGCATTACATAAATTAAAAACATTCTACACTACAATTACACTATAAATATTTTTATATCTTGAATTATATTGATTGTATTATCCTTCTTGCCCTAGTTACTGATGTCAATCCCTATATCAAAGACAATGGCAAATTGGCTAAGAAAAAGCAGAATCATGTCAATCATTGTTGCGTTTTAGGCACACAAATTTAGTTCTATGAAGCATGAGAGAGAGCAATAAACTTAATAACCATTTACAATTAATAATTGTTCAGAAAATCCATTGGATTCTAATGGACACTGTGCATTAACAGGATAAACAGAAACACTCCATATAATTTATAAAACACATTCTTCTTCTACACTAAATGTCAAAATTTCAATTCTTTTTTTCCTAAAAAAGTTTTCCTTCTTCAGAACAGAGATGCAACAATATATTTTAGAGAACTTTGCCTAGGTACCTGGATTAAAAGTAGGTAACAACTTTTCCCTAGAGGAAATAAATATTTGATTAATTATGACCTAGGTAAAAGAGAAGCATATTTTGCAACTCTCTTACACATATAAATTACTAATGCAATTGGTGATAAAACTAAAAATTCTACAGCTTTCCAAAGTGTAACTATTCAAACATGCCCTGACAAGAAATCCCCCAAACATTTCACATGGAATAAATAGTGAGTCAATTATATGGAAATCCAAACTAGTATTTCTGCCTGCATGTGAAGGGTATGCCCACATTTCATCCCCATGATGGGAGACAGTGTACTTCTAGACACTGTACTTCTAGACAGAATGCTCCTTTGTGTTATTATAACCCACCCTACAGTAGCATCTGTCTGATAAAATGAAGTATGAGTTATGAATTGCCTTTCCTTCTGAGTGATAGTCAGGGTCATGTTCTTCTCCTTCCCACACCCCAGGGGCCCTGACCTGCCTAAGGCCAACTCTGACATGGCACAGCAGCATGACCTGTCACTGGGCTTTGGTGACACCGGCCACATGGGGAGAAATGACTGTGAGAAATTCCATCCCAGGTTTCTGCCTAGGGCTTCAGGGCAATATTTAAACTCAGACCTTGACCTGGACTTCTCTGTAAGTCTGTCCATGGTACACTCTGTTCACTGCTGCCAGAACAGCTCTGCTCTCCACCTCCAAGCATGGTGGGACATCTGGGAGGGGTGTCTCTGCCTGCAGTCCCTTACCACAGCCTTGCTGCGCCCTGACAGTCTCAAACAGCCCTTCTGCACAACTCCAGTGCCCTCTGGAGTTCACCAGAGCCTGAAGCCTCAAACAGCCTGTCTGCTGCTGTTTAAACAACTAAGCAGTATTTCCACTGTCCTTCAATGTCTCAGTACCTATGACTCAGTACCTATGATGGTGTCTGAGAGGCGGGGCAGTCAGCACAGGGACACGGCCATGTCCTAGCAAGAGGTGTTGGACTGCCTGGGCTGCCCAGCTACACCCATGTCCCACCAATAAGGGGTTCATTAACTGCTGGAGGGCGCTAGACAGGCTCCTGGAGAGAGTCTCTTCCAGGTGTGTTTCATCTGAACTGAATCCAGTGCACTTTCTGCTGTGAGGCAGAGCACAGTGAGCAGGTGATCCCAACCCAAATGAAAATACCAGTGAAAGCACATTTTGGCTGGTATCTTCTGCTGCAGTTCAGATCCAGTCTGGGACAAAACTCGACCATAGTTTCCACAACCTGGGCACAGAAACAGATTTGAGACCCAGAATCATAAAGATTCAGCAAGTCATATAGAGTCGGGGGAGATCAGTTCTCAAAAAATCCCCAAATTACCATCATAATTCATAAACGAAAAATTAATTTTGGTGAATTTGCGGCACAGAGTATAAGTATGTGTAATGCTATATTTTAAGTATATATTTCAGGATGTCCCCCCAGTATTCCCCTGTAATTACTATGAAGTGCTTAAATCCTATGATTTCCAATGACAGAGTTCTTAGTTCAACCTGTAATAATATATTTTATCCTCCAAAATTGCCCTGTTCAATTATCTGTTTCCACTGTTTATTTCAAACTCTCCCTACAATGGTGGCTTTAAAGCAGGAGGAGTAACAGAAAAATGATGACACCAGTTAGTGCTGGCTGTTGACTCCCTGAGTCTAAAAGATGTTATTTATCCTGTTAAGGTGTGGTCAATGTGTACAGAATATACTTCTATGTTACTATTATGTTACAGTATATACTGGAAAATGAGACTTCCTCATTTCACTGAAAATGATAGTAATAACTGAGCACTTATCATTATCTTCTTAAAATACTGATGCCTATGTTTTAGTAGGGTTTTTTAATCTTTTACAGCTTTTCAGACAGTTAAAAGCCTTTTTGATAGGTGTTTGGGGTTTTTTCAGCTTTTTTTTTAAGTTTACAATAAAATTTAATTTAAAACACCTTTTCCCCTTAATTTTGAAAATTCATTTGAGATGAGAAACCTAGGTCCAGTTAACAGTGACTAGGTCTTAGTGTAGCATAAGTAAACAGCTCTGTTTCTCTGAAACTAAAATGTTGGTGAAAGTTACAGAAAGTATAAGAATGGAGGAGCAGTGAAAACTGTATTAATGGAAGATGACGTACATCATGCTGCTAAAAGGAGAAAACACTTCTGAGTCAGAAAGAGCCTGTTTAGATGAAATACTTTACAGTGTATTTTCTGTCTCTAACAAAAATATCTTAAATAATTCTGATACCCATTAGTACAACAGAAAAACAAACAAAAATCTATACAATATTCAGAAAGTATGTGTTCCAGTACCATTAAAATTTAATAAGCATTTTCAGAATTGTGGCACTTGGAAATTTGCTTTTTACCTTTGACTACTGTGAATAATGATTTATTGTAGTTAAATAAAGTATTTGCAATGCCCAGGGTAAACAGGAAAATGACAATGCATTTTGTGGAAAAGTAGCTGAATGGCAAAGGTTACCATAACAATGGCAACTACTGCTATTTAAACCTCAAAAAAATAATGGGGTGGTCATGAGGAATTTTATCTGTATAAATATGTATATATACAAATATTCTCCATATATATACATATACATATTATTTAAAAAATAAATATTCAGACTACTATATATGTTAGCTTTGTGAATAACAAAATACCTTAGACGCTGTCGATAAAACTTATCAAGCTAGAAGTTCTTACTTCATGAATAAATAGCAAAAGACATTTTGTCTAACACATATGATTGTACTACCGGTCACATGGAGAATTTAAACAATGTACAGATGACTAAAAGGGTCAATACTGGGAAGTTATTGTCTCTATTCTAAATAGCATGCAGCAGAGAACAGGTTACTCAGAAACTTGATAACTCAAGAAAAAGAATAATTGCTTTCACTCTCCCTGTAAAAATATTAAGTTAGAGACTAAAGAGCTGAGCAAATCACCAATGTGTTATTATAAGCCTAATAAACATTCATCTTGCCATTTATTTTCAAGTTAATGTAATACAGTCCTAGAAAAATAAGACCTTCTAATGACAAAATGTATACTTTGGTGACCTGGAAATGCACCTGCTCATAAACTCATTTCCTCCTCATGATTTAGGGCATGCTGACACTGATACATTTCTGGATTACCCAGATGTGTCACTCAACAAAGCAGTAAAAGATTTTAAGTTCTATATTTTTAAAGCACTCTAAGTGCTTTAGAAGCAAACCCACTTTTCTCCAGTTTTCCCAGGACTGACTGTATGCAGCAGTTTGGAAAGCAGAGTCTCAGTGTGTGTGGTACATGGAACACAGTAAACAATCTCAAATGTATTTTCAGAGCAGTCCACCAGTACTACCAGTTTTGGCAGCAGACACTGTGCTTTTAGGCATAATTACAGTTGTACTCTTTTGAGTGGTGATTTAAAGGTTTTCACACTTAGCACTCAGGGTAACCTAGGTGTCCAGAAATCCCTGAGGAGTGGCTACAGTGCCTACATGGACCAAATTTACTGCATATGTTGCAGTGGCACCTTGACTCCAGATCAGATCTTCTAAATGAAAAACAGGTGACACACAGGGTCAAACTGAGAAGTATGCATTCTATGATATATATGAATACTTACATAAATAGGTATATACTGCACTATATATACTACTTTTCTAACATACTTCTACCAGATTAGACAGCTTTGCAGCAAGAAGGGATAAGCGACAAACAATTCAATGAGGAAAATAAAATTGCTGAGACTTTTTCAGATCATGAAGTTGCAAAAACTTTTAATTCAGAAACTGAAGAAAATTAATATTACGTCTATAACAACTGATCAAATGGACCTCAACATAACTCAGAAAGCCATCTTGTCATTTTAATCTTCCTTTATAGTCAATGTAGAGAACAGATAATATAAATATCTAGAATCAAATATAGACATTATAGCTATAGTGCTATATACAAGGTATACTGACACCACAGGGGCTTGCATATTCACTGATGCCTTTGACACTAAAAACACTTCAGTCTTAGCAATACCCAAAGCAAACATTCACATTTCTTCCTGTTCTATGAATGTGGTACCGAAAGAACATAGTGAATTCTGTGTGTCCAGTACTTTTGTTTAGCCTAACAGTTTTCTGTTCAAAAGGAGTCCAAAGGCACAAGAAAGCTGGGAATTGTGGACTTTAACATGTGAAGCAGATACAACAGGGATTTGATAAGTAACTTTTTCTTCTTCAAATGCTTACCCATGTGTGTAGAGTCACCACTGTCAAAACTGACAACTCCAGAGTGCTTTGAGGCACAGTTTTCAACTTCCCACTTATGACAACATCATTCAGATCCTTTAGCGTCCTAAACACTCTTAATAGACTCCCAATAAGTGACTCTGACACTGATGTACTAATTTCAGAAGTCAGCTGTGTTTCAGTGCAGATGAAGTAACTCCTGTCACCACACTTGTAGAGTACAAATCAGGAGCATTGTAACATGCTGCCTTTGGAAGTTAGAAATGAATGATCTGAAAACTCAATATGTTGATGCAAAACCTGGACACCAAAGACCATTTGCCCGCAGACTAGATGAACACATTTCCTTGCAAGAAGAGAGATATCTGGATCTAGTTGGTTGCTGAATACAAGAAGGTTCAACATTTTCCTATTGTATAGAAATAATGATAGATAGTGGAACTCAGTTTTTTTAGACACCAAGAAAATGTTTGGGCTGTCTGAAGCCATACCAGCATGTAAATGAGGGCAGAGTCAGCAGTGCAAGTATATGCTACCACTTCATTCAACTCAGGAAAGTTTACAATGACTGGATGGAACAGCTTCCAGAAAACCACTGAGTTCTGAGAAGTATAAACTGTGGCTGTCCAGTATAGGGGAGGTTTAGGTTCGGTATTAGGAAAAGGTTCTTCACCCAGAGGGTGGCTGGGCTCTGAACAGGCTCCACAGGGAAGTGGTCACAGCACCAAGACTCAGAGAGCTCAAGAAGCATTTGGACAATGGTCTCAGGCACATGGGCTGTCCTGGGCAGGTGTTGGATTCAATAATGCTTGTGAGTCCCTTCCAACTCAGTATATTCTATGATTCTAAGTCTTGTAAGGAATCCCAAACACATCAACATATCTGTTCATCACTGATCTCAAAGAAAGAATATGTGTGAAGCTACCTCAAATTATGCAAGTTAATAATTGTTAAAAAATTCTTTCTGAAATGATGCAGAGATCAGCTCTGTACAATGTTACATGGTCAGCTACTGTTGCAAAGGCCTTCATAAATCTTTCTGAGCAGTAAAGTGTCTACATTGCCCATCCTGTTCTTCAGTAACCAGGAGGAAAAAAGCAGAATATAATTGAAACATTCCAAGGTTATGCAGATTAAGACTGTAACAGGTAAGTTTAATGCAGTTTCTGTTTACAGTTATCTCCTACCAGAAACAACTTCATTTATTTATTTGGTTTAGAACACAGAAGCTAGACAGAAATCTAGTCTTTGGGGAGCACAGCAGTACAGCAAGAATCAATAGAAACTGAAAAGACATAGTCTGTTTATCAGAGAAAAGAAGCTCACATATTATGAGGCTCTGATCTTTCACATAGTCCATATGTCAGTCCCATTGGACATGAAGACTTGTTCATAAAAGAAAAGATCTGAAATGGAACTCAAAAATAAACTAAACTTAAAAATTACTTGTTCGGTTTAACAATCTTTACAATCTTTATTAACTCACAATACATAAAGTAATTAGTAGAATATATGTGTATATAGATTAGCAGTGTTTAAATTAGACATAATATAGGAATTTGTTTACTTATTTGTTTAAAGTTTGCATTGAGATATTAGAGCTCTGTTTAATGACATAAATAATATATTCCATTTTACTCTAATTTGACTACAAAAACTTTTACTTTCTTGTACAACAATGTGCAATTATGATCCTTAGGAATTATAGCAAAATTCCAGGCATAGAAAATTATGAAGAGAAAAAGATGAGATTTCTAAGCAGATACAATTAACTTCTAGTTATTAAGCGTCCCAGCTAGAGATATTTTTAGTTAATACCCGTTAATGGAAATGTCAGCTATATTAAAAAAGACTTGATAAAAATGCCGATATTTTACTATTGCTACTGTGACCTAACTATTTCATAAGGCATATTTTGCTTCTTTGTAGATAAACTAAACATAGAAAAGTGATGCATAAAGCTCTATCAAATATTTGTGGTACATATTTCACTAAGTGGAGTTTTCACAGCTCATAGTTTCATGTTTTAGAGAGACCCACTTTGGTATGAAAATTCACAACTATAAATCTTTTCAGTACTCTACCATAGCAGAAGACTGTGGGTATTTTATTAGTATAAAGAGTTGGGCAGCTCCATTGTGCTGTTCATATTTTAAACACGTGCACATGGTCATGTTAGTTGGTACATCCAGACTTTGTAGGTGTGTTTACAGCAATAAGAGTATTAGGGTCTTTATCACCCTTTTGTGTCATACAAAGACGTTAATCAGGCACTATGAGAGAATAAATCCATCAACATTTTTTTGAAAGATGTACATTTAGCCTATTTATTTCTGTATTTGCAGTCTCTGGAGACTATAGCTTTTTTTGTGTGTCATAAAAAAACACCCTGAGAACTCTTTCAAGGAAAATTGTCCAGGATTCACAACAAGAATTTTAAATGTTATGGAACACAGGGTTATGTTGAATTTAATGTAGATCTTCTAATTTTCTGACAAAATCAAGGAGTTTGGAATTTTGAAATAAATCTTCCAAAGAAGTCTGCACTTTTCCTCAAAGTAAAATAAATAGATTGTTTGGGCTGTGACAACATTTGCTGTTTCATTGAATTTACAGAGAAGAACACTGAAGCAGAAAAGAGTCCTGAGGAAGGCTGTGAGCAACACAAGGGAGAAGAATGGGTAACGTTTGTGCTGGAATTATATAAATGTCTTTCTTTCAATACTGATCCTCTGTTCTTCTCCACAGACACCCCC
>VXBX01009323.1:9375-36052 GCA_013400415.1 Scytalopus superciliaris | reverse complement strand
GGGGGGGTGCCCCCCATCCCCTCCCATTCGCTGTTCAGCCTCGTGGGGTCCCCCCTTTGCCCTCCTGCCCCATTGTCACCTCCCCCCACCCCCAGGGGACATGGGGGTGACACCTGGGGTCTGTTCCTGCAGGAGGAACTGCAGGGGGAACCCCAACTGCCTGGTGGGCATCGGGGAGCACGTGTGGCTGGGCGAGATCGACGAGAACAGCTTCCACAACATCGACGACCCCAACTGCGAGCGCCGCAAGAAGGTGCCCAAAACCCCCCAAAAAACCCACCCCCAGAGCCTCCCCCAGGCCCGGGGTGAGGGGGAGGGGAGGTGACCCCTGGCCCTTCCTCTGTCCCCACAGAACGCCTTCGTGGGCCTGACCAACCTGGGGGCCACGTGTTACGTGAACACCTTCCTGCAGATGTGGTTCCTGAACCTGGAGCTGCGGCAGGCACTGTACTTGTGCCCCAGCGCCTGCAGCGGGGGCGTCCCCAAGGACACAGGTGGGTGGGGGGCTCTCCTGCCAGGGGGGCATGCCCTCCTTTCCTCCCAAAGCTGCTTGTTGGCTCTGGGGTAAAGCTGATCAGCAGAACCCATGGGCGAAGCTGCAGCCGCTCATCCCGAGGCCACGTCGCTGGGTTGGAGCCTTCAGCTGGGTTTGGGGAGCTCAGCGAGCTTAGTCCAAGGGATTTCTTGGATCAGAGGGATCTGAGCTGGTTGGAAAGCCTAATTTGGGTTGGTTTCCTGCCTGGCCACTTCCCAAAGTGGTTCCCAAAGCCTGGGGATGGTGCTGGGGGTGGAACACTTGGATCAGGGCTGATCTGTACTCCCACAGAGCTGCACTGATCCCATGGGAGGGCAGAAAGGGAGGTCCCAGGTAGGATTAAGGCTCCCAACTGCTCCCAGCTCAGGTGCTGCCCCTGGGGGGGCTCTGGGTCAGCACAGCCCCCTCAGCCCTGCTGCTTTGGGTTGGTTTTAAATGATGTTTCACCATTTGGGCTAAATCAGAAACTGCTTTTGAGGGCAATTGCCCAGGCTGCTTAAACCCTTCACTCAGAGCTCTCACGCACTCTGGGGTGCAATCATGGAATCATTAAGGCTGGAAAAGCCCTCCAAGGTCATCATGTCCAACCATTCCCCCAGCACTGCCGCACTCCTGTGCCACATTCACCACTAACCCATGTCCCCAAGTGCCACAGCCATGTATTCCTTGGACACCTCCAGGGATGGGAACTCCACCACTGCCCTGGGCAGCCTGTTCAAGTCCTTGACCACCCTTTCCATGAAGGAATTTCCCCCAGTATCCAACCTGCCCCTCCTATGGCACAGCCTGAGGCTGTTCCCTTTCCTGTCCCTGTTCCCTGGGAGCAGAGCCCGACCCCCCCGTGGCTCCCCCTCCTGTCAGGAAGTTGCAGAGCACGAATATTTATGGTTGGATTTGATGATCTCAGGGGTCTTTTCCAACCTAAATTATTTTCCAACCTAGACTATTCTCTGTTTGGCCTGTGCTGGGATTTGTCCTCATCACCAACATGAACCCCTTCAGTTCTCCCAACCCTTAAACCTGGCTGCTAAACCTAGTCCTAAACTCATCCTGCCCAAGCCAGAACGAGTGAAATCCCTGGGGCAATCCCTCCTTGCCCTGAACCCCGGCTGTGCCTTGTGTTTTCCCCAGACTATGAGCCCCAGAGCATCTGTGAGCACCTGCAGTACCTGTTTGCGCTGCTGCAGAACAGCAAGCGGCGCTACATCGACCCCTCGGCCTTCGTCAAGGCCCTGGGGCTGGACACGGCCCAGCAGCAGGTGCGTGGGGGCCTGGCCATTCCAGGGACCTGGAATTGCCCTTGGACATCGGTTTGGCCCTTCCCAGCTGGGTCTGGCTGCTGGGGGGCAAGCATGGAGGGAGGAGTGGGGCTGCAGGGGATGGAGAGGGGGCCAGGAGGGATGGGAGGGGGCCAGGGAGATCAGAAGGAGTCCAGGGAGATAGGGAGAAGCCCAGAAAGAGATGGGATGGGCCAGGGAATGATAGGGTTAGAAGAGGAGATCAGGAGGATGGGAACAGATAGTGATGGGATGGGGACAGGATGATCAGGAGTAGGCCAGGGAGCAGTGGGATCACAACAGGGGATGATGGGATGAAGACAGATAGATCAGGAATGTTATGGAATGAGAGGGATCAATGGATTAAGGTCAGGAGGAGCCCAGAGAGCTATGGGATGAGGACAGGGAAATCAGTAGAGGGCAGGGAGGGACAAGATGGGGACAGGGTGATCAAGAGGAGCCCAGGCAACAATAGGATGGGGCTCGGGAGTGATGGGATGAGGGCAGGGACCTCAGTAGGAGGCCGGGGAACAATGGGATGAAGACAGGGAGATCAGGAGGAGCCCAGAGGGCAATGGGGTGGGAACAGGGAGCGATGGGATTAGGCCAGGGAACAATGGGATGGGGACAGATAAAACAGGATGTGGTCAGAAAGATGTGGGTGAGGACAGGGAGCAATGGGATGAGGACTAGAGAGATCAGGAGGAGCCCAGGGAACAATGGGAGGAGGACAGGAAACGATGGGATAAGGACAGGGAGATCAGGAGGAGCCCAGAGAACAATGGGGGAGGAACAGAGAGCAATGGGATGAGGAAAAGAGAGATCAGCGGGAGCCCAGAGAATGATGGGATGGGGCCAGGGAGATGGGAGAAGTCCAGGGAGATCGGGAGAAGCCCAGAAAGATGGGATGAGGCCAGGGAATGATGGGGTTAGAAGAGGAGATCAGGAGGACCCCAGGTACAACGGGATGAGGTCAGGGAGATCAGGAAGAGCCCAGGAAACAATGAGATGAGGTCAGAGAGATCAGAAAGGGCCTGGAAGCACTGGGATGAGGACGGGGAATGCTGGAATGGGAACAGGGAGGGATGGGATGGAGGCAGTGCCCCCAGCACTGTTCCAGGTGGGAGCCAAAGCTCCCCGAGGGCCCTTTTTGAGGTGTCCCGTGGGCTGCTCCTCCCCAGTGGGTGGTTGGGTGGGGCTTGGGGCCCTCCCAGGGCGAGGAGATCCTGGTGGGATCACCAGGAGCCAGCTGGGGTCAGAGGGGAGCGGGGTGGGGGCAGTGCTGCAGGATCCTGGAGAGAGCTCAGGGAAACCCACTTGGGGAGGTAACGGGAGGTTGTTGGAGGAAGGGCCTGAGCACCGGCATGGAATTCCTTGGGAGGGCCAGGAGGGGAAGGAAACGCTCACTGCCAACCAGGGACACCAAAGGGCAGTGGGGAGAGGCCAAAACCTGTTTGTTTTTGGAAGAGCAGAGCCAGGGTGAGAGAGGAAAATCCGAGCTGGGTGTGGGGAAGCTCCGGAGCCTCGCAGGGATCAACCCCGGGGCAGCCTCTCGTTTCTGGGGTGTTTTTATGCCTCTCCTCACCTCTGATCCCAGCAGGGACAGCTGGCTGAGCCTGGAAAATCGACAATCAAGGGCTGGAAAACCCCACAGGAGGGTTTTTATTCTTTCCAGAGCCCTGGGAAGAACAGGGCAGGAGTCAAACCCCCCCCGGCAGGGCTGGCGGGGGGCCAGGGGAGCTCAGCCCTGCTCCCACACCGGGGGCCTCACTCTCCTTTTAGCCAAATTCCTCCTTTTTTCCTTCAGTTCTCCCAACTAGTCCTTATTTGCGATTCTTAGCACGGAGCCTGGGTGCAGCCTGTGTGTGGGGCTCGGGGTAATTAGCACTAAATGAGTGCCAGGGCTGCGATTGTGCTGTGGCAGGTCGTTAATGAACTTCGGGTTTCTCTTTTCAGGATGCCCAGGAGTTTTCCAAGCTGTTCATGTCCCTGCTGGAAGACACTTTATCCAAACAGAAAAACCCCGATGTCCGGAACATCGTGCAAAAGCAGTTCTGTGGAGAGTATGCCTATGTCACTGTGTGAGTATTGGCTCTGGGAGCTGCCTCTGGGGAGAGATTGGAATTTTTAGAAGGATTTGAGAAGGGGAAGATCCCTCCTGCAACCAGAGCAGGCAGGTGAGGTGGTGCAGAAACCCCTTCTGAGAGATCTCGAGCTTTTAGTGTCCTCTTCCTGTGCTTGTGGTGTTTCTGTTTCGGTTTTCCAGCTGCTTTTAGTCCTTTAATGGAAATTCCCCAATTAAACCTGCAAGTCCTGCAGCCAGGAATCGGCATCCTGGGGTTGTATTTTCATTCCTGTGTTTTCAGAGCTGAGGATTTCACCCAAAAATGATAAAAAGTGATTCAGATTTCACCTTAAAAATTATATAAAATGATGCATGTGAGTTGGGAGAGGTCCTGGCAGCTGCTGTTGTGCTGTTTGTACCTTCTTATTGAGTGTTTGTGGGGTGGAATTACAAACATCCTTAACCCTGAGTTCACTTTTCTCCTGCTTTTAAGTGAGCTAATGGGATGGCAAGTCCTGCAGCCAGGAATCAGCATCCTGGGGTTGTGTTTTCATTCCCTTGTTCTCAGAGCTGTGGATTTCACCTTAAAAATTGTATAAAATGATGCATGTGAGTTGTGAGGGGTCCTGGCAGCTGCTGTTGTGCTGTTTGCACCTTCTCAGGGAGCGTTTGTGGGGTGGAATTACGAACATCCTTAACCCTGAGTTCACTTTTCCTCCTGCTTTAATCCAAGGAATATTTTTCTTGTGGCTGGGAAGCTCCAACACATGAACCATGAACTGTCTTCATGTGTTTTTGTCCTCTTTCCAATCCCAGCTGCAACCAGTGTGGCAGAGAATCCAAACTGGTGTCCAAATTTTACGAGCTGGAGTTAAACATCCAAGGACACAAGCAGCTGACAGACTGTATAACAGAATTCCTCAAGGTAGGAGCTCATTGGGCTTGGAATGCTGCTATTTTTAGCTGGGAGTTTTAATTCCTTCCCCCAATTCACAGCCTCTGAGGTCGGTATGGGAGCAAGCTGGCTCAGTCTGATGTATCCAAGTGAAAATGTCTCTTTCTGTGGACAGAGAAAATAAGGATTGAGGCGCAGAGACACTCCCTGCTCATGTTGTGGCTTTAAAAAGCACTTGGAAGTTGCATTTTTAGTTAAAATACTTTGCCAGGAAAGTTGGGGAAAAGTCCCTGGGTGCTCTGGCATGGGGAGTAAGGGAAGGAGGGCTGGTTTCCCTGTTTCCTGTGTCAGTGCTTGTCTGCACAGCAACAGGAGCCATTCCCTGCTGGAAAATGTGCTCTCAGGAATACTGCAGAGTGCTGGGAATAGCTTTGGGAACAGCTGCAAGTGCTCTGAGTTCAGCCTGACAGTTTGCCTGGCTCTGAAGCTCAGCTCCAGCACTCTGAGGTGTGGGTTGCACTGAGCCTTTCAGGACAGAGCTAACCTGACCCTGTCCTGGCTCCCTGGCTGTTGCTGCACTCAGCAAACCGGTTGCTCTGCCTGTGGAAGGTCTGCTATGAAAAAAAACTGGTTTGGGTGCACAAATTAAACCCCTGAATGGGTGAACTTGGTGTTTGTCTGCTCCTCCTTCACACAAAACAACCCAGCAACCTTTTTTAGGGGGGTAGGAATTCTCCTCTGGCCTAATCCTGCTCTTGGGTCTACTTAGGCTCAGGCAGTGACCGTTGCAGGGTGAATTTGGGTGGCTGAGCAGAGGGTTGGAGTTTCCAGGCTAAAATGTGGCTTTGCATTAACTTGGGCCACGTGAACTCGTAAAAGGGGGGATTTAATTATTTCCTTTAGTACAAACCAACTCAGTCAAGTGAGGAGCAAACCTGCCAGTCTTGTGAGAGACCTGAGAACTTGAAATTGGTCTGAAACTGGCCTTAGAGGGAGAGCAGCCTGCACTGGCCATGCTGGGAATTAGTGTGTCTTTTAGCTGAGAGATTAATTTGGGAAGGGCAGCTGAAAAAAGACTTAAACAGTTAAAATCACTTTGGTGCTTTGCAGTCTCCAGCTCCAGAGTAGCTGTGTTGGCTTTTCAGTGCTGAGCTGTTCTCAAGGCCTTTTCTTCTTCCTCTCCACACTCAGGAAGAAAAATTAGAAGGGGACAACCGTTACTTTTGTGAGACTTGTCAGAGCAAGCAGAATGCCACGAGGAAGATCCGCCTGCTCAGCCTGCCCTGCACCCTCAACCTGCAGCTCATGCGCTTCGTGTTCGACCGGTGAGTGGGAACACCCTGGATGCTCTCTGGGAAGCACCTGCTCAGCTCCCCCTGCTTCATCTGAGGGCTCAGGGGGTCTCTGAGCTCCTCTGGGGGACCAAGGGGAGGTATTTTGGGGGGTGAGCTGTTATTGCTGTGCCCTGAGCCAGAGCTTTGCCCCTGCACAGGCAAACTGGCCATAAGAAGAAGCTGAACACCTACATCGGCTTCTCGGAGCTGCTGGACATGGAGCCTTTCATGGAGCAGAAAAGTGAGTTTGGAGAGGGGTTTGGTTGTCTTTTCCTATTGTCTCTCAGCAGATGATTCTGTTCAGGAATAAATTCCTCCCTGGGAGGGTGGGGAGGTTGGCACGGGTTGGGCAGAGAAGCTGTGGCTGCCCCATCCCTGGGAGTGTCCCAGGCCAGGTTGGACAGGGCTTGGAGCAACCTGGGCCGGTGGAAGGTGTCCCTGCCCATGGCACAAGGTGGGCTTTAAAGTCCCTTCCAAGCCAAGCCATTCTGGGATTCCTTTGAATCCTCCTTTTGATGGGAAATTACATCAAGGCTTCCTTGAAGCCTTTGTTTTAAACACCATCCTCGTGAAGTGGGTCGAGGAAGCCACAACCGACTTAACGAGGTCCCGGAAAGGCACAATTTCACGTGCAGACTTTGCTGCCTGGGGAAAACAGAGGGAGGGGAAGGGTGGGGTGGGGTGTGATGCTGCTGGCCTGGGGCTGGGTGTGATGCTGCTGCCTTGCAGACGGCGTGCACGTGTACGAGCTGAGTGCAGTGCTCATCCACCGCGGGGTCAGCGCCTACTCCGGCCACTACATCGCCCACGTCAAGGACCCGCAGAGCGGAGAGTGGTACAAGTTCAACGACGAGGACATTGAGAAGATGGAGGGCAAGAAGCTGCAGCTGGGCATTGAGGAGGATCTGGGTAAAACCTTTCAGCTGGCAGTGCCCTTTTCAAACGGCTCTGTTCCCCCAAAAGCAAGGATTCAGCCTCCTGTTGCTCCCCAAAGCGCCGTTGGGGCTCCAGGGAATGTGTGAAGCAGCAGTTGTGGGAATTACAGCTGGATTTGTTGGGTTTCAGCCCTGTGTGTGTGTTTACACCTCGTGAGCAGCTGCTCTAGTGTTTCTCTGGCTGCCACATAGCAGATAAGATGCTGATAACCCAGGCAGTGGTTGCTATCAGGGTGCAACAGGCAGTGCTGCTTCCTTGGCTGGCATGGGAACAGATAATGGGAACACTTTCAGTTTCCTTAACTCCTTACGGTCTCATTTCCACTGAGATGTTTTCCTTGGAGGCAGTAAGACAAAAATCTCAATCCCAGTAACAACTTGGGGGCTAAACCTGCCTTTTTACTTTGAGCTTTTGACTCCTCCTTGCTGCTTTTCTGTTTTACCATTGCTGGCTCCTCTTGTGCTGCCCAGATCACCGTGTTCCTGGGCTGGAATTCTTGGGGCTTTCTTGGAGAGCTTGGGCTGAGGCTGGACCTGCTGGTTTCTCACCCTGCAGCCAATACATAACAGCAGTTCAGTGTTTAATTGGCATTTTGAGTGCTGGGATTTGCACTTGCTCAGTGCAGGTGCTTCGGGGAAAGCAGGGAAATGAGTAAGAAATTCCACTTGCAGTGCAAGGAATCCACTCCCAGGAATGCTGGCTCACCAGGATGCTTTGCTTTGGTTGGAATTTATGGAATGTTGCCTTTCTTTAAAGCATCCTGAAGGAAAAAACACCTGCAAATTTGAGTTGGGTGTAACCATGAACCTCCCTCTCCCATTTCCATGCCCTCACCTGCTTGATGCTCCTGGAATGTGTCCAGAGATGGGCAAGAGCTGGGGAAGGGTCTGGAGCACAAGGAAAAAGGTCTGGAGAACCTCAGAGGGAGCTGGTGGGGGGGCTCAGCCTGGAGAAATGGAGGCTCAGGGTGGACCGTCTCACTCTCTGCAACTCCCTGACAGGAGGAGGGAGCTGGGGGGACCGGGCTCTGCTTCCAGGGAACAGGGACAGGAGGAGAGGGAACAGCCTCAGGCTGTGCCAGGGAAGGTTTGGATTGGATATTAGAGGAAATTTCTTTGTGAAAAGGGTGATCAGGCACTGTCACAGCTGCCCAGGGCAGTGGTGGCATCCCCATCCCTGGAGGTGTGCAGAAGGTGTGTGGATGTGGCACTTGGGGACAGCTCTGGGTTAATGGTTGGACTGGATGCTCTGTGAGGGCTTTTCCAGCCTCAGTGATTCCAGGTTCTCCCTGCCCCCAGCAGCTGTGTCCCGTTAATGTTTGACTCTCTCAGCCAGGATGGAGCTGCCCAGACCTCTAGTGGTGTAAGGGAAAATTAAACCCTCAAAGGTTGAAGCAGGAGCTGCTCAGCCTCTGTTTTTAACCTCCCCAGAGTGGCAAAATAAGATGCAAATAAACCACTGTGGCCTCGATTTTATAAAGTTTTATGCTTAACCATGAGACAATGTTCTCATTTCCTGTATTTCAATACCAGGCTGTCTGGAGAGGAGAAGGAAAGAGTGTTTAGGAGCCTCTCTAGGCTGGGGGCTCAATATTTTTATCAAGTTTTGTTGTAACAGCAGGAGCAGGTCAGTGACATGAAGTGAAGGTCTGTGGTGGGGGGAGAGCCCTGGCCACAGATGGGAACAATTTAGAAAACAGTTGGAGAAAATGCAAATAAATAGTTTAGGAAGTCCCCTGGCTGGTGTGGGGAGAGGCACATGAATTCTTCCAGAATTTGGGAGAGACAGACTCTTTGCTTGATATTTCAATGGCCCATTTAGCCTTTGACCTATGGAACATTGTCCCTTTAATTTTTTTCTGTATGAATAATGGTCTGATTTTTGAGGCTGCAGCTGTGGATGAGTGTTTTCCTTGCCTGAGAATCCATCTGGATACAGCAGCTCTTGCAACACAACTAGACATCCCCCAGCAGCTGCTCCAAAACAGCCCTTCCCGTGGCTGTTGGTTCCCTAAAAACTTTGCGGGGTGTTTCTTCCCATCCACCTGTAAATAGGATTTTCTTCCCTGAGGATTTGACTCTTTTCTTTGGAGTCAGGACACCAGAACAAGAGGCAAGAGACAGAAAGGATGTTTTTCCAAGAGTTGCTTTTGGCTCAGAGAGATTCCACTGGGGAGAGAAGAAAGGCTCTTGGAGAAGGGAGGTTCAGAACAGGCTCCTAAATTTAGTGCCTTTGATTTACCCAGCAAGGCTGCAGGGATTTGGGGCTTTCTCTGGGATGCAATTTCGAGCTGTGCCAAGCCCAGTGCTTGGCACAGAGGCCTGGCAGAGGGAAGCTGGCTAGGGGGCAAACTCATCCCATTAAAGGAGGCTCAGGCTCGTGCCTTGCTGAGGGTTTCCCCTTCTGTCCCGCAGCGGAGCCGTCGAAGTCGCAGACGCGGAAGCCCAAGTGTGGGAAGGGCACGCACTGCTCCCGCAACGCCTACATGCTGGTGTACAGGCTGCAGGCCAGGGAGAAATCCCTCACTGTCGAGGTGCCAGGTGAGTCACTGGGCAGGCCATCCTGCACTGGGATGCTCCAGCTGGGCCAGGAGTCAGGATTCTGCTCCAAACCCTGGAGACAGGCTGGGAGAGCTGGGGGGGTTCACCTGGAGGAGCTTCGACAGGCTGGGAGAGGCACCTTCCAGGGCCTAAAGGGGCTTCCAGAGAGCTGGAGAGGGATTTGGGACAAGGGTCTGGAGGGACAGGGCCCAGGGAATGGCTTCCCACTGCCAAAGGGTGGAGATAGATGGGATATTGGGAAGAAATCCTTCCCTGTGAGGGTGGGCAGGCCCTGGCACAGGTTGGGCAGAGAAGCTGTGGCTACCCCATGCCTGGGAGTGTCCAAGGCCAGGTCCTGGAGCAACCTGGGCTAGTGGAAGGTGCCCCTGGCCATGGAATAAGATGATCTTTTAAGTCCCTTCCAACCCAAACCATTCCATCGCTCCATGATTTTTGACCTCTCTCCATGAGCCGTGTGGCCCCTCAAGTGTCACGAGCAGTGAAACCCCTGGGCTTTCCCAGCACTTAATTAATATTCTCTACTGATCCCTCCCCTTGCCTTACCCAGCTGGTGAGGATGGGAAGGGGTCAGGAGATGATCCCAAATCCTCTGGGATCCCCTGGGATTGCAGGGCTGAGGGAGAGCAGCATGGTTTGGTGCCAGGGGCACTGCTGGAGGTGAACAGCCCTGGCAGATGTTGGATCCCTCTGTGGCTGCTCCGTCTGTGCCACATCGGGAATAAAGGATGGGAAAGGAGCTCCAAGCGGGAATTGGGGCCGAGCCTCGGAGCTGTGGGGGTGGCAGAGCTCCCTGGGGCTGGGCCTCTGGCTTTAATGATGCTTCACATTTGCTGCTTGATTAGAAATACTAATTAGGCCCCTGGTGCTGAGGTGTGCTCCCCCTTCCTCCCTTTGGATCCCTGCAGAGGAGGTAAATCCTATAAATCATACCCCTTATTCCCCCCTAATGACACCCCCAAACCTCTTCCAGCCCCTCAGCCCTAAAACTCACCCTCCAAGGCATGAAACTTCAGGAATTAATTCTAATTCCTGCCTGGATCTGCCTTTTCAGGCTGTTTCCTGACCGTTCTTGCTCTCCCTTTCCTCCTACCCCCGTGCCCGAAACAATAACTCGACACAAACCTCCCCACCCAGCTCCAAATTCCTGCGTTGCCTTTGTTTCCCGTGGAATCCTGCCAGGGAACAGGGAGCGAAGGGCAGCACTGCAGCTCTCTGCTTGTGGGGAGGTTTCATGCAACTGTAAATTTGAGGCATTTTGCTTTGATGTTGTTAAAAAGCGGCTTTTCTGGGACAGTGGAGAGGCACAACTTGGCTCTGACCTCAAGGAGCTCGGCCTGCCTGGGTTTTCATCCTGGGTATTCTCCAAGGTGGAGACTTTTTTTGCTCAAGAATTACCCTTTCTGCATATATTACAGCTCTTCAAAATAATTCCAAATAGGAAAAGGCCTCAGATAAGCAGAGCTCCCCACTCCTCACACCAGCCTTGCGAGGGAAGTGATTTATCTTCTTTTTTTTCCCTGCTGAGATTTGGCTTTTGGGGTTTTTTCCATCCCTGACAGCAAAAATTGCGTTTCCCTCACCTTTCTGTTGCTGTGCCCTGGCTTATCTCCCATCTCCTGCGGGCTCTTTGCCCTTGGCTTTTGCTGGATCCCAGGCCTCAGGTGTATCCATGAGGAGCTCATTTCCCCCCTTGGGAATGCTGAGTCCTTGGCAGGACAGAGGAGCTGCTCCTAACACAGCAACCAACCCCAAGTAAATTATTTTCTTGGGTGCAAAACGTTGCATTTGATCATCTACAACCACCAGTATTGGGAGAGAGCAACGCCCACGTGCTTGGCTTGGGGAAGGACCTCTCGCTGAGGGAATTTTTAGGTTTCTTATCCCCAGATAACCCCTGATAATTAGCACAGCTGGCATTTTCTCCTTTTTCTTTCCTCCCCCTCCAGCTTTCCTGCAGGAGCTGGTGGAGAGGGATAACTGCAAGTTTGAGGAGTGGTGCAACGAGATGGCCGAGATGCGCAAGCAGAGCGTGGCCAGGGGCAAGATCAAACACGAGGAGGTGAAGGAGCTCTACCAAAGGTTACCCGCCGAAGCTGGTCTGTGAGCCATTGTGGAGCATTTCTCTAGTAGAGCTGTTAAGATCAGTGATGATTTGTGACTAACCTTGCCCTCCCTGCAGGGCATTCCCACAGCCCCTGCAGGAGGGAAGCTTTGTGCATGCTTACATTTGTTTTCCCTCGCTTCTTTTCCTGCCTTAACCTATTTTTTCCTCCCTTCTTGCTCGTTCCCGTGGCCTCTGGCGTCGCTGATTCCCTCTTGCTCCTTCCCCATCCGTCAGCCTCATGCTTTGTGACTCTTTTCTTCTGCCTGCTGAGCAGCTCGTTAGGAGCAGCGAGGCAGAACTGCCTGCTCCCAAATTGCCAGCTTGGGGCAGGTTTGGGAGCTGGTGATCCTGGTTTATCAGCAGGTAACTGGGAGAGTGCCTGACCTCCAGCAGAGAGTCAGTGGATCCATCCCTGCCAGTGCCTCGGAGCTCCATGTCTGAGCTTTGTGGTGGCTGAGGTTAATCCTTTCTTCCTGCTCCTCGTGTCTTGTCACCTCTACAAGGGTTTTTATTCCCCACCTTGTTTTTCTCTCCCATTTCCCTCAAAGTGAGTGTAGGGACACTTGTTCTGTCCATGCAGCCTGGGAATTTTCACTTTGTGAACTCCAGGAAATTCATAATTAATGACTTAAAAGTGGGTTTAATTGTGTGGCCTGTTAGAGAATGTGATGCTCAGCTGTTACTGCTGGGTGCTCAGAGCCAGCACAGAGGTGGGAGCAGCCCAAAGGACACTGCTGCTCCTGTGAACCTGCCCCTCCAATTCAGGAATTCAGGGGTTTCACTCTGGAGCAGGAGGTTGTCACAGCTCATCCCGAGTCCCCCCAAGCAGCGTTCAGATGTCACAGTGAGATCAGAGCTGTGCTGGAGGGATGAACCTGCCCTGAGTCACCTGCAAAAAGGAGCAGCAGCAACAATTCCACTGTGGTTTCCCTCAGCAGCAACAGAACAGTTTGCTCTCGGCTTTTCTACCATGACAGAGGAGTAAATCCTAAAAAGATGGTTTTTACAAGTGCAGTTGAAGCTGTTCACCCCCAACCTGGAGCTGCCAGGCCCCAGAGCAGTGCCCCGAGGCACCCAGTGGACACAGCCCGGGCACAGCTGGAGGCAGCACCACTGCGGGGCCGGGGGCTCTGCTTGCTCCCTCTGCAGCTGTGCAGACACGTTTGCTGCCAGCTTTGTGCAGGCTGGCCCAGAAAAAACGGCCTTTCTGGGGGAGGCAGCTTTCATCCCAAACTGGCAAAGCCGTTCTGACAGCGCCGGAATTCTCCGGAGGTCACGGCTGCGGAGGGCGTTGCGTAAGATGAAAACACCATGGATTGAGGCTGTGGAGGGAAAGAGGCTCCTCAGAGCTCCAGTGTGGGCTGGACACAGAGTGTTTTGAGTGTTTTCCTGCCTTCTGTGTTCTCCTGTCGCTTCCCTGTTGCTCCTTCCTGGGAAACATCAAGGATTTGGGTTTCGGTTGATAAATGTGGCTCAGGGCTTCGTTTCCCCGCGGTTTCAGAGCTGCCTTTGTGGCAGCACAGAGCGGGTTTCACATTCCTGATTTCCTCCTCCTTTCCCCCCAGGAGAGCTGTAGATCCATCCTGTGCCTCGGTACTGAGACGCAGAGGGGTCCCCCAAACCATTTCCCTGCTCCTGCAGGCGCTGACCTGCTCCTGAACCTGCTTCGTGCAGGTGCTTCTCCTTCAGCAAACAAGGGCGGAGCTGCTGCTCTGCTTCAGCAAAACGCCCGAGCAAGGGGCCATTTGCATTGTAAATGTTAAAATCTGTGAGTGTTTCTCACCCAGAGTTGTAAGAAAAACACTGGAATTTTGGGTGCTGAAGGGCCTCTTTGCTGTTGTTGCCTTTGATTTTCAAATTACCCCGATGAACTCTCTCTGTTGTAGAAAAGCCTTTAATGTGTGATTATAATTTAAATATTGTATCAGTCCCTCGATGGATGGTGGGAAAACCTTCCCCTTTCCTCGACTGCACTCCAGTAATTCCCCAAAGGTTTGAAAGCACTCCCATTCCTCCTTGGAGCTGTTCCATATTGATTGCTGAATCCGAAATGACCTGAACTTCTTGGTATCTCCTGTCTTGTAAATCTGTGACACGGAGCTGAGGACTGGGATGGGAGAAGCTGGATCAGATGTTTGAAAACTTGTCCCTCAGAGATGTAATCAGCAGTGATTGCCTGTTAATTTTTAAGAGGAATTCCAAAGTACCACCTGGTGTTGGAGCTGAGCATCCGGGCTTGTTCCTCTTTGTGGTTTCTCCCCTCCCAGGTTCCCCCTACGACTTCATCTCTCTGGAATGGCTGCAGAAATGGCTGGATGAGTCCACCCCTCCCAAACCTATTGATAACACGGCCTGCCTGTGTTCCCACGGCAAACTCCATCCCGATAAAATATCCCTGATGAAGAGGATCTCGGAATACGTGGCCGATTTCTTCTACCGGCGCTACGGGGGAGGGCCCCGGCTCAACGGTAACACCCCCAGCCACCTCCTGGGGCTGCTGGGGGGGATTCAGAGCCTTCCTCTGGTCCCAGCCCCCTTTGGAGCCATCCCTTACCATCACAACTCTATTCCAGAGCTTTAGTGCTCTGCTGTTTCCAGGGGGGTTTTTTAATATTGCTTAATTCTGTTGATATTCCCCAAACCCGTTTGGTGGGGTTGCAGGGTCTGCCCTGTCCAGGAGGGGCTGTGCCTGGAGGAATGCTGAGGATTCCTTGGGAAGTACAGCACTTGGGAGGTTTGAAGGGGATTCCAGGGAATCAAACTGGCACAAGGAACCCCCCAAACTCTTGACAGTTGTTCTCTGTTCCTGCAGCACCCGCAGCTCCTCTGTGGGGGCAGAGCCTCATGGAGCCCAAAAAATCCCTCCCTGTCTGTCACCTCATCCAAGGAACCCAGACCTGTTGGCCCACGTGCTCCTGCTGGAGCATCTGCCACACATTCAGCTTTTTGGGGTCAGCCCAGCCCCTCCAGGCTTTGGCCACCCCTTCCTCAAGCCCCAGGCTTGGTTCCTTTGAGGAAAGAGCTCAATAACTCCCACTGAGACCAAATTAGCTCAGCTCCTACCAGGAGCTTGTAGGGAAGGAACTGCTGGTGACGCAGGAAGCCTTTGTGGGGAAAAACAGGGCAAGGTTTATTAGTCAAGTGGAAGATTTCCTGGAGGGATGTGGGCTGAGTGTGGCTGGGAGGGATGAAAGGATGGATGGACATGCTGCTTCCCTTCCCCTCCTGCTCCCAGATGAAAATACACACCCAGCTGTAGCATTTCCACTGTTTGGTCCAGTGTAGCCCTGCAGGAGGGTGTTTTTCCCTGGGTTTAACTGGGAAAATGCCATGGTGCAGGTGTTTTCCTGGCATGTGCCTTTGCCTCCCGTGGTTGGGCTGATGTGGCTCCCTGGAACTGCAAGCTGTGGATGGCAAAAGCTGGAATAGAGCAGTGGAGGGAATGAAACAGATTTCATCTCATATGAAACGTTTTATGCTTATTTAGCCTCAAATCTGGCCTGACCTGGCTGGGAACATCAGGATCTCCTCGTTTACACATGGAATCTCCTGTCCTGGGGCTGGATAGTTGGCACACACCTGTGTGAGGGTGTTCAAAGCAGCAGGGAGATACCTGGGCAGTAAATAGTGCAATAAATCGTGTTTCTTTCCCCCCCACCCCAGTCAAAGCACTTTGCAAGGACTGTGTGGTGGAAAGGTGTCGAATCCTGAGGCTCAAAAACCAGCTCAACGAGGATTACAAAGCCGTGACCAACCTGCTCAAGGTCACAGTCAAGGGGTATGTGAGTCCCAAACGCTTTTCAGAAGTGCTTCAACAGCTCCGTGCTAAAGATTGCACTGTTTGGGCTCTGAAGGGGAAGAGGGCTGTGATTTTTGTGATGCCAATGTGGTTCTCTCCCTTCAGGAACGACGGGTTTTGGGTTGGCAAAGCGTCTTTGAGGAGCTGGCGTCAGCTGGCTCTGGAGCAACTGAACGAGCAGGATGAAGATGCGGAGCACAGTAATGGGAAAATGAATGGAAACGCACAAAACAGAGGTTATTTCCTCCTAATTTCTGCTGTCCAGCTCTGCCTGGTCCCTCCCAACAAAAGACACCTCAGGTGTTTTCTGTAGTTGTTTTGTTTCCCTTGTATGAGCAGGGAGGAAAGGACAATAAATCAAATAAACTCCTTCATTTAAGGAGCTTTTTCTTTGCTAAGCTTGAAAACCGCGGGGTGATCTTCATACCTGGAGAGGGAGATGAGGTGATAAGTGGTTTTACAAAGCTGTGTGATCTTTTCATCCACTTTTCTCTGAATGAGAGAGCACAGGGGGAGGAAGAAACATGAAAATTACCTTGGGGAAGGGACGATGATGATGTTTGTTGTGAAGGCTGAGGGATGAAACAGCACAGCTGATGCAGCAGCAGTGCTGGGAAAACACAGCCTAGGAACAAAAATCATTAATTGGACTCAATTCTGTGAGACTCGATGGGGGGTTGTTTGCCTTCTGCTCTTTACATCTTTAGAAATCACATTTTATTGAGCTTTTTGGAACTGAGAGCAAGAAGCTGGTTGGAATGAAAAGGGATGATTGCTCATGGCATTGATCTTGGGCTTGGGGGTTGGAGAACAGCCGATAATGTCTGTAAGGTGGAGCACTGAGGAAAGGGCACTTCTGAGCTGCCACCCCTTGGGGTGGGAGTCACTGATTTACAACAGGTTGCAACTCCCCATAGTACACCTGAATTACTTACAGGTCAAGTTGTTGGCCAGCTCGTTAGAGGCTCTTTCTGCCACCTCATTGTCTTGGTGATGCTCCACACGGCGGCTTCTGCCTGTCGAGTTAGGGATTTGAACTGTAATTTAGACCTCGATGTGGGGCTTGTCAACCCCCTGCCATGCTCCCCCTCGGCTTGTCAGGCAGCATCTGGTTTAAATCAGGAATTTTGCCAGGAATTCTGCTCCCTTTGCTCTTACCTAGGCTTGTGTTTAGGTTAAACTCGGAGATCCTTGGGAGCAGCGAACCCCCTGCGGTGTTCCAGCCCTAACAAATGCATCCTTTGTAATCTCACAAAGGCTTGGCTTGTGCTCCACACACTTCAAAGCCCTCCTACGTGGCCTGGAGGCTGCAATCCCGCCTGCCCAGAGGCCAAGACATCAGAGAACAACAAAGTTCCTTCCAAACTTTCCCTTGGGTTGAGGGTTTTGCTGTAATTTGAAAGGCGACCTCTCTCCTTTCCCCCAGAAGACTTTTGCTTGGGAGAGGAACTCCCTGCAATCCTCTTGTCTTATTATTATTTCTCTTTTTTTTTCAATCAGATGAATCAAACGAAGAGAAGAGGGAGGAGGAAGAGGAGTTAAATTTTAATGAAGACATCGTTTGCCCACATGGTGAGTCTCTCCGGGGGCTGGAGCTCAATGTCCCCGTTGTGTCCCACTGCTCCATCATTAACCTTGCAGCCCCAACTGCAGCAGCTCCTCCAGCCGAGGAGCCACTGCAGAAATGGGCCTAATTCTCCTTTTCCTGGTGTTCCTTGCACCCAGAAGTTTCATTTGCAGCCAGTTTGAGGTCACAGGCAGATTGTGTGAGGGCTCAGCCAAGCTGAGCTTCTCCCCCTCTCATCACAGGCAGCCACTTGGAAGCTGTAAAAGCATTAGGCGAGAAAGAGGTGCAGTAAATCACTCCAGGTGGGAGCTGAGAGGATCCATTTAATCCCCTGGTTTACATTAGAACAGGAGCACTCACCCAGCACCTGGGCTGGCACCTCTGGATATTGATCTCCCAACCTGCTGAGCTTTGGGGTGTGTTTACGGAAGGTTTTGACCCCGTGTCCTTGTTTTCCAAGCGATGCCTCATTAGCTGCATCCTTGGCTACCCTGGTGTTTAAATCTCACTCTTTTAGCTCCTATTCCCAGATTTAACTCTGTTTTACTAAACCTCCTCGTTGTAGGCATCAATTTCCCTCCCAGGGATGCTCCATCTTAGCCCTAATAAGACAGAAAAATGCCATTAATCAGCCACACTCCTCCTGTCATCAGGGCTAATCAAGAACCCGGAGCAAGGCTGGGGAAGGCTCCTTTTCCAGCAGGGTGTTTAAGCACTTTGTCACGATTTGAGCTGTTACTCAGAGCCCTGAAAGCCACGTTTCCCATTGCCTCGAGGCTGCTGCTGTTCAATAAAAGCAGGGAGTGTGGGGATGGAACGTTTATGTAGCCAGACACGATAAAAAATAGGCCAATAGGCCTTTGGAAAATATTATGGTGTTAAATTGCTGGTTGATCTGTGACTCTGGGTCAGAGCAGAATAAATAATACTAAATAAAGGGGCTGCTGGCAGGGCAGGGTTTGTTGTCTTGAGCTAACCTTTGATTATTCATGGAAAACAACCTTTCCACCTTGAAAAATTCCCTCTGGAGTGGATCAGCAAATCTGTAGTCTTGTTCCTACAGCCTTAATTTTATGGTGGAGGAGGTTCCCGCCTCCGTGGGAGGCTCTGGAAAAGCCAGGGCTGGATCAGTGAGGGCTGGCTGGCCTCCAGGAATGCCACCCGGGCGTTCCCTTCTCAGCTCCCTCTGCATCCCTGCTGCAATTCCTTGCTCTCCAGTAGCTGCCTCATCCCAGGGAATAATTTTTTCCAGATCCCCAGTTAAGTCTTCTTTGATGTCTGTGCCCAAAACATGTCCCTGGATGGTGGGAGTGGGAAGCAGGGTCAGCAGTGGTTGGGATCATCTTCCAGATGGCAAAACACTTGTTCCTGCACACCCAGAGCTGATTTTTCCACCTCTTTCACTCACCATATTAATCTGTTTTCATTAATCATGTGGTGTCAAGGCATCTATTTGTACAAGCTCCTCTTCTTCCCCATCCTTGGCTCCAGACAACATCCTGGTCCAGCCTCCGGAGCCACTTGGCCGTGTTGGATGAGGCCCAAGTGGCCAAGTGCTGCATGGAAGCCTGACCTTTGTTTATTAGAGGAAAAGCAGGAGGGGAGTGTTGCTATTTTTCCCTCTCCAGGGCTGGCCAAATTCCAGGCTGGGCTGGAGCGAGTGCCGAGCCTGAGGAGCTGCTTGTCATGTTAAAGAGCTCCCAGAGGGTGGGGAGGAAGGAGTTTCTCTCCCTCTCCTCCCTCTGCAGCTCTCCAGGCTGTAGAAAAGCAGATAATAAGGTATTGTGCCCTTTGCACACGGCAGTGGCTGTTTTCCTTCCCTCTTGCTGGTGCAATCCCCACCGAGGCAGGAATATTCCCAAATCCGGTTCGCATCCCGGTGTCGCAACGGCTGCTCCTCATGTCTCTGTGCCTGCACACAGCACAGTGACTTCCAGCTGCTGTCTCACAGGGAGCTGTGGTTGTGTTTTCCCCTTGGATATCATCACCCCTGCAAGGGGCAGCTGGTCAGATCCTGGAGCCTTCTCCCGTTTTCCCAAGCCTTGTTTATCCGGAGTGTGCACGTGGTGTCCAGGTGGCTAAGCGTGTCTCCTGCTCCCACCCCTGAAAGGGCAGGCAGGAATGGCTCCTGCTAAACCCTTCCTGGGTTTTTTGAACTGCTGGAGTATTGGGATAAATCATTCTGATACCAGGATAAATAATCCTGGTGGATAAATAAGTTGTCCGGGGCACAGCTGGTGGATCTTGCCTGGTGCCTTCAGCCCCTGGCAATGCCCCAGAGCAAATTTAGGGTGAAAATCTGCCCTTCCCACATTTTGAGGTGCTTGGACAGGGCATGAGAAGCCATCTGAGATTCCACAGTGGGAGTTTGGGGTTTTCAAGGATGTGGAAAGCATCTGGCTTCTGTTCCATGGGACACAAGGTCAATCTGGGCCTTGGTGCATGGAGGCACCAGGAGGATAGCCAGGAGCAGGAACCAGTAGCCCTGTGCCCAGTTTGGCTTTTCCCAACCTCCCCCCTTGTGTTTGATCAGCTTGGAAATCCACAGGACATTTTTATGAATTAAAATTACTATTGTTTTTCCCTGTCCAAGGGAAGTGAGGAAGGAGTCGAAGGTGACTTTGTAGGCTGGGCTGGTTTTTGCTGATGTGGTGTTGGCTGCTAAACGTGTGGATCTCTTCCCCCATGTTTATTTCCCTGTAATCTCTTCGATCAAGGGCTGCAAAACATCCCTGGGATGTTGGGATGAAAGCCCTTCCCTTGGTTCTGTCCCTGCAGGTGACCTGTGCATCTCCGAGAACGAGCGGAGGGTGGTTTCCAAGGAAGCCTGGGAGAAACTCAAGCAATATTTTCCAAAAGCCCCTGAGTTCCCCAATAACAAAGAGTGCTGTTCCCAGTGCAAGGTATTTGCCAAACATTCCCCCTGTGTTGACTGTGAACGCTGGCTGTGTTTCTGGTTTCCCTTTCGGCACAGCTGGGATGTCACTCCCTGTTTCCTGCAGATCCTGGAGCGCGAAGGGGAGGAAAACGAAGCTCTGCATAAGATGATGGCCAGTGAGCAGAAGACTTCTCTCCAGAACCTGTTCCATGATAAATGCAGGCCTTGCCTGGGCAGTTGGCCTCAGGTAGGGAAGGAGGGGCACCAGGGAATGGGGGGAGATTTTATTGGCTTTTATCCCTCTCCTTCCTCGAGAAACTGTGGCTGCCCCATCCCTGGAAGTGTCCCAGCCAGGTGGGATGAGGCTTGGAGCAACCTGGTCTAGTGAAAGGGTGGGGATCCTTAAGAAGCAGATCCTTAAGGACTTTTCTGGCCCAGACCATTCCATAATCTCTGGCTCAGCCTGTGCCAGCAGAGCTCACACATGTGTTGTGCCGAGGTGTGATTTCCCTGGATTAGCTGTGCTGGCACAAAGCCTGAAGAGCCACGGGAATGGCTCCTGTGCCAAGGGAGCTGTGGCTGGCCCGGAGTCAGGGAGATAACAGGGGCAGGATTGCTACTGGGGCTGTAGCTGTCTCTGGAAGGTGATGCCATGGAAGTGGCTTTTCCACCCCTCTCCATCTGCCTTCCCAGGCTGGAGGATGCTGGAGCACACCTGAATTCTGCCCCACCACCAGCTTTGGCTGCTCCAGGTGTGCTCCAGCATCCTCCTGCATCCCAAGAGCTCAGGAGGAGCTTCCCAAAGTGCTGGCACCCTCTAAAGAGCAGCAGTGGCCATGCAGGCCCTTTCCTGGTGGCTTCTCCAGGACTTTTTGGGGATTTGAGGTAGCCCAAAAGGAAGGGCCAAAGCTCTTGGCTCCAGTCCTTGGCTCCTGGGAGTCTCGTGGTGCTGATTAATGGTTGACTCTCAGTCCTGCCAAGGTGTTTTGGCAGGTCTCTGCGTCAGTCCCTCCCTGTTCCAGCTGGGAGTAAATATTGAGGCAGTGTGGATCCATGGCTTGGACCCAGGGCTCCCAAAAGGCTTTAAAAGGAGTTTCCCTTTTGTGCTGAGCTGGAGAGTTCCAAGTCCTGCCAGTGGTGTTTAAGGGTTGTATCTGGTTGGATTTGCCTTTGGAGCTAGAGTAGGTGATGGAAAGCTGGAGCTCAAAGCTGTGGGTCAGGAACAGGAGGGTCTGTCCACCAGCAAGGCTGGATCTTCCTTTCCATTTGGATCTTCCTTTCCCGTGGAATTTCCCAAGGGAGCCTGAAAAAATTGCTGAGGATCTTTCCCTCAAGCTTTTGGAGTTTTCCTGATCCAGAAGCAGTTGAGGTTTGGGGAGGAAAACAAGCAGAGGGGCTTGATTAAGAGATGAAGGGAAGATTAAAAAAATACATATATGTTCCTCAGGTGTGCTGAATTTTCCTGCAGAAAGCTGGAGCAAGCCTTAAATCCATGTTAGGGAAGGTGATGAGGATATGGAAGTGATTTTGTCACGCAGCTCTTGGGGTCTGGGTGGTTTCCTGTCCAGGAGAAAACAATTTAGTGGTAAATGGGGACAAAAAGACAGGATTTATCCCCAAAATGCTGCCTCGTTGGGTGAACAGCTGGGGTTTTGTATCCCTGCTGCTGCCAAAAGGAAAAACCTGTGGATTTTGATGTTGGAAGCAAATGAGGGAGGTTGGGGTGGCCTCAGCCCACACCTGTAGGGCTCCAGGGACTCACCTGCTTCCCACTCCGAGTACCCAGCGAGAGAAAACAGTGCTTGGCTGCTCCAGGGAAATGCTCCTTTCCTGCTGGGAATTAAAGGTAATTGGATTGAAAGCTCGTCTAACTTTGTAATAAACATGAGATTAGTAAAGTCAGTGCTTAGTACTTGATCCCAAATTATTTTCCCTGGCTTTCCCTGCGTGCTTGGAGGAGTTGTCATGGTAAAACCGCGCCGAGGTCTCGGAGGGAGCGAGTGCTGCCAAAGAACCTGCCTCTGGATCATTAATAAGGTCCCTTTTCCTTCTCTTTTCCCCCAGGAGACGGATGAGCTGTACATTGTTTCACAGTTCTTTGTAGAAGAGTGGAGGAAATTTGTCAGGTAACTTGGCTGGAGGTTTCTGCTGCTTTTCATCCCTTATTTTGCGGGCTGGAGATAACATTTTCCTTCTGACTCCCAGCACGGTGCGTCCGTGGAAACAAGGAAGCTGATTTTTGCAGGGCTCCCGTTGGTTATAAGACACTGAATTTCCTTGTTTACTGTGTGTTAACCAGATGGTGGGATTAGCTGGTAACCTGATTAGTTTTTTCATCTGTCTGGAGCTGTATCCCGAAGGTCACCTCTCAGCCCTGTCTCCCTGGGCTGGAGATGGAAATCTCCCCCGGACAGAGTCGTTTTGCAATGCAGAGGAACGCGGATCTGATTTCCTCAGCACTCGTGGTTAATATTCCACGTTGAAATGCCTTCTGTAAATAAGTCACCTGTGGTTTCTTCTTGGCTGCCTGCAGAGCTGGGGGGGTTTGGTGGGATAACCCACTGCAGCTTCCCAAACCTCTTCCCTGTTGCAGGAGGCCGACGCGCTGCAGCCCCGTGTCCTCCATAGCCAACAGTGTCCTGCTCTGCCCCCACGGGGGGCTCATGTTCACCTTCGCTTCCATGACCAAAGAAGACTCCAAACAGTGAGTTTCTTCCCTTCCCATGTTTTCCTTTCAGCAGGAGCCCCGGGAGAACACTCCCAAAGGAACATTTGTGCTGCTGAGCTGCAGCAAGACGAGGAGCAAATCCTTTCCCTCAAACTAAATCAACACCTCGGCTTTCTCAGCCTTCCTGCAAGGCAAGACCTAAATTGTCCAAGGATGCTGGGTCAGGAAAAAAGAGCTTCCTTCAGCTTGGTTGGTTCCTGACAATGAGCACCCTGGATGTGACCGGGGCGCAGGCACATCCTGCTTTTCCTCACCCTTTGCTCTCCGTGTGCTCCCCCCCGGAGCGCTGGCGGCGGGGCGGCACTTCATGCTCCGTGGCGTTGCTCCTGCAGTGATGCAGCACTAAAAGTAGGAAATCTTCCACTCCTTCCCTCCTCCATCCCTGCCTCCGGCACGGCGGGAGCACAGCAGCGTCACTAATCCCAGCCTGCCACGATCCCAGGCAGCTGAGTTTGGGGGGGATTGCTTTGGTTTAAGAAGCTGGAAAGCCTCAAAAGGGAGGGGGTGTTTTGGGAACTCCGGGCTTGGCTTTTCCATGTCATAAAGCACCTGCCTGTTCCTTTGCACAGTATAGCTCTGATATGGCCCAGCGAGTGGGAGAGGATCCAAAAGCTCTTTGTGGTGGATCACGTCATCAAGATCACCCGCACGCAGGGCCCGGGGCCCGAGGGCACGCGCTACACCTCGGAGCCCCGTGAGTGACTCCTGCTCCCTGGGCTCTGGGAATGGCCCTGCTGGGATACACCCTGAAATCTGAGGGGATTGGTGGTAAATGTGGAGCTTGGCAGATTCCCCGCCCACAGCTGTGTCCAGCTCAGGGGTTCCCAGCTCAGGAGGGATGTGGAGCAAGGGCAGGGATGGCCATGGGGATGCTCTGAGGGCTGGAGATGCTCTGGGAGAGCTGGGGGGTTCACCTGGAGAGAAGGTTCCAGGGAGACCTGAGAGCCCCTTCCAGTGCCTAAAGGGGCTCCTGGAGAGGGACTTGGGACAAGGGATGGAGGGGCAGGACAAGAGGGAATGGCTTCCTACTGCCAGAGGGCAAGGTTAGGTGGGATATTGGAAAGGAATTCTTGGCTGTGAGGGTGGGGAGGTTGGCACAGGTTGGGCAGAGAAGATGTGGCTGCCCCATCCCTGGGAGTGTCCAAGGCCGGGTTGGAGCAACCTTGGGCTGGTGGGAGGTGTCCCTGCCCATGGCAGGGATGATCTTTAAGGTCCTTTCCAACCCAAACCACTGTGGGATTTGATGTGTGGCCTGCCCTGGGTTGGCAGTGGGGGGCTCTGGGCCGGGGTCTCCGAGGAGCTGGAGCAATGAATGTGTGTTGTCCCTTGGTGTCCCTGCAGAGCTGTGCCCGGAGTGCCGGGAAGGGCTGCTGTGCCAGCAGCAGCGGGACCTGCGCGAGTACACCCAGGCCACGGTGTACGTGCACAAGGTGGTGGATAACAAAAAGGTAGGGCCAGGCTGCCCCTGCCCCTGCTCAGCCTGGCTCCAGGTGCCCAGGAGTGCCTGAGGGGGCTCTCACAGCCCCCCCAGGGCTGGCGTCTGCTGGTGGGGAGGGTGGAAATGCCCCGGCTCTGCCGCTCCAGCAGCTTTGGCAAAACCAGAAATGGGAACGTTCTGGCTCTGAAAATTCGGTCTCCTTGAGGCTTCCTTTTGCCAAACCAAATCCTGCGTGTTTTCAGGGATGCTCCCAGCTGTTTTTCTGTCTCTGCTGTCTTCCCAGGCTCTACCTGCTCTCCTCCCCCTCCAATATTTGTCATTTCCTTTCTTCTTGCTCAAGTGACATTTATTCCTGGATAAGCTCTTCCCCTCTGTGCTGGTGAGACACTGAATTCTGAGCTGGTTTTCAGGATCCCCTGAAGCTGTAAATTATGTTTTTACTCATCTGAAGTGTCAGGATCAGCTCTAGAATTGGTTTTCCAGGTACCCAGTCTGGTTCTGGTGGAACTGAGGGCTCTTAAGGAGGGAGCCAAGGCTGGTGGGCACTTGGATGAAGATGCTCCCGGCACTTTTGCAGGGCGGGGGTGGCTTTTTTTTTTTGGCCTTTCATGGCTTTCCACCTCCCTGCCAATCCAAAGGAGGCGCTGGAGCCCGGAGAACTGCAGGGAGCCGGAGGCTGGACGGGCTCCTGCCTGGTCTGTGAGACGTGGAGCAGCAGCACGTCTGGAGCCGTCAGGCTGAATCCCGAGGCGGGATCCGCCTTGGCTCCGGCGCGGGAGAGGGTTGGGGGTTGTGCTTTTCTGGCACTGGCCAGGACTGTGCTCACACGTGGGGCTGGCAAAAAAACAGGGAGCTATTCTTTGTGGAGCAGCTGGAGCTGGAGAGAGGGGGCGAGAGTGCCCACGAGATCCCTCGGTAACAGGGCAGGGATGGGAAGCAGCAGGAATGCCAGCCAGGATCCCTGGGAGCAGCCACTGTGTCCTTCCTGCTGGGCTCAGCAAAATCAGGGAGTTTCCCAGCCCCTCACCCCTTCTCCCCTGGCACCTCCTTGGGGTGGATGGTGCTGCAAGAGGGAAGCCGCATCCCGATAAAATCGTTGCAGGGAGGCAGTGCTGGAATTCCGAGTGCTCTGGGGGATGTCTGGGAGCTGGGATTGCATCATTTATTGTAAATATATTGATAGAAAAGTGGACTCTACTGGGCTCCTGCAAATCCCGGCTCCAGCCACAGCATAGATGGGAATTCATGTCCTGGCAAATCCATGTCTCCTGGAGTGACTTCCACAGACCTGATCATCCCTTTTATTTTTGTATTTGTGTAAATTATTTAGATTTCATTTACTTAAACCCTCCAGCCCCATAAAGAATGGTTCTGAGTGCCCCTGGAGGGGGGGATAAGTGTCTTAATTTACAGATAAGATTCCTTTCTCCTTGGTGAGGCTTTCGTAATACACTCGGATCAACCAGCTAATGGGAAAGGAATCAGTCCAGGCCCTGGGAGATTTTCCCTGTGCCTGGAGAGGAGAGCAGGAAGCACCTGCAGCTCCAGAGACGGGGATTCCTGAGCCGAATCCCCCCGAGGGCCCACGCAGCTGGAGAGGCTGGAGGAGCCTCTGCAGAGCTGCAGGAGCAGCCCCCGGGGTTTTTCCCAGGCTCTGTGGGCAGAGGTGGCACCCGGAGGTGGCGGGAGCTGATCCCAGGGAGGGGACGGTCCGGGCGGGGCCGCCGGTCATGGAGAATGGTTTTTGTGACTCCAGGTAATGAAGGACGCGGCTCCGGAGCTGAACGTGAGCAGCTCGGAGGCTGAAGAGGAGAGGGAGGAAAACAAGCCAGAGGGGGAGCAAGATCCCGATTTTAACCAGGTAGAGATGAAAAATCCCAGCAGGTTCCTTGAGTTTTGCATCATCCTCTTGAGTCAGCGTGATGGGATCACCTCCCCCCTCCTCCTTCTGATGGGGGAAAAGTGTCTCAAATTGTCATCTGAGTGGTCAAAATCACACCAGTGCTGGTTTTTGGAGATTAAACATGGATAGGGAACCATCTGCATGTGGAAATCTGCCCCACGGTGGCATTAGGACCAGGGACTGAGGTTTGGAGGCAAATCCTTAGGTCTTCTCCACACTTGCACGCTTCAGTTGGCTTTCCGAGGGATTTTCCATTGCTTCCCACCTTTCCTCGCATGACCATCCCGCCCCAAACACCCTCTGGGACATGGGGAAGTTGGGTTTATTCCCAAACACCTTGATCTCCTCGGGTTTTGCCTCCTCTCCAGGCCAACGGGGGCGCAAAACGCCAGAAGCTCTCCCAGCAGAGCTACATCACCTACCAAAAACAGGGAATCCGCAGGAGCACCCGGCACCGGAAGGTCCGAGGGGAGAAGGCGCTGCTGGTGTCGGCCAACCAGACCCTGAAGGAGCTGAAAATACAGGTGAGGGGGCAGTTCCTGCCAGGAGCAATCAGGAAAACATCAAATTAGGGGAGTGGGATGGAGGGGAAGGGTCAGAGAGCCCACATGGGGTCAGGTTGGGGTGGGAATTGGGGTGGGTTGTGTTCGGGTGGGA
>VXBX01009322.1:198487-211648 GCA_013400415.1 Scytalopus superciliaris | reverse complement strand
TTTGGTTCTTTGGGGTTTTTTGCCCTGTGCAATTAGGGTTTCCCAAGTGGAAGACCAAACTTAATAAAATCCAGTAAGAAACTGTTTACTTGCTTTCCAGACTTCAGTTCTGCTTTTTTTCTATTATTTTTTTTCCCCTCTCTTACTGGGGGAGCCTACACAGTTTGTTTCTGAACAAAGTGCTGCCATTCTCTGGCAAGAAGGGAGTCTTCTTTAATTAAAAGTGACATTACAGAAAGTTTGCAATTAGAAGGGATCAAGGTACAAAGAGAACAGCCTGAGGAAATGCTTTTGCAAAGAGGGCAGGGATTGTTGATAATTATGATGAGCAAGAGAAATAGTTACACTAACTACATTTATTCTCTTCTAAGCTTGGGCTCTGAAAAGGCAGAAAATGCCTTGCATTTACATGAAAAGAACAGGAACAAAACCAATCCTTAGGCATAACACTATGTACTGCATCTGGATTTCTTCAATTACTAACTACAGAGGACAGAGCAGTTCAGATACCACCTCAAGTATCTAAATTAAAATCTTACCTACCTCCAGCCGTAGGAAGAACAGCATGCAGACCACAAAGGGCTTTCCTGGAAGGACCTCCAGGCAAAGATGGCTGTGTTTCAGCATGTGCAATTGCAGAATTCATGGCTGAAACAACTCTGCTGGAGAGAAGTGCAAGGATTCCCTCCACTAGTGTGTCTCCAGCACACAAGTCCCTGCTGTCACATCAAGGTGCCCCAGGTGAGCCAAAGAGAAAAGTGGGGGTATAAGACAGAGAACCACTGTCATTTTCTGAGGCCAAATCAGCAGAATCCTTTGATCTGGTATACTCACACTGTGGCCTGGTGAAGGGCAACTAAGCACAGTAAGCAAGTTCTTCTGGGGTTATTAAGGGAGAAGCTTCTGCAAAACTCTATTGAGTGGTGTGAGAGTTTGGGGCTTTTTTTGGATACAACAGTAATAGCACTTACCGATTTCTGAAGGTTTCTCTTCTTCCAAGCCAAATAAAAATTCATATTTGGCCTTGGCAACATTCTGGGCGTGAGCTGATACATCATTATCCCACACAAGTGCTTCTGCCTGTAGAGTCAAAATAAACAAATCTTATCTACGTTTTAGTGAAAAAACAGCAGCAGGAACATGAACTCCCTTCAGTTGAATTGTCAAGAAAGATTTTCAAAGTATTCACTTAACTCTATCACCACCAAGATGATCCAGAGCAGGCATGCACCAACTCAGAGTGCTTTTGAAGAGTTCTGTCTTTGAACCCAAACATTTCAGTATTAAGTAGTGATATCTGAGCACCCAACCAGTCACATCTTTAGCCATCTTACCCACTGCAAGGCTAGTAGCACTGGCCAAATATCTCAGTAATATCAGTTAGAGTTAAAAATGTCAAGGGAATAGTATCAGCAATAGCAAATTTGAGTATGTATGTCACAAAACTGGGACCCATGGGAAAACCATAAATAGGGCAGGCTGTTTCTTTGAAAAGAGACTAGGGCAGAAAAAGGGAGGAACAAGGGTTACAACAAGGATGATAAAAAATGGGAAAAAGGATAAGGTGTGCAAACATGGGGCTAGTACTACCTGAGAGTCCCTGTTGGGCAGCCCATGCCCGACCACTGCTGTCTAGATCAGGACAATAGCCCAACCTAGTTTTATAACCATACCACACAAGTCAAACCAGCTTATCTGGCCAGGAGGCAGGGAGGAGGCAGCAGGTGGTGAAGCCGGCTAGCAGGAGAGCACCAGGGGGATGAATGGACAGATGGATTGAGAAACACATGCCACCCAGGCCTAGTGCCACCA
This sequence comes from Scytalopus superciliaris, assembly GCA_013400415.1. Classification (NCBI taxonomy): domain Eukaryota; kingdom Metazoa; phylum Chordata; class Aves; order Passeriformes; family Rhinocryptidae; genus Scytalopus; species Scytalopus superciliaris. Next base: position 209,836 of record VXBX01009322.1, on the reverse strand, counting down.
GCACCTTCCCACTGCTCCCTTCTTGTAAGAAGCAACTTGACAGAGTAAAGGTCCAGTTTCTCAGAGGAGATAAAGGCTGCAAAACTAAGATCAAAACACTTTCCATACAGCTGGGGACAAATCAAATCCCCCAAATAAAGCACACACCGGCAATAAACTGTAGTGCAAAAACTATCTGCAATTGGCATTGTGTCTTTGCAGATGGGCAAGACTGAGCCTGTAATTCTTCTCTTTGAAGTGACAGATGAAATAGATCATTAGTTCCATAAAATGTTCAGTAAAATTATATTCGCACTCTATGTCTGAGGTAGTCAGTTGTTACAGCATAGCAAGTCAATGCATGGTTCATATTGGTGAAGGCCTTAGCTTACAAAAAAATTCTTAACAAAAAAGTCAAATGGAACATTCTGCCCCCCAGGACAATAGCTTTCAAGCATTTCTATTGAATACCTCATGATAAGCATCAGCTACAAACAGAAATTCAAAATACAGGGAACACATAATTCACAGGAGCACATGGTCAAGGCTCTTCAATCAGAGATGGATGGAATCCGTACATTCCTCCAAGGCCAGCGTCCCAACAATTACATTTTCTTCCAGAAGCATATTGACAAACAGCTATCTTACCCCATGCCCTAGAACAGTTTTCCTCCAGGTTTTTCTGGCCTTTTACCCCATTTCTTCTCCTACCTTTCTGCACTGGACCAATTCTGCATGATTTAGTCCAGGACCTCTGTGTCCTAAGTAGGCAGCAGATCTTACAAATGGATCTTTATTTACCATTCACTGGTCAACTACTCATCACTAGAGCTCTGAGTACTTTGATGGACATGCTAGCACTAGGCTACCAAATCCTTTGGGAAAAATGTCATGAAGTAGAGGAAGGGCTTTCTAGCACAAAGATGACTACCACAAGCATGACAAAACAAGCTTGGAAGAAGCCTCCATGTCTCTCCAGCTTTTACAGGGCTTCACTGGAAGGGAGGCAGGAAGGGCTAGAAAATTCCCAGAAAAGGAATACCTCAACCCAGAGCTCCCACAGGAGAAGGCTGTTGTCTGCAACAGCTTGGACAGGAGTAGCTTACGGAACCAGACAAAAATTCAACCTACCCAGATGGATGTGAAGGGATGGAATGGCTAGCAATTAGCTGGTGCCAAATCCCAGTCATGGATGAATGAAATGGAAAATAAAATGAACAGAACAATCCAGTTCCTGAGCAGTCAGGAATTTCTGATCTATACACCCCTAGGACACAGCATTTCCATCCCTCAGCCTTGCTTTTTGAGACTTCACAGACATCTGCTGCACTGAGAGTCCCTGCCAGCAAACACATGTTCCAAGGGTCTGTATTTGCCTGTACCTCATCATAAAGCAATGGAGAAGAGCACTCTCTGCATCACCAAATAGCAGGCAGAAATAAATAGCTCAATAAATGGGGTTTCAGTGTACAGGGCAGCAATTATAAGAGGTAGATGCCTAAACAGAGACTGCAAGGCCTTTGTCTTGGTATCTGAAAGGGATAACATGATTTTCAGAAGTGCTCGGCACTACTGAGGAGAATTACAGATACTGGCTTGTGCATGGGAACAGCTGAACTTAACATCTATTTAGGCTGTCAGAGCACTAAATGGATGTGTAAAGAAACTCCAGATCCAGGCTTAAGGATAAGTTTATCATATTTCATCCAAATAAGAAGTATTCAAAAAAGAATGCAAGTGAGGGAGAGAATGAAGATGCTATGAGTTTTAAGACTTTACTAATGTTCAGATCAAAAGAGAACATGTGTTCTCCTTTCATTCTTACAATCTACCACTCACCCAAGCCTTGCATGGGTCAGAATGCCCTGAAACTGGGATCCCAGAAAACGTCTGGACAAACATTCCTGGTGCTTTCCAAGCTGCATTAGCAAAGATTAAATACAAGCAAGATTGAAAGGGATATAAAACTCCTGCTTAAGCCTTCTCTCTCAGCTCAAGGGCAAAGAAATGTGCATCCAGGTCAGCTCATTTCATAATTGCTTCCCTCAGAGGGCTTTAACCACCACCTTTGATGCATCTGGTCTTTGTCACTGCTGGAGAGGGTGACGCTGAGAGTGCCAATCCCTTTAAATCAGCCCTGCTGTACCCACATTTCTCACAAGCCACATACCCACTATTTTTCAGTCTGTTTATGCTCTGGACGGTGAGACAGCAAGCTCCTGCCCATTTTTGCATCACTCTTGCAGTGCTTTGTACCTGTTTGAACATGTTTGATCAAGCCTACTTCTTTTGGTCACAGTTCTTGATCAGGAGTTGTGGCAGCTTCATTTGCCTCTCAGTGAATTTTAGATAACATTTATGAGGCTGCATTAGTTTTGACTTGGCAGCCCACACTCTTCAGCCAGCACACCAGACCAGTTTCTGTTGACCTTGCACAAGGCATTGGCATGGGCCATTACAAGTGTCCCACCTTCCTGGCTTTTGTTCTTGTTTAGTGAGCAGAGATTGTTTAGGATATGGTGCACTGAACTGAACAGCAGGAGGATGCTAACACCCCAGGGTTCCTGCTCCTCCAGCAGGAGCTGCCAAGGACAGATAGGTCAGCCTTGCATGAAGCACACATGCTGCCTCTGCTCCACTCTGCTGCCTGGATGTGCAAACTGGAGCAGCGGAGCAATATCTCCAAGGAGAAACTGTTCCCGCAATTCACCCCTGAGAGGTGTCTTTAGGTAGGCACCTGATGAGAGCTTCATTCCTGAAGCACAATTTATCTCTCTGGACAAATCTGATTTCAACTCCAGTCTTGAGCCCCTCTGAAACTGCCCTCCAAAAATCCCAGTGGTTTTTAGATAGGCATGGTGAGTCATAAAAGCCAGAAAAAAATGCTTCTCCTTTCTCCAAGGAAGAAAAGCACCAAAGCATCCTCTTTTGAATTTCACTGAGGTTCTGGTTGAGGCCTTTTTTGGGACAGACTGTTTTCTTCTTGGGACTTTTTTTTTTTCTCAAACCTACATGTCAAGACAGCATTAATCGAAGAATATCAAAGTCTTGTTCTCTCACCACCATTTGCAGCTGAGCTCGACAGGAGAGCTAGGCTCCATCTCAGTGAAAGGAGATGAGATGACACTGTCCGTGGCTGCTGTGACAAGGAATGGTTCAGTCTGAGCACAAACAGCCAGTGTGAACCCGTGCCTCCCAAAGCATTCACACTTAAGGTTGTATGTTTTCTTAGAAAAAGTCTAATAAGGAGGAATGTCCACAGGAGCAGATAATGAAACTGCAAATGTCAGTTTGGAGTTTTCAGACTCCCTGGGAGGACCGATGCTGTTAAGACAGACTGACTCCTTGCAGGAGACCTGGGAAAATAGTGCTTGAGAAAAAGCAGAATGGGATGGGTGCTTAAGCACAAGTCTTCAGGGAGCAAGAGTCAGCCAAAATTCTGGACAGCAGGAGACCACTCATGTTAAAGGAAAACATCAGCAGGAAGTGGTCTAACAACCTTTCACAGAGGAGTGTTAGCTGGGACTGAGAGGTCAAAGCATCCTCAGTGGGACTCCTGAAAGCTTGCTTAATAAAACTTAGCTGCTCTGTCCCCAGAAAGAAATATTCCTCTAATTCTTCTAGGCTTATTGGAAAACCTGGAGGGATTGGCCAGTTGGGGTGCAGGTCTCCACAGCGAAGCCATACCATGAGGAAGTCTCAGGGTAGCCCCAGTTTTACATGCTTTTGCATGTGCACAGCTCCTTTTTCCAGAGCTAACTGCCCTCCCCCTTGGCCATACCACTGCTGGGTGTCAGCTCCCTGCCAGCAGATGACATCTCCCTCGACTGATTTCTGGAGGTTTCATTGAGGCTAGTGGGGAGATGCTGCAGTGGCCACAGCAGAGCTGTTGGCACTACTCAAGCAAGCAGAAAAAAGCCTCACAGGACACCTCTTTGCTATGGAGAACTTCATAGCCACACCTGGACCATTTCTAATCCCAGCCTGTGCTTGTTCCATTTGCATTGCTTCACCAACATCTCTAGCCACGAAAAAAACAAATGCCTCTCAGTAGCCTATCATATATCCTGATACAGTGAGTTTACACTCTCAGGACGAGTGTAAACATGTACCTTCATCTTGTCTTCTATACCCCGAAGTTTCCCCAGAGACTGACAGACATACAGTAACTGGTAACAAAGNAAAAAAAGGCAGCAATAGTGGATTGAAGGATGATGGATACAGGGTTTTCACAGATTTAAAACCATCTCTAGCAAGATCCCAGCAGAGCAAAAGTACCCTGCAAGTCAAGCTGCAGTGCCATGGTCAAGTCTTTATGGAATCATGCATTAAGAGCTCTGCTCTGCTGTCACAGAAGGACAACCCCCCAAGAGCGGCCAGCTCTTTTTTAAGCACCATTACCGATCCTGTGTATCATTCCTCAGCAAGCCTTAGTGCTTTTGACAGGTCATAGTAATTGTTCTGAAAAGGCTATTTCTGTTGAGCTTGTCTTAAATTTCTTTCCTAAAGAACAGGATGAAATGCAGAAAGCTGGTGTTAAACTTGCTGGCTGGTGAAACCTAGTGCACCAATAGCACAGAGAAAATGCAGATGATCACAGATTGCTAGTTAAGGTTTGTAGTTTTTTCATTTCATGTAACCTCATACACCACATTTGTGTTTTCCTCACACCTTCCCACACTACTATACATGCTTGCAATTCTTGAACTGAAGCATTAGTAAAATAGATTAAGACTCAAAGGAACAGGATCTTTGCATGGCTAAATCTCAGCTGGAGCTGCCAAAACTTAATGCTGGACAAAGTTTTGGAAGAGAAGAAATCTGGGTTTTAAACTAATACCTAACTATCAGGAGTTTCAGGGCAATGTGTAGAGAGCCAGAAGGCGGAGGAGGAAAGAAAGGGCTTGTGTGAGAGAACTGCCTATAGCCACTATGGAGCAGAGAAATTTGGATTCTAGAGAGGGATAACAAAGTGATCTAAGACTTTTCAGCTACAGGAAGGAGGCAACAGAGAGACACGTGGCAGAGGTGCTTGCAGTCGTCAGGGGTCTTGAAATAGGCTAAGCACAATTGGTGATTCACCACCTTTTTTAATGCAACACCCAGAGTACAACAAAAGAAGGTATTAAGAGTCAGATTCACACCAAACAGGAGATGGTTCCTTATATGGTTTACTGTCAAAACCGCTGACATCTTGCAAAGCAATGCCACAGAAACTAAAATACTAAGGGACCTGACAAAGAGGGTGAACAAGCTCAAGTGATAAAAATCTACAACAGTATGTACAAATCACATCATCCTCATGCATCTCTAAGCTGAACTCTTCCTAGGCTTCCATGAACTCATACATTCTCCTGGGCTAAAGTGACTTTGGGTCCAAATCAGTGCAATGAGTCCCTCTTAGCAGCTCACCAGGCTTTGGCATGGCCCTGGACAGGGCAGTCCTCAGGCTCAGTACAATCCAGCCAACTGCACTCGTGAGTCCTCACTGCAACTCAACCCACAGCTTCACCCCAGAAATTCACCAAAAAGCACCAGGGCACCACAGGCTTCCTATGCCACTCCCAGCACCATGAGATGTGTTTACCAAAAGCAGCCTGGCAGTGAGCATTCAGGCAGCAGAGAGCAAAACCGAAAGGGTGCAGATACCATCACAGCTGCTCTCCCTGCTCAAAGGCAGACTTCGCAAGAGTTCAGTGTCTAAAGAGAGGTTCAATTCAAGAATAAAACAAAAGGGTTGCTGCTTAGAAAAAAAACCCAGATATCTTAGCAGCAGTATTAAGCAGCTGAAGGTAAAATTTGTTTCCAGTGTGGTTACCTTTTTGTACACTTGCATTTGAGTTGTTCTTCCCATAAAGAAATGTTTGTTTTATTGCTTGGGTGAAGTTGTTAGGAAGCATTCCACTACTATACAGAATTAAATGCTTTTTAATATGCAAAGACTGATGCTGCCTGTGCTGTAACTGCATGAATGTGAACAGCATATTAATTCAAAGTCTGTATAATTACACTTTAATAGTAAAGGTCACTCAGCATTTTGTATTTGCCAAGTCAGTGATTTTTGATGCATACTGTATGGATCTCTGGGTATCTATGCATTATTTCTAAGGTATGTGCAAGAATCGAAACAAGCCCATTGAGAGATAGGCTTCAGCTCACTGCACGAACCACCTTGTTCTTAGATATAAAACATAAAAATTAAAAACACCTGAAACTCTTAATAAAGCCACAGTGCAAGTATTTTTCCTGAGTTATGCCAAGGAGGAATGAGGTGGGGGTGTGATTTAACAAAACCTGTGCAAAGACAGCATCTTTTATTCAGAGAATTAAGTGATGCATGTAGTAGACATCTTGCCTTTACTGTTTTTGTTCAATCTGTTCCAAGTATATTTAGCAAACTGACAGGCTGCTTCTCTTCAGCAGGTAGTGTGCTTCCATCGTCTTTAGGCATCTCAGATGGCAGAACAATGTTTAGACAGACTGCAGGTCTGCTCCACATGGATTTCTATTCCACAGAAGCTAAAGTCTGAATATGCGTAAATGAACCTACCAGAAGTTACCTCTGTATTTTTAAGTAACTAAATTCTTGTCAAAATGCAAGCCAACATCTGCTGTCCCCTGAAAATTGGCAGACCACATCCTTTCCCACATGCTGTACAATTCTCTATGTCCACCTAAATATACACTGCTTTTATGGATGGAAGTAAAGAAAAAGGTATTGAGAGAGCTCACCTTCATTTTTCAAACCAGTATTACTAGCACAGTTTAAGATAATGTCCCAAGGTGATTAAAATATTCAATTTCAATGAATGGCAAAAGAATAAAACATTAAAAAAAAATTTAAAAAACCCAAACAAACACAAAACAAACTAAAAAAACAAACCAAAACCAACCCAAATGAACAAACAAAAATACCCCACACCCAACTCCCAAATTACTCTACACAAGAGCCACCAGAAGAATTGTAAAATCTGCAACTTTTCTGTGGCAAGTGCCAGCTGTAGAGCTGCAACGCAGCAACAGAGCATGCAAAAAGGGGTATGTATCTCCCTCTAACTTAAGACATACCTCATTGAGTCTGCATGATTATTTCATAGCATGTATTTAAATTAATTTTACAACTTTTACCTAAATTGTTCTTTCTCAGTCTTAACTAGTTTTAACAGTTTTTCGGATCAGAAATGTGACTGAAGTTTGATCTGAGCCATCTTCTCACTGGCACAATTGAGGCAGAAGCTAGAAGTCACATCAACAAATTTATCCTGATGTGCAAGCACTGGGGGCCTGAAAAGGCAAAGTTGCAAGACTGTTTTCTTCCTAAGAAAGTGCATGTTAAGACTGCAACATCCGAGGACAGCTGTGGCCCTGTGAACAGCCAGGAGGCAACAGGCAGCTTCAGCTGTGACAGGAAGGCAGAAGACATCAAAGATGATACATCCCCCACAGACAGCACAACACAGGCCAGCTGGCACTAGTGTCCCACTGGTGAAGAAGTTAATACTTCTTTCTTCCTCATTAAATCACAGCAAGTCCATAGACAAGACAACTGATGACAACCAGAACTCACTGGTACTAGAATTTGTTATATTTTGAGAAAAGGCCTTTCCTGGTAAGTGTTCTTCTGTTAGAACTGACATGCAGCCATATCCCAGGCTTAAGTGCATCTTGCCATCACACTTGGCATTTGTTCAGTCTGGGAGATGCAGTTATGATTCAAATGACACTTCCTATTTGAAAACTGTTGTAAAAAAATACCAAGTACATTTTGGAGATAAGCCACCTCTTCCACTGTGCCATTTCATGCCAAGAAGAGAAACAAGGTCCATTCATTGCTTCTGCAAAAAGGGAGGCTGCACTATCTGTGCCATTTAGCTAACTGCATCATAGCCTCAAGATGATGTCCTCTTTTCTGTCATAGAATCAGAGAATCATAGAATATGCTGAGTTGGAAGGGACCCATTATGATCATCAAGTCCAACTCCTGGCCCTGTGCAAGACAGTCCTTTCACCAGGCAGCAAAAAATTGCTGTGGCTACGACATGACATCCTTGGCAAGTGTGACAGTGATCAGTATGCTTCCATCTTGGCAGGCCATCCTAAAAAGCCAGTTCCAGCGTGGTTTCCGTCAGCTTAGCCCAGTAGTCATGGCACTGAGAATCTTTTTGTACAGTTAGCAAAGGGAGCCACAGCAAGCACCATGCCCTTCCCCCAGCTACCACTGCTGGCTGAGGCACTTGGTGGAGGGAAAATGTCCTGACGGACAGCTTGATCCCTGATGGATGGCCTGATCCAGTGCCCAAACGGGTTTTTTAGCTTACAGCATTCAGGAAGTACAGTCAAATCAATTCAAGCTTCAAGGGTTAGATAATACCTGAGCTCCTCCAACTCCTGATTCAACCCTGTAGCAACCTAGCCCACACCCAGAGGGTTACCTCTAACTCCACCCTACTTTTAAACACCATCCACAACCTGCCTAGCTCATCTCTGTAATGCAGAGAACAAATGTCTGGATGCATTAGCATCCCAGGAGTCTGTGGTCTCAGACAGGAGCTGGCACAACAGCAAGAAACATCTTAAAGCAAGGAGGAGCTGCACTCAGAAAAAGTATCTGGAAAGATGATGCAGAAGGATACTTCAAACAGGGCCATCCCTGAGAGGAACGGGATGCTTACATCCAGAATGAAAGTGTTAGGCACACACTTCAAGCTGGTCTCAAACATCTTTTCCACCTCACAGAAGCAAACCATTTCTACCCATCCCCCAACCTCGTGTCATTGCAAATAGGAAAAAAAAGGGCTGGAAACAGTCTCTGTTACCATGGGCGTCAGAGGGCAGGAATACATTTTAAAAGATATTCAGAACTTTAATACACAAATTGCACATGACCTAAATTTGTTCATCTGCAGACACACTTCTCTTTATGGCAACTCTCCAGAGAAGCTCCCTATTACACATATCCCCTCTCAGCCAGACTTCCAAAAGGAAGGATCCACGTAGAGTTTTACAACCCATCAGGATGCAAGGCACCCCCCAAGTCAAAGAGGAGATCTGGATGGGACATCCAGATCATGAAATCCCTGCTTCACCACAAGCCAGCTTTCCATCAGGAACCATTTGTGAGGAATTGTCCCTCCGAGGACAATGGATGGCACATATCCCTGCTGAGCCTAGGAACATCATTCCCACCTCTTCTGGCTGAGCCCACAATACTCACACCAAAAACTCTACCAGCTGCTACACCCTGGGGATGCTCAGCACCTGGAATGCAGAGCTGACCTGGAGCAGGATACTCTGCCTGGTGGCTGACTGCCCCAATCTTCAAGTTTTGGCAGTAGTCCACAGGTTTGTCCAGCCTCGGCTGGAGCACAGCAGTTTCACAGATGGCTCTCCAGCACCCTGCAGACTCACCTAATCTAACTCCGCAAATGCTACCCCTCCCTCCCTTCCTTGGGCTTCCTTCCCTAAGCCACTACATTGTGCTACCTCTAAATTATCTAAATAATGGGTGCTCTAAATCAGCACCCAGCAGTAGTCCAGCCTCCTGCTCTCTCTGAAGACCCTTGCAAGCAAACAGAGGCCCTCCAAAAAGAAACATTATGCAACACCTCAGAAAAATCACCCCAGCCCACAAGGTCTGCCAGCATGTCTCTCCATGGAGCAGGGATTGTTTCAAGTAATCAGCTCTTCTGCATGCGTAAGGACAGTTTATCAGCCATGACCAAAGCACTCTTCTTTTGCTCTGGTGGCCTTGTGTGGTCCTCGTGCTGCCTCGTGCTCCCAGAACACATCCATGGAGACAACTGTATGCACAGATGCTCCATAGCATTGGTCCACGGTACTCCAACCGAAAGCCCACCTCTTCAGCCCATAGGAACCAAAGCCCAAACCCTGTCTTATATCAAAGATGCAAAACCAATTGCCGGACTTTCCTGGTGCAATGGGCAAGAACAGAAAGGACCATTTTGGGGCAGAGGCAGGGAGGGGGAACACTCTGAACAGCATCCAGGTCTCTCAGCTATGCAACTTGACAACAACAAAGAAAGTCTTGCTGGGGAAAAAAAAAAAGCCACTAGCATGTTCATTGGGATCCTCACTGCTCTTTTCCTTCTTAATTTGATGGCACAGAAATGGAAATAGTAAATTGAACAATCTGGTTTAGCACCAATAGCACTAGAGGAATACTTTCACACAAATCAGTTGTGCAAGAATTTTCAGTATGGATCAAGAAGTCCTAATTTTTTTGTTGTTTCACGTTCTGAAGATGGAACATGTAAGTTTCTTGGAATTGTTTTTAGCATCACCACTACTATAAAGGATGTTCTTACACTCAACAATGAACTAAGGCTGTAAGTGAATGGAAGTATTTGCACAGGGTCTCCTACGTGGTTAACCTCACCTCTCTTCCATCAAAAGAATGCCCCATGACTGTAAATGAACAGAGCTAGGATAAAGTCACAGAGTGCATTAAACTGGTAGCATCTGCTTAAACACATCAACTAAGGATATGACTGATGAAAAAGCATTTGGAATTGAAAGGTTTCTTTCTACTAGCTAAACCAGAAAGGCTTGGATGACTCTAAGCAGTATATTACAATTGCTTCAAACGCTGGGTGTGCAACCACTAGTTTCATTAGAAACACAGCATTTGACTTTATGTTTTAATGGCCCTATGCAGAGGCAGAATTAAAGTGTGACTGAAGCTGCAAAAGCAGTAGTACTTGCAGTTGCCTATTACACACGCAAATCACTTCAACAACGTATAGACCTGACTGACAACTGGACCCTGTGGGAGCCAGGTAATTGCTGTTTATGGCACGGAAATACTCATCTATATGGGAGTTAACAACTTCAGTGGGTTTGTGTGAAGTTCAAGCTCATTATAACTCAATGTTTATGTTTCCATTGAGAAGCGCAGCTCCAGTCCTCGGTAGCAAGGATGAAGATAACACCTCAATTGTGCTTAATATTCTAAAATTTTGCACGTTTGGTACATTCATCTCAACCCCACTCTTGCCCTTAAAGCGCAATGCTGAGGCTCAGCCAAAGACTGGCTTTTTTTCGCATCTCTTTTAAATCAAGAATTTGGTGAGATTAAGAGAGTTTGTCAGTGCAACAACGGTGCTAATGTGTTGCACAGACAAGTTACTTGGCGACGCGAGCCGAAGTAACCGCACAGGATGCAGGCTGACGGTGGCGGCCCTGGGGTGCGAGTCCCAGGGCAGCTGGCTGCCTCTCGGGATCTGGCAGGAATGAGCACAGCAGCGGGATCTGAGCTTTCTCCCTTAGGGAACTGTGCAAAGGATAAGGGAAAAAAAGTAAAAAAATAAAAGGAGGCAAAAAAAAAAAAAAAAAAAAAAAAAAAAAAAAAAA
>VXBX01009322.1:187077-198138 GCA_013400415.1 Scytalopus superciliaris | reverse complement strand
AAAAAAGGCAGAAGTCTCTTTCCATCCCTGGGGCTTTCCCTCGCAGTCCGACTTCAAAAAGCAGAACAGCGCAGATGTCTTCGGAGTAACCCCATCTGAAAACTCGAAACTGATTTTTCACTTTTTTCCACAGCTCGCTGGAAGTTCTCTTGCATTGTCAGGTTTCTGAGTACGCAGTCACATCGTTAGAACTTATCTAACCAGGAGCTCTGCGAGCAGTCCCTTTTAATAAAAGTGGGGTTTCCCTGTCAGAAGCTGAGCATTAGAAAACCATCCCAAATCTCATAGGCCCAGTTAGAGGAGTCAGCTGCACAAGTGCCTGGCAGACTGGATAAAGCAGGATGTCAGTTACTGTAGGTTCCACATGTTTTGCTCAGTAACAGCTAAAAACTTTTTTGTTTTAACCCATCAAAATTAAGGATAGGCTTTCTGGAGCAATCTCACTTGAACACTGTATGTTTGCTTCATCCCCAGCACTGGAAAACAAAGCTGGATGTTAGGTCAGAGGCAAGGGTTTTTTTCTGATGTTCTGAATCCCTTTGGACAGTGCTCTTGGTAGGAGTGCATCACCGTGAAGTCACTGTGTACCACGCCCAGACAGAGCAGTATCTCTGTGGCCAAAGGAGAGAGCATAGCTCTGCATTGTTCTCCATCAGCCTCAAGCACCCTTTCTGGCAGCACTGGGCAATCTAGCCTTTCCATTCTACAGCACCATGAAAAAAAAAGAAAATTAAAAATCCATTTCTGGCAGGATAAAAGTAAGTCCAGACATAATGCATAAAACCTGGCCTGAAGCTTTCCTGCTTGGCAGTATGACAAGGGTAGCAGCAGCATCTCCAGGCTCTTCCAACTCATCTGGAGGCTCCATCCAGTGACACCTCCCCATGCTTTTTCCAACAGGGCGGCAGTATGCAGAATTCACACTGCTCCTCCTAACCTGAACCCACTGTTTTTCACCACTTCCAGCTCCACACTTACCCAAACAATAGTGTTCCTGCTTTCCACCCACACCATCCTTCAGGAGACTGCACTGCTTCTGTTGAATGGGTGCCTCAGACCAGGTGTACCCAGTGTTTCAGAAGGCATCCTGCTCTTTCCCTGCAACTTCCCCTCTCCTCATCCTAAGCCTCTTGCTGGCTCCCAGCACCACAAGCTATGTTTACCTGCCCATCGCAGGAGCAGCACAGGATCTGCACCCTGCCCTGCTCAGCAGCCCTCCAATCCAGTAATTTCTGTCCTCTGGGAACAGGCACATGAAAATCTGGCTTTCCATCCCCTGAAAGAGCTGGCATGGGTTCTGAAGAGGTCTCTACACAGGCCCACAGGCACCGCCTCATCGGCCTCTGCCCTGTGTGTCAGCACAGAGCCCAAGACCCACGGGAGCAGCGTGTCCATATGATGCAGCCCCATGCCCATCATCTGTTGCTTAATTGTGCCATGGATTGCTGTGTCCCAGCCGGGCAGGGTGATGTGCTGAAGAGCCTCATCCCTCTCCCCCAGCCACAGCTGTGATGCCGAGCATGATTTGGCCCCACCAAGGGTTTGTCCCATCTGTCAGGCGCCTCTGAGGCCCCAGGAGCCCGTGCGGGGGCAGGGGGGGGACGGCACAGGCTGCAGATTGCCCATCTGTGCCACATCTGAGCTGGCTAATGCAGTGGAAAAAGAAACCACCCAGCGTCCAGGGCTCCGAGAAGTTGATGTACTCTGCCTCCCTCTTACCCACAGGGCTGAGGTCATGCAGGCCAGAGGGCATCTGGGAGCAAAAGTAGGGTTTGGGGGGAGGGGGGCGGAAGATGCTGCCCCTTGTAAGGCATCTACATATCACCCTGCCCTGGGCACCTACGTGTCAGATTCAGCGACTGTGCTCCAGTTTGGGGGGTTTACCCCTATTTGTGTTGAGAAGAATTTGACCTTTTCCTTCAGATCCAGGCACTTGGCCTGAGTCACCCAGACTTTTAGGAAAGACTGTCAGGAATATGGTCTGTGCTGAAGGACTGGGAGAGGAGAGCATTAGCCAGCCTGGGGCAGGATGATGCTGCAAGCCTCTGCTATGCAGGCATCTAGGTAGCTGTTGGTTTGCTTCACTGCAAAGGAGGGTGATGGGGTCCTGGAATTTGCACATGGTAAGGTGGAGTTTCTTACACCATGGTCATTATTTTCTGCGCAAGGGCCATGTTAAATCCTAAATCATTTCTGTGAATGGGAAAAGCAAAGAAATGGTAGTTATATCAAAAAATAAAAGAAATGTCAGCAAAAACTGACACAAAAACTGGCAGCTTGCTAAGTAGTTACAAGTTAGGTGTCACAGCTACAGAGAGCACTCTTAATTGCTTAATAATTTAGGTTCAAGCATACAAGCATGTGTTTTGACACAATCCAAACAGAATTTTAAAAGAACGTCCACACAGGCAGTCAGCCTCTCTGAAGATGGCAGTCAGCTCTGCAGCCATGTCCAGCCTGTGCAGTGCCTAAGCTGCTGCAAATCCCTCAGCCACAGGCAGTGAGGGGAACAGGGAGCCCAAAACTTGGCAGGTGACCTGGCTGTCCTCTGGCTCCTGGGCTGAGGTTCAGCTAGATGAGCGGGGCATGACAAACTGGAAACAGTATCAGAAGCTGCTGGCTGCAGCAGATAGAAAGCACCACCAGGATCTCAGAGCTTGGTTAAGGAGGACTTGTGTGAGCAGTGGCTGAACTGCATAGGCAGTTTCTAGGGTTATTTTGGGGAACAGAGCCTTGCAAGGCCAGTGGTGCTCTGGCAATCATATCAGCTGAGATTGCCTAAGTAACAGCATGAAAATACCTGGGTATGCCAGGTAGCAAAATTGGGACCCAGGGCAAAAGAGTAGTTATGCTGGATTGCTAGTTTGCAAGGAGTCTTGAGTGGAAAACAGGAGATCAATAAAAGTGAAAATGGATACGCTTGTCAAGCAGCCCTACACTTGAGTGGGAGCAGGACAGCAAACCAAACTCTTTATTCTGACCCTAACACATGGATCAAACCTGCTTCTGGTCACAACGCGAGGTCATAGGGTGCTTTCTCTCATCAACAGGGTAGTGACTAGGTGGATGCATGGATTGAGCATTGCTGTGTCAATGCCTGTTCCAAGCAGATTGCACCAACCTCTTCCCACCACTTCCTAAGACGAACATTAATTCTCTGGGTCAAAAATTCAGAGCTGAAAATACCTTACTCCCCAGTGAAATAAAGAAACAAACAAACAAAACAAAAGAAAAAAGTAGTGTATTAAAATCAATGCTCTGTAAAGAGTAACTAATGCATAAACCCTAATTTTTTGTCTATAAAGGTGTTTTCTTGCTCATTATTCTCCTCTCAAAGGCAGAGTACAGGAAACTCACTTCCAAATAATTTTTCCTCATTCAAAAGGCAGAAAATCAGAGGTACTCACCAGAAAATTTCTCAGGACATTGCATTTCAAATCAAAGAGACCCTCTTTTGTCATGAGGGAGAATGCTAGCAATTAAAAAAAATATATATTAAAAAAACCTAACCAGAAACACTATTATCTACAGATGGAAAGACTGAGTTAATCATTTATTAAGTTTTCCTCTGTGTGTCTGGATTTTCTAGACACAGCTGGGAAAACATTTTTTTTTCTTGTTTTACTCAGAGAAACATAGTCACCATCACAACCATTTCTTTCTGAATTAAGGGTGGAAAAGTAGCTGCAACAGCACAAGGGGAACAGCAAATCTGGAGGTAAGGTGCAGACTGAGAAAAACTGGGCGTATGTAAAGATGGTAACCTTCCTGTTATTTCTTAAAAGAAGAGTCAGGTATAAATCATTATAGTAGTGCCCAGGGTGACAGCCACATGGAATGGGTTAGTGAACACACCAGCTAGTTGGCTAACTTTGCTGTGAGGAGGCATATGCTGCAAGCCATGCCAGTATCAAGATGCTTCACTTGGGTTTTTCCTTGAAGGTTGTCAGATTGGTTTGGCCTCTCATCCAAAGCACTTGGAAACTTCTCTTTTACGGGTTAACTGACTCTTGTCCTGCTCCTTCCCCCACTGATAATTCTCAAGGGTCTTGCTATGTCCAGGACTTCCAGGAAACAATTTTTTCACACCCTCCATTTCTTCTGTCCCAAGATTTCCCTTCATTCCCTCCTCCATCTGACATGTTCCTTAAGAGGAAAAGAAATTACCAATATTCCCTGCCTGTGGAGCCCTGTAACTGGCCAAAATGAGAACATTTGATGGGGAATCTCAAACATTTGACTTTGGGGATCTCCAATTTGAGATTTATCTCCAAAACCAAGAACCTCACAGCACAGGTACATCCCCTGCTGGGTGAGTCTTTAGAAGTATCCTTATTAGCCCAAGTCAAACTGAAGGACAACGAAAATCCTGCTGAATATTCCTGCTTTGGCAGGTTCTTAGTTACCTCCTGGGTCTCTGCTGTCACCTCCTCTCTTAATCTTAAACGCTTGCTCTTCCCCATGTCTAGCAAACCTCCATCTTTGACCTTCCCTTTAGAATAAGGCTGCAGGATCCTGAAATGAGCCCATCTGTAGTGGCTACAGCCTTTTGAGCAGCCGTCACCAGGAAAAAAGGACAGGTCCTATGAGTCTGTGCAGAACTTATGAGCCCGCAGCAGGGACAGGTCATTAAATGTTCTTCTTGCCAACTCCCTCCAAAAGTGGCACCCCATGCAACAAACACGGTGTCACCTAGGAGCCCTACTAAAAACTTGCCAGAGTGAAGACCACAAGAAAGGGTCCCAGCCAGGTTGATGTTGGCCATGTTCTTCCCAAGCAGCTCCAAAAATGACAGAGAAATAGTCAGCTGTTTCTGGGCTACCAAGTCCCACAGAGTTCTGCTCCCACTGCTCCCCTGCACTAAGAGTACAACGTAGCCATCTCCCTGAATAGGGGAAAGCCCTTGGTCCTGCTTCTGACAGGAGCAAAAGAGGTCAGGTCTAGGAGTCCAGAATACTCCAGTAATAGGAACACCAGCAGTGGAGGCAGGGAAAAGCAAATTTCAGCTGGCTCCCAGGAGCTCAGTTGTTTCTATGTCTGGATCTGTGCCACATTAGATCATTAGAGGGATGTTTCCAGGGATCAAATCACCAAGGCTTCTTCCCATCCCCCAACTTGCCACACAGAGGGTAAAGGAGAGAATCGGAGTTTGGTCTATTTGCAATGTCATCGATGCAGCAAGGGTAGATTTGGCCTTTGGGATGATATGTAGGAAGAGTTCTTTCACTGCTTTATAGTACATAGCATGCACCACACCAGCATCATCAGCCCCACAAGTCAATCTGGCATGCACAGCTGCTCAGCTCTTTCCCAGAGGATACAGTGCCTAGCAGAAAAGCAAAGGAAGAATGCAAGGAGAGAGACCTTCCGGTTTCAGACTGAAGCACCCAGCCATATGCTCATCAAGCAAACAGTGCTCTGTTAAATCAGATTTATCAATGGCCGTCTCAAAATAAGACTGAAAAACCTCTATCTAAGCATGGTTACTCTTAGGAGTGTTCCTCTCAGAGCCCCATCTGCCCTAGACTCACTGATTCCTTCTGCTGTCTCTACCTTGTGCCTGCATGTGGTAGCCTGATGGATTCATTAGCAAAGTAGCCCATCGAGACTATCAGCCACAAGAAAAAAGAATGTTTTGCATAAACATCAGCAGAGATGTTCAAAAGTGCACTCAAACACACAGGTGAGGGGAGCACACTGTATTTGAGTTGAACAGAAATGCTCCAGATGATCTCTTATCCTCCTGAACAACATATGTAATTCTACAGAATGTTATCCTTTCTAAGGAAACCTTAACCAGTCTCACAGAAATTTTCTGGTCTTGACCTCCAAAAGGAGATGCTAAATACTGTAACTGTATGGTATGCTATCATCAAGGGAAGCATACATTTCGAGCCAAGAAACTGTGGCTAGGTGGTTTGGGCTTCCTTAGACCCTGGCATACTCCTGTGAAGTCTGCTGTTCAGTTTTCCTGTTTTCATGGTTGTCTTCTTTATCTTGCTACAGATGATTCAGACAGAACTGAGACTGCACATCAGATATCAAGCCAGTGAGACGTGATGGGAAGGGAACATATATTCAGTGGCCTATTTTTTTGGTAGGGTAGATAGCAGCTTTTTCAGGACTATCAGCACCTGGAAAACCCAAGTCAGAGGAGGACTGCTGCAGCTACAACTGTGGTTGCACTGACACACAATAAGCAGTCTTCAGAGTCAGACAAGCACAAGGCATATCACCTACTCTCGTCCCCAAAATGGATAATTGTGGCCTATAACTCTGGTGTGTTCATACAGCAGCTGCTGGCTGAAACGCTACTGCCAAAATTGGAATCAACATTACTGTGAAAAAAATACTAACACGATCACTTCCTCTGCTTAAAAAAAGCAGTAACGGGTGTCAGCAACAAAGAGCTGGAAATGGATGGGTACATGCACATGGCTTCCCAGTTCTCCTCAGGTTGTGAAGCATTCATCCATCACAAATGGCAGGTGGAAAGTTAAATGGTGACAAGCACATTGCACTGGGACAGAGTGAGCCTAGCCAATGTGAACAGATCAATATTGACTTTGGTCAGAACTAGAAGGTCTCTGCTGGCAAGTCTCTCAGCAGATTTTCTAAACAAAGGTAGACACCATTTGTTCCCACAGCAGAGAACAGGAGCCAAAGCTGAACAACTCAAGACAGAGATATCATGTGTCCAGACAGAGTGCGACACCAGAGGCAGTCACTGTCCCCGTGCAGCACCATGATAATAGCCATGGTCTGCAGTGGAGTGGGCTGTATCACCAGCATGGCAGAGCATTGTGTTGTCTTCTTCTGTAGTGGTTTCCTGAGGCAGCCTGCCACACAAGGCTGCTGCACAGCCTACTGGGCTGATATGAGCCTGGAAGGGTCATCTGAAAGGTTGGAAAGCCTTAGGGGAGCAAGAGCTCTGAAGTGTCTGGGAGGACAGAGCGAGAAGGGAGATTTGCATCAAGTGATAGGAAGCATATGCCTGGCATCCCACACTGAAGATATGAGTAGAAAACGGGCTACCAGGGAAAGATTTCTGTTCTCTCTTCTCATATAAAACTACAGTTTCTTGCTCCTCTCCAAAGCAAGAGGGGATACTTTTCATATCACCAAACATGAAAGTCAGCATGCATCCTCTAAATTTCCACCATCTCTTTCCACCCCACTTCCTCATAACTGAGTGCCACCTCTTTCTCCTCACAGTCCTGTCTTCCTACAGCACTCAAGCCCAGACCCCAGCACAATGATGCCTAAGGATTTTAGTGTGCATTTTGTAGATTTTTAGAATTATATAGGCTGAATGGATTCTCCTGGGTTGCTCACATATTAGGTGGTATTTAGAAATCACTGCACATTTTCTCACACTTTGACAAGGACATGTTGTTTTGAAGAAGTACCTGCAAGAATTATAAGATAGCTTGAAGACAAAACAGAAGAGAAAGCTCAGAGCCCTTGGAGAAATTCCAAGGGGCAGTTCTAAGGAGTTCTGAGGGTGGGCACCAAGGGAAATGGGTACCACAGGTTGGTTTTAGACTATCTCAATAGGTTACAAGAAGCTGTGATCAAATACAACAATGTGGACCTTGAGTCAGAGGAAAGGAAGTCACATTTGGTTGTTCAGTATGTGGGTCAGTCTGCCAATGACATAAGGAAAAAACTGCAAAAACTGAATGAAAAGACAGATATAGGTAACTACTTAGATTTAGCTTGAATGGTGTTTAGAAATAGGGATTCAAAAGGAAATGAAGGGACAGATGAACTGAAATTAAATAATAATCATAATTCTAGAAACTAAATATGTTGAGACAGTTACCCTTTTTGTACAGGAAAACCATGGTGAGATCCCCACAGAGGCTAAGAGTGCTGTCATTCCTACTGTGTGGGCCAGCGACTGCCACGAAAGATCCATATGAGCAGAGCCTGTAAGCATTGCACTTAAGCCAGGCGCAAAACCCATGAGACAAACACAATACTCTCTGAAGGTAGAGAGTTGCAGGGGATTAGTATCTATAATTGAAAAGTTCCTTAAGTTTGGGTTAGAATGTGAATCGAGGTACAACACCCCCATATTGCCAGTAAAAAACACTGATGGTAAAAGCTATCAACTGGTGCAAGATTTAAGGGCCATTAACAAAATAACAGAGGACATTAATCCAGTAGTTGCCAACCCCTATACCCTTCTAACCAGACTGACATGATTTAGGGTGATTTACAGTACGTGCTCTTAAAGATGCCTTCATCTGCATCCCCATACATAAAAACAGTCAAGAGATTTTTGCTTTTGAGTGGGAAAATCCTGAAACAGGGAGAAAAGCTCAGCTGATCTGGGGTGTTTTACCACAGGGTTTCAAAAATAGTCCAACAATATTCAGGAGTCAGTTGGCAAAACAGCTGGAGGAATGGAGAAGACAGCAGCTGGAAGGAGTTGTTCTGAAGTACGTGGACAACATAGTTGTTGCTGCCAAGGATTGGAATGAATGCATCCAACTAACTGTAAGTCTGTTAAACTTTTTGGGCCTGAGTGGGTACAGAGTTACAAAAGAAAAAGCACAAATTGCTAAGGAGACAGTGGTCTGTTTGGGACTTGAAATTTTCCATGGTCATCAATGACTCAGCATGGAATGGAAAGAAGTCATCTATCATCTCCCAGAGCCACACATGGAGCCACAAGCTTTCCTGAGAATGGTAGGCTGGTGTTCTCTGTGGGTATCTGACTATGGGTTATTAGTAAGACCCTTGTATGGAGCACTCAAGACAGCCGAGAAGGGAAATCTGGTATGGACAGATGATACCAGGGCTGCATTTAAACAACTGAAACATACTCTCATGTCTGCTTCAGCACTGGGACTGCCGAACGTAACTAAGCCTTTTGAATTATTCACATATGAATGACTGAATGTTGCTTTAGTGGTACTGTCACAATTTCTTGGCAGCAGAGTGAAGACCTGTAGCTTTCTTTTCAAAGCAGACAGTGTTAGCCAAGGATGCCCAAGGTGTTTGAAGGCTGTGGCAGATACTGTTGTATTGGTTCAAGAAGCCCAAAAATTTACCCTGGGACAACATATGGTCATGTATGTACCCCATGCAGTCCTCACAGTACTTGAACAGAAGGGGAGTCACTGGTTGGCTTGATGCTTAAATATCAAACTGTACTGTTAGAACAAGATGATGTTACTTTGAAAACAGTATATGTTGTCAATACTGCTATGTTTTTGTCCTCGACATCTGCTGACAGTATTCTTGAACATGACTGCATACATACCATCGAGGACACCTATTCCAGCAGACCACATCTAAAGGACAAGCCCCTAGAAAATGCAGACTGGGAGTTGTATACAGACAGAAGCAGTTTCATTTGAGATGGTAAAAGCAATGATCATCTGGGTATTTTAGTGGCTGGAAGCTGGACACAAGTCACTAAAGCATACTTGCCTATAGCCCTAAAGAGCTTAATTCCTGACCAAGAACATTATGCAGTACCCTGTGTGATTGTTAACATCGCAGGAAAGATCATTCTTCCTCCGCATTGTCATAAAACTGAGTCAAAAATAAGGATACCACCAAAAATGGTCATAAAATTGGCACAGACATCTTGGAGAATGATTCCCCTGCAGGGTTCAGGATGGTATTAAATATGTAAAAATGAAGCATGGAAAGTTTTGTCCCTTGTTAAAGATCAGGCTTGTGCTCTTGGGGCTGTAATTCCAGACATAAGAATATTTGATCAAATTGGAAAACAAAATGCAGGGATAAGAACCTATGTAAGAAGGATGAAAAGATCCAACAACCCTCTTGTTGAACATCCCGTGAATTTGCACAGTGTGATCAGGGCTCTTATTCCATCTTTAGGAGTATATGAACTAGAGAAAGCAATTATTAATATTTCAGCCATTGTTGAACACATCAAAAATCATGCTTTAGATGCAATCAGGACCTTACAAGAAGAAGTCTGTAGTTTGTCTTGTGTGATGCTGCTAAGCGCGTTTAACCTTCACTGCTTTGAGTAGTAGTGGCAAACCACCAGCTGTGCTCAGGATAAGGCTGTTGTGCAGGTTTTTTTCAAGTGCAGGACAAGCAATTCTTAATTACAGTTTTTCATACTGAGACGCTCTCTGAAGTCCAGGGCACATACTCATGAATTAATCCTCCTACGCTACCTGTCAAAAATGCAAGCCCTAGCAATCTGACTTCTCAGATGAAACAAGGGAGGTAAAGAAATGACCCGATCAAACCACAGATGCAAATGAGTAATTTCAGCCAGCTGCATTTATCTTATCCCCCACACTCAGAGAGAACAGATTACACCTTTTTCTCCCAAAGCACTCCTGTAATTACCTGAAAAAGGATCGTATGACCCCCGAGTTGCCTCTTCTCTAAATTAAAACAATCTTGGCTTTTGTTCAGTGTTCCTACTAAGTCCTGCTTCATGTGTAGCTTGTTTACATTGAGACAGGGCCTGCCAGCCAGCTAAAGCAAAAATGCAACAGTCCACCTTCTCATTAGAACTAAGCCATGAATACTACAGCTACCTGTCACCAAGAGTGAAGAAAATGTTCTGGGCTTGTAGAGCATAAATTTTTGGGACATGGAGCTAGAAACACACAGATTCAAACTCAAGCTTTGCTGCTGCCGGTCTGTCTGATCCTGGGCAAACTGAATCCCAGTTCACAGCTCCTTCACTTGACAGATAGGCCTAGAAATAACAACTTGTTTTACTTAGCACAGGATGGCCAAGATATTATAAAGTTGAAGATTGTGCAGATGTTGTGAAGTCTGGTGGAAGAACTCACTGTTATGACAGTCTTTCATGTGAGCAGGTACCTTCTCTTGGAAGTTATTTTTAAAATCTTATTCTGAAATATTCCAGGTGTTATTAAAAATTAAAGCTTTTCAAGAGTGACTACATCAAAGTCCTGGGATATCAGTAGGTTCCAAGTAAACATGGGGAAGTGCAGGACTTCAGAATACCAGGAACTCCTTGAGTAACTGTGATGGGTTGTTTTTTGTAGGCCTTCCTTGGTAACCAGGGTCAAAAGCTAGGAAGTATTC
>VXBX01009322.1:119423-178928 GCA_013400415.1 Scytalopus superciliaris | reverse complement strand
GGGGGGAGCGGGAAGAGGCCGGGCCGGGCCGGGCCTGGGGGGCGTGTTGTGGTCGGGCGCGGGAGGGTCTCGGGTGTCGGAGCCTGAGTGCAAGGGAGAGCACGCCTCGCTGCCGCGGGCCGCCCCGGAACCGTGTGGCACTTCCTTTGGGCACTGAGAATCACAGAGCCTTTTAAAGTTGGAAAAGCGCTCTGAGCTCGTCGAGTTCCACCTATGACCAAACACCACCGTGTCAGCCAAACCATGGCACTGAGTGCCACGGCCAGCCTTTCCTTAAGCACCTCCGGGGACGGTGACTCCACCACCTCCCTAGGCAACCCATTCCAATATCTAATCACCCATTCTGTGACGAATTTCTCTCTAATCGTCAGCCTAAACGTCCGCTGGCACAGCTCAGGGCTATGTCCTCTTGTCCTGGTTGCCTGGGAGGAGGAGCCGACCCCCACCTGGCTACAACCTCCTTTCAGGCTGTTGTAGAGAGCAATAAGGTGCCCCCGGAGCATCCTCTCCTCCAGGCTGAACAGCCCCAGCTCCCTCAGCTGCTCCTCAGTGCTCCAGAGCCTTCATCAGCTTCATTGCCTTTCTCTCGACAAAACTGGTCCTGCAGCATCCCAGTATCTGCTTGAGCGGCAGAAAGTATCAGGGCTTCTCTTTTCCTGCAGAAATACCATCTGGTATGGGATGGGTCACTGCTGCAGGCTCACCACTCAGTTGGGATCCTGCAGGGGTTTGTATCTGTTCCAAGAAGCTGTGACAGATGGCAACCAACATGTGTCATGTTGCTTAGAACCACTGGGGAGCAAGACCTTTGGTCTTGGCCATCTGTATTCAACTACCTGAAAGAAGGTTGTAGCCAGGTGGGCACTGGGCTCTTCTCCCAGGTAACAAGTGACGGGATGAGAGGAAGTGGCCTCAGGTTGTGGCAGGGAAGGTTTAGATTGGGTATTAGGAAAAATTTCTTCACTGAAAGGGTTGTAAGGCATTGGAAGAGGCTACCCATGGAAGTGGTAGAGTCACCACCTCTGAAAGTGTTAAAAAAACAGGTGGATATGGCACTTGAGGATATGGTTTAGTGGTGGACATGGCACAATTAGATTAACTGTGGATATGATGACCATTTCCAACCAAAATGATTCTGTTCTGTAGCTTGAGCTGTATGGCATGCATGCCTGCAGATGCTCACGAAATAGCACATGTCCAAAATCCATCCTACAGCCACCTCTGTGCAAGTATGGGTTAGGCCAGAGATATGTTTTGGCCTTCATTTTTCAAGCTTATTTCAGAGATGAGTAGCATGCTCTGGGTTATCAAACCAGTTGCAAAAGTATGCTTAGTATGGGACCTCCAAAGTGGTTTAAGTTATATGAATAGAAAAACTGTTCTTGACCAGAAGTTCTTGGGAAGCAGCCAGTAAGGGGCTAGGATGCACACACAAGAAATCTTGTGTTGGAAGGAATCACTCTTTTCCCAAGTGTTGGTATCTTT
This sequence comes from Scytalopus superciliaris, assembly GCA_013400415.1. Lineage (NCBI taxonomy): Eukaryota > Metazoa > Chordata > Aves > Passeriformes > Rhinocryptidae > Scytalopus > Scytalopus superciliaris. Next base: position 177,443 of record VXBX01009322.1, on the reverse strand, counting down.
CTTTCTTTTGCCAACAATATGTAATTTACTAATACTGGTATAAGATTGTAATTAGAAAACAGTGCAGTGAGTTGGTTGCGTAAGGGCAGCAAAGGCAGATGCTGATGTTGCTTCTTCATTGGTGATGTCTTGGCAGCCTTGCTTTTGAATAATGTGTTTAGCCAAATATCTTTTTATTGCTTTGACTTTTTGCTGCTGACTTCCTGAGGAAGGGGTTGAGGAAAGGAAAATGGTGCTTTGTTATGAGCTAATAATTAAACAATTGAGTGCAACCAAAAAAAAAGACACATCACAGTGCATTGCACTGCTGAAAGGAGTGGCAGCAAATAAAGCACATGGGAATTTTTTCCAATGAAGAATGTCACAAGATACTTTTTGTGCACATCATGAAGTAAGTACCCGTCTCCCAGCCTGGAGTCAAAAATCCTTCTAATAGCATGTCACTAATTAAAAAAAATTAGACAGAAGTCAGCTTTCTGGCTTGAGAATTAGTTTTACTTATTTTTCTGACTTATTTTCTTTTAGGTACTCCTTGCTACAGGGCCCCGACAAGATAGTAGCATTTTCTATGAAATTCGCACATATGATATTAAGCCATCAAAGATGAAGGAGTTTTTGGAGATGATCAACAAGTACATTCATTTTCGCACAGCTCACTCAGAGCTGGTGGGATTCTGGTACACGGAGCTGGGAGCGATGAATAAGGTGTTTCACATTTGGAAGTACGGTATGGCCAGCAACCCTTTGCATTGCTCTGCTCTCTGTGTGTTCCCTGTCTCCTAGGCAAGAAGGTGAGAGGGATGCTTACCTGGCTATTATTTGTTGCTCTTATTGTAAGGAGGTGCCCCCAGAAAATGGCTTCTGTACTGCTTAGTAAAAGAACACTTTAGAGCCTGTCAGGACAACTTCGATAAGTTGGGAGGAGAGAGTTAGAAATGTTCTCAAACAGCAGTATCTACTCAAAACAGGTGTAATAGAGAGCTGTGGTAGAGTATTTTGTTCATGGTAAATATTTTTGACTTATGGTCAGTTCCTGGACTGTGTTCAGAGTTTCAAAATGAATGGAAAAAAGGAAATATGCACACATGTGTTTGCATGTATAATTGTTCACAAATTCTAGCTCATTGTAATTGTTCTCAAATTTTAGCTCCCTTAAAAGAGTGAGCATGTAGTTTACATGCTTAAACTCCTTCTGCAGTGGGCCTATGCTGATGTAGGAAGGCAATCCACCAGTTCTGACTTCTCAAGCACACAAAGTGTTTCCTTGCAGATTTAGCCTTGATATCAATAATTTTATTGATAAAAATATTTTTTATCAATAATTTTTGCAGTATAATCAACTTTTTATGTTGTCGGAGTTGGTGCTGACATAGAAAGTGCAGCTGAGCCAAGAAAAGCTACAGTTACACCAGAAACTAAGTGTAATGGCTGTGGTTTTTGTGGAGACCAAAGGAAGTTGATACTTGGATTGTGGAGAGGTGGGAAGGCACACCAGTATCATTTCCTTAGATACCTGCTGCAGTCCAGGGTGTATGTACATGTTGAGACAGTGTGGTCATTGAAGTCCAGCACATTCACAATATCTGTTTAGAGTAAGGGATCATCCCTTTTGTTTTGGAGGAGTGAGTCATAGACTCTTAAAATGGCTTGGATTAGAGAGGACCTCAAAGATCACATAGTTCAATCCCCCTGCCATCAGCAGGGACACCTNTCTCAGCCTGTCTTCACAGGATAGGTGTTCCAGCGCTTGGATCATCTTTGTGGCCTCCTCTGGACTCACTCCAATAGGTCCACATCCCTCTTACATTGGGGTCAGAATCACCTCCCTCGCCCTGCTGACCACACTGCTTTTGCTGCAGCCCAGAACGCATTTGGCTTTCTGAGCTACAAGTGCACATTACCAGCTCATGTTGAACTTCTCTTTCACCAGCACCCCCAAGTCCTTCTCCTCAGCGCTGCTCTCAATCCATTTTCTACCTCTCAAGCCTGTCCAGGTCCCTGTGTGGCATCCCTTCCCTGCACTGTGTCAACTGCACAATGCAGCTTGGTGTCACCAGCAGACTTTCTGAGGGTGTCCTCGATCCCACTGCCCATGTCACCAACAAAGATGTTAAATAGCCCCAGTCTCAGCACCAGCCCCTGAGGACACCACTTGTCACTGAACNCCTTAGGTACTGGAAGTCTGCTCCAAGGTCTCCGTGGAGCCTTCTCTGCTACAGCTGAACAGCCCCAACTCTCTCAGCCTGTCTTCACAGGATAGGTGTTCCAGCGCTTGGATCATCTTTGTGGCCTCCTCTGGACTCACTCCAATAGGTCCACATCCCTCTTACATTGGGGTCAGAATCACCTCCCTCGCCCTGCTGACCACACTGCTTTTGCTGCAGCCCAGAACGCATTTGGCTTTCTGAGCTACAAGTGCACATTACCAGCTCATGTTGAACTTCTCTTTCACCAGCACCCCCAAGTCCTTCTCCTCAGCGCTGCTCTCAATCCATTTTCTACCTCTCAAGCCTGTCCAGGTCCCTGTGTGGCATCCCTTCCCTGCACTGTGTCAACTGCACAATGCAGCTTGGTGTCACCAGCAGACTTTCTGAGGGTGTCCTCGATCCCACTGCCCATGTCACCAACAAAGATGTTAAATAGCCCCAGTCTCAGCACCAGCCCCTGAGGACACCACTTGTCACTGAACATGGAGCTGTTGACTGCAGCTCTTTGAGTGTAGCTGTCCAGTCGATTTCTTATCCACTAAGTGGCCTGCCCATCAGATCTGTGCCTTTCCAGTTTAGAGATTAGGATGATGTATGGGACAGCATAAAATGCTTAGCACAAATCCAGGTAGTTGATGTCAGTCACTCTTCCCTCATCCACCAACGTTTTAACCCTATCACAGAAGGCCACCAAATTTGTCAGGCATGATTTGCCCGTAGTGAAACCATGTTGGCTGTCACCAATCACCTTATTTTCCATGTCCCTTAGCATAGTTTCCAGGAGGATCTGCCCCATGATCTTGACAGGCACAGAGGTGAGACTGACCAGACTGTAGTTCAGCAGGTCTTCCTTATGTCTCTTTTTAAAATTGGGCTGCCATAGCTTCTCAAATATGAGGTAGAAGCTTAGCCACTTCATCTGCCTGTTCCCTCATAACCCATGGAAAAGTCCCATGGACCTGTGCACTTTCAGGTTTCTAAGATAGTCTCAAACCTGATCTTTTCCTACAGCAGGTGGTTCTTTGTTCTTCCAGTCCCTGCCTTTGCCTTCTGTGACTTGAGGGGTCTGGCTGGAGCACTTGCCTGTGCAGACCAAAGCAAAAAAATGTCATTGAGTACCTCAGCTCTTTTTTGTGCCCCAGGCAACCATGTCTCCTATTTGCTTCCAGATAGGGCCATGCTGTCAACAGGAATATTTTAAGTTCAGCTGCATCTGTGATTAATAATTTGTCCAGCTGCTCAGAATTTCTTAACCTTGGCTAAATTATTACTATATCTAAATTAAAAAAAATAATAATCTGTGAGAAACATTTGAAATGAAAAACAAAGGAAAAACCTATACTTTTTGTTTCCTAACAGTGTCTTATGTGTCTAAGTTACAACATCCTTTCACCTTGATTCATCAGACCCTTGCTTGTATCTTTTTAGTAGTTAAAAATAATTGGTATGTTTATCTCTTAGTCCCAAGATACTGGTATTTCTTAAGGTTTTTCCTTCCCCTTCTCCAATGCTGAATTTTTTCTTGCATAGTATTGGAAGCTGTCTGCCTAAGTGTACTGCTTAAGTTGCCAGTGCAGCCTAACTAACTGAAATTCAAACACTTAATTAAGTGGATTTGTTTTTAATAAAGAAAAAAAAGAATAAAAGGTTTAGCTTTTGGACATTTAGCAACTTTTTATGTAGCTGGACACACAAACATTACTTCTAGACTTTTAATGTCACTTTATATAAGCCAAAAAACATATTCTATTAATTTTTTTCTGAATGCTTTTTCCACTTCACTTCCTTATCCACTGTGCTTTCTCTGAATGTGCTTATCCTTGGAAACTGTTGCCGCATCCAGTAGTTCCTGTAGATGCCATATGTAAATATTTTTTAACAGTAAAATTGCTTAACATATTTTAACGTTCTTGGAATATTTCATTTGGTTTGAAACCATTTTAATCTGAGAGCTAAAGCAGAATTTAGAGGGTTTTTTTCCGAATGTAAAGGAAGCCACATCTGCTTCGAGCTAATACACTGTTTAAAAATACCAGTTTCAAAATTATGTAAGTGCAGCTTACCTTCTTGTAATGACACATTTTGATTAAGTTTGATGTTACATTAAATGCATTTTTTTCATAGGGGTTTTTTTTTTCCTTTCTTACAGATAATTTTGCCCACAGAACATCAGTCCGGCATGCACTAGCCAATGACAAAGACTGGCAGGGAAAGTTCATCTCTGTGGCTCTTCCCTTGATAGAGAAGCAGCACAATGAGGTTGCTTATCTGGTTCCCTGGTGTCAACTTGGAAAGCCTCCTAAAGAAGGGGGTGAGCTTATCTTCTCTTTTGCTGATTAAAGTTACCGATACTAACAGAAAATGGCTTAAAGTTTAAACCAGGTATTGCATGGTTTTATAACCCCTTACGTAACAAATGCATGTGTATGCACCCATGTGAAAAAGGTGACATAACACAGATGAGGGACAGAGTTTTTAAGAAGGATTTTGCACTGATTTATATCAATAACTGACTGGAGCCCTGCCCATTCAGGTTGTTAATGATCAGGGCTGTGAATTGCTAAATGAGCGTGCAAAATGGCAGTGCAGTCATCCCAGACTTCCTTTATCTATCCATTAGTGAGAGGGCATTTCCTGGAGACACTTAGGATAATGATTGCTCTCTTTTACAGAGGATTTTTCTCTTATCAATTTGCTTTGATAATACTGTGGCTTTTGCATAATAGTTTAAAAACAATTCCTACTTTTTAAAGATACATGCAAGTCAAGCATACCTTGTAACAATCATAGGTTAAGTGTTGAAGTCCAGTCCTTATGTACTTCAATTTTGTAGCAAAAAAAAATGTTAATAGTATTGACTGTTCCCCAATTTATGAACATTTGCAGAATTTGTTGCATGAAACGACATGGAACCGGCTGTTCTTCAGCCCTCAGCATGTGCATACATACATGAATCTTTGTTCTTTATTTCCCCAGGATACTGAATTTTATGCTGTTGCAGTTGAATTTGAAAGCAGTCCAATTTTCTCCTAAATCTGGAGAGATGACTTTTTAAAGACTTAGCTGGAGAATGACACTAGACATACATTGCCATACAGCAAATGTCTGGCTTTCTGTTACAGTGTCAGCAATTGTGATCTGAAATAACTAGCAAGACAGGTAACTTTTTAGCAGGATTGGAGTTTTTTTCACAAATTATGCCATTTCTCTACAACGGAGGGAGATTTGTTTGGCAGAGCAGAGGTGCTAAACCTAGTCCAAGCATATTGGTTATGCCTTCAGGTCTTGCTGTGACCAACTGCCAGGAGTCAAAGGGGTTTGTAATGTCGTAAACCACTTCAATACCAAAAAACATCACCAGTCTTAGAAAAGACTACCTAGCATTGCTCCAGCAGCCACCCAGAAACCTCAAACATGTATGAGCACTTGTGATTTCTGCAGAGTACTCTGAATCTCCCCAAATTCAACAACACTGAAAATTTGGACTGGGTGCTGGAAAACAGTTTCCTGCAGACCCCAAATGGAAGGGAAGCGCAGTACCGATTTCACAGTAAATACATCATGGACATGATACACTGTTCAAGAACAGACATGCTAATTTGTATTTTCTTCTTCTGTGGTGGTGTTTGCCTTTTCTTCTAGGGGTATATGAATGGGTTACTTTCCAGATGAAGCCTGGTGGGCCAGCATTGTGGGGTGAAGCATTTCGAGCTGCAATCAATGCTCACATCAACACAGGCTATACTAGGCTGATTGGTGTTTTCCACACAGAGTATGGATTACTTAACACAGGTACTACTCAATTTCTAATACAGACTTTGGCACTGGAAGGGGCAGAGGGAGAGGGGCAAGCCCTCATCCTGCATCAGGATTGGCCAGCTTAATGAAAGTGTTGGTGTGGATCACCAAAGTCCTGTAAACAGTCCTTGAACCCAGCTTTGTCTGTTGGGTTATAGACTTCAGGTAGTTGTCACAATCTTAAAAAAACTCTCAGAGCTGATGTTAAACCATGTAAAGGCTCAGTAAAGGATCATCCCACCCCTGATTTGCTTGGAGAATTGTTACTGCTAACTTCAAGGCATCTAACAGATGAAGGGACATTGCTAGGACTTACAGTATGGGTTGTATTGCAGCATAACAGTATTTAGCTGACTTCATTTGTACTTTCTCAGTCCATGTGTTATGGTGGAATGAGAGCCCAGATCACCGGGCAGCTGGAAGACACAGTGCTCATGAAGATGCCAGAGTTGTAGCAGCTGGTAAGAGATGATGGATCCAGAGAACTCACTTGTGTTACCTGCATGCCTGCTGAGAAAAGTATTACCATTCACTGGATTACTGTCTTAATTAAACCTGTTTAATTTCAGTGCGTGACAGCGTCAGGTTCTTGGAGTCCCAGCAAAATGCACTCCTGATTCCTCTGCAGTGCTCACCACTGAAATAAGAGTCTTCTAAAGGAAGTAACTGATGGCAGAAGAGACAAAATGGAAGTGCTGTCAGCAGGCAACATGGATCCCCATACCCTCATGAACTGAGCTGTTTTTCAGTTGACAAAGAATGGATTCAAAATGCTGATCACTAGGAATGTAAATCAGCATCCTGATATCAGTTGCTAAACTGAAGTTTACGGTGGTGTTCCTACTTCTCTGGGAAAAAGAACTCGGGCCATATCACTTATGACATGAACCACCCTGCACCAATCTTTTATTTTAACCTCTAAGTTCTTAATACTTTTTTGCATAGCTAGATCACTTACCAAAGCTAGTAAGTTAAGTGCTCTTTTCTAATATTGCAGTCAGGGATGGTATCATTTTCATAACATACTTTGGTGCATCTTGTAATTATCAAATCGTAGTTATTCCATACTAGTTTAAGAAGAAATGCTCCTACATCTTACCCAGTTATGTTTTAATCAGCTGTCTCATTGGGATGCTTTGTATTAATTCTGAGCAAAGTAAAACATTGGTGTAGCTAGAAATGCACTTAGGTGCTACAGTGCTGCTGGTCAGGTGGGTATGGAGCATACTCTTCTGCAATTTATATGTACTAACTATAAATTGCAGAGCACTTGGGAGGCTTTTCCATGTGTTAATCCTGGAGCTGCAATGAGCAATTAGTTTGATTTCTCTACTGAAGTATCTTTGTGCAGTTTGCCTAATGATTATTGCTTCTTTAACGTACATTAAGATCTCATAGAAAGCACTAAAAAACATGTATAGGCAATTATGCTTATGTCCAAGGTGCAATGAAAATTCAGAGACAGGTACTTGAGTTGGGATTTAAACATCCAGAGATGTCTGTTATGCTCCACAGCTGGATTTGACAATTAAAACAATCACTGTTTTCATGACTTGCTAGAGACCTCTTTATTTACTAACTTTAGAAGCTTAAACTAGCACTTACCTTTCAAATCTCATACCACCTCACTTGCTAGAAAATAGTATGTACTCTATGCTAAGTTGTAGAGATACTGGAATGTTATGCATCAAAGTTCACAACAAAACCAGGCAAACCAAAATGTTCTAGCAGCACTCCTCAAAAGAACAAATGCAAAAATTACACTTGTGAAGACCAAAAGTGCTAAAACAGCTTTATTTTTTACTTAATACAAGGCAATTAGAGTGCCTTTTAATACTTCACATAACAGATATTAGCAAATACAAATATATATACTTTTTTTTTTTGCTTTTAATGAAAATGTCCATTTAAGGATTTAACTTAGAAATTTCAGTTGTGAAATCTCTCTAGATTTTTGCAAAGTTAACAGATATTCCAGTGCAAAAATAGATCCCATTACAGATAGCATAAAGTGCTTGGAACGAAGGACCAACTATAATTCAGGAGGGAAAGATAAGCACAAAGTGGTTGTTTAACCAAGGGGAAAATCCAACAACTCCTTACTGACATACAAATGTACTACAAAGAGGGATGCAACATGTCAATAGTACTGAAGTTTAAAATAAGTTAACACCTCAGTGCAGTTTCATTATCAAGAGTGGTTCATATACTATGTGTGACTCTCGAGTGATTTTTCCCCAACACATACTTCAACAAGTAAATTAGTGGCTGTCTGAACTTACTCCATGACAAATCTTCATGCCAGTGTTGCATTATGCTGTCTGTTCGGTACAAACAAGGCAGATCAGAGCTGAGAAATACTTTGGTTAATATCCACATTTACTGTAATATTTTGCCACAGATAGCAGACCTTTTAAGCATGACGGTCATGGGGCAACAGGAATCAAGAATCTTTTTGGTGGGCTAAGGAAAGAGGATTATGATGTAACTGTTGTTTCCTGACAAATAATTTAAATGAGCAGTTATGAAGAGCAAACCACAGCCCTTTCAGGACCAAATCTGAATCCTCCTAGAACTCGTTCTTGTTCTATATGCACTAGTTTGGTGTGGTGCAAAACTTAAGCCCTTCACTTCAATGACTTAATGCTGATTTTTAAGTGATTTTCAGCAGTGGTATGCATTCAGTACATGCTACTTGTTTCAATGATACTGCAACATACTTGCAGCCTATTATGGAGAAATGGCTGTAGCTCAGCTGTTTCTGCACCTGGAAGTTTGATGTACTCATCACCCTGTAACTCATCCCCATAGAGTGACGATGCCATAAAGGTAATAAAAAAGCATGTTTTAAGTGAGGTATACTGATCCCCTTCACACTCCTTTCTCAATCCCCTTAGCAATGTATTAAACAGGTTAAAANAAAAAAAAAAACAACAAAGTATGAAAAAGGCACTTCTGCAGAGCCTGTAGCAAGCTCTTAGTTTACCTCAAGACAAAACATGGAGGGACTGGGAACTTCTTTTAACTGTGTTTTTTAAAAATGCTGAGTTGGTCAGCGTTACCAAATATACTCAAATATGTCATCAACCTTCTTCAGGTTCATGCCAGCCTCTTCACTGTTTGCTGGGCTGCTATGGGCATTCACAGAAGAAAACAGTCCATGACTGATTCATGGAGTAGTATCAAGAACTAATGCAGAAACTGTGTGGGTGTTTAAGGCGAAGGCATGATGTACAGGAACAGCCCAAGAATTGCATTTGGGTTTAAACCATGTTACCAAACCCATTTCTGAATGTAAAAGCAAGACAGAGGGGTCCTGAAAGCATACTCTCCCATGACTGTTGTACAGTGTGAACAAGAACTGGTTGTTCTTACTATGTAATTTTCCCTCTAATATTATTCTAGCTTTGTAAAACCTGAAAAATTGACTGATGAACTGCAGTTCTACTATTTTGAACCATCTTGTTCTTCAAGGGGATTTTTACTGACGCAGTTGTCATGTGTATAAGGGTGTATTCTCCAGTTAGGGATCACCTAATGACTGAAACAACACTGCACAACAGAAGCAGAAACTTACACATTAACGTTATACCAGTTTCCAAACAGGAAAATTTTAGGTGAACAACTTGCAGTAATTGCAGATAGCAGCTGATTGCTAGAATCTGGAACATGGTCAGATCATGAATGCAGCTATCTACGAAATGGATAGAAAGAGAGCATAGCAATGCAGGCATAATGTAAAGAAATACTGTGGCTACAAAGATCAACTGAAAGCGTTTTCAATCCCTAATTATGCTACTACCTATTTAAAGTCATAAATAATACTGTTAAAAAAAAAAAAATCTACATCTTGTTTCTAGTTTTCATCTGACAAAGCCAGAAATGGCAACATGCTTGTGCTAAGCAGTAATTTCAGATAATGGGTACCTTTCTGGTGCAAAGCAGGGGTTAAAGAGCAGATATTACAAATCTGAGTGACATCTCATGACTTAGAATTTGCTCTCGGCCTTAGCGGCTTGTACAACAACTGAGTTTGCTGCTGTGACCCAAACCCTAGGTCTGCTTCTCACCCACTTCCTCCCACTAGATGTTCATGCAGCTGCTGCAGTACCTCAAAGGAGCAGTAAAGTACTTAACTGCACAAATACCAAGTGAGAGTCTGTTATTGATTGTGATGCTGGTGGGACAATCATGTGCATTTGGAGGGTACACAGTTCTGCATATCACAACTTGCTGATGAAGAGACGTGGTTACAATGGCCTGTCTCTTGCCATCCTACCTCCACAGTACAGCTTTGTGGCCTCAGATTTGTCACTACTGATGTACACCAGTCTAGAAAAAGCAGCTGGTCAGGTGAGTTCTCACAACCTCAGGCTACAACACTGGTGGTGACTCTTCTTGCCATTGACTGATCTGGTGCATTCATTGCCAGCAATGGATGTAGCACCAGCAGATTCCCACTCCTGACATGAATGTTCTGAAGACTAAAACATGCATGTCTAAAATACCTGTAAATAACCACTGGCCATGATTCCTCGATCAATTATTTTAGCAACCCTAAGAAAAGCATACTGTACAGAACAAAATACAGTATGGTTTAAAGCCCACAGCATCTAGTGGGTGCTTTACCACAGCTTCAGAGTTATACTGTAAGGAGCTAAGTTCAAGTCTTTCACTTGAGAACAGTACAAGACGACTCCATGAGGCACTGCCCCTGTAAAGGAATTGTTTTCATTGCATTGAATTGCATTGCATTGAATGGTTATCAGTAGAGTGTCCAGTTTCTTTTCCTCTAGCTTCTTCTTTGGAAGTATTCTATCCCAGGAAAAGGAAGTTTGCATTCTGCTCATCATTTCTTTGATGAAATTGGCTCACACACAACTTTCTTTTACCTTCTCATCTTGCAGGAAGGAATTAAGGATTGCAATATCTACCACAGTCTGGTTTTTGTGCAATGACAGGTCCTTAGTATGGTCGTCATCACTTTGGTCCTTAGCAAAATTTACAAATACCTACAAGAAAAAAGACCATGTCACACACCACCCTGGATTTTCATTAATTTGGGGCATTTTAAACACTGGGCATCCTGCAATAGTCCTGGGATTCAGGATTCTACTTTGTTGAAATGGCCTTAAAAGAAAAATCCCATAAACTGGTGGATTTATTCCTACCTCTGCACAAAGAAGTTTTTGGCATCCCAGGCTACCAAAAACTTACTTGGTCAAGTGTTGTCTGAGAAACGGAGTAGTCTTCTATGTGGAGTCTCTTTTTGTTCTGCGAGAGAATACTGAATATTTTGGCCAGGGAGGATGGTGAAGAAGGAAGCTGATACTGCAGCATATTCCTATGCTTTTCCTTCAGGACACTTCCAGGGAAGGCATGCCCAAAGAATTCCTCAACAGGCTTCAGGTCAGGGTTTGCCCCTGCAATTCTCACCACTATGGTGTAACCATCTCCAAACCTGCAAACAAGAACACCAGCACAAGAGTTAAGTGCTTCGGAAATACAAGGGCAGCTTAAAATCCAGCAGCACTTCCCACAATGGGAATGCTGCGTGAGGAATTAAGCCTGACTGTATCTCCCTAAAAATGCTGACAACTCTGTGGTGTAAGCGAAAAGAAAACAGCTACCTGTTCTTTAGATGCTGGACACTGCCCAGACACCTGAATCGCCCATTGACCATTATTGCCATTCGAGTGCAAAGGGCTTCACATTCTTCCATGCTGCAGGCAAAAGCAACTTTATTAGCACTGCAAACAGCAGTGAAGGGCAGAGTAGCCAAGCTGAACTTAGCATCCAGCACTGGCAGATGCAAAAGGCAGGGTATGACAAGTGGGCTGCTACCTACCTGTGAGATGTGAGCACCACTGATCTCCCCTCCTTGATTACACTCAGAGCGCAGTTCCACAAGAAACGACGTGCTTTGGGATCCATCCCTGTTGTTGGCTCATCCTGCAAAATGTATACAAAAAACAGATAATGCTGCTACATTCTACTCATAAATACCTCATCTTTGAAATGACCTGTCTATTCTGATTATGCATACTGAAAATAAGCAAATTAGACTCATTTTCTAAAATGAGAAAACAATTTATGCTCCAGATTTTAAATTAGCAAACACATCCTTTTCAGAATTGAGAAGTACTGCTTATTCTGCAATTCTAGTATGTTGAAATATCCAGTTCTAAACAAGCTGAAGCCAATTAGCTTGCTTAAATAGAGCACGTCTACATTTTCATGCACTATGAACTTTAGTAATCCTAATGTCTGTCATCAATTTTAATCTAATGGATACTAAAATATTTCTTTCCAATTTTTTTTTATTATTAAAAACAGTCAGATTTGCTCACGTCCAGCAGGAAGGCTGTAATTTTTTGTAGGCATAGAAATCTTGAACATGCTGACAGTTTGGCATCATGTTCAAGATCCCCACTTCACAGACATTTTCCAGAAGTAGAAGCCTAGAGGCACTTTACAGCTTGCACCTAATTAGGAAATATTTATTTCCATGTGCCATTTGCTCATATTGAAGTGACTAATGTATATGAACCTTAACTGGATATGAAATAGCTAGTCTTCATTTGAACCTGATTTTTCTGTTTTGCAAGAAAACTGTTAATGAGCAAAGGTTGCAGACTCACCAAGAACACCACAGGTGGCCCTCCAATGAGCGCAATGGCTGTGGAGAGCTTTCGTCTGTTCCCTCCACTGTAATTCCCAGCATATTTTTCTCCATATTTCACAAGGCCCAGTTTCCGAATTGCCCACTCGCCAACCTACAACAGACAGCACAGCACCATCTTGAATCAAGCACAGCAACATCTACCCAAAGAGATCTTCTTCATGAGCTTTGGCTTTGAAAACAATTTTCAGAAGGGTCATTCATCCGAGGATCTAATGTGCATGGATAGGGGTTTTGAAATACTCTGTTGACCGCTAGATCAAGATATATGCAACCCTGTTGCTGGTCTAGTGCTCCTAGCAGCACCAGCTTCAGCAAGCTTTCCTATTACTGTGGTCTTACAGCAGGGGATGTGGTCACTACTGACACACAGCAATCCCACTGTGGTGCATTCTCAGCCCTACAGACAGATAGGATCTGGTTTGTTATTCAGGAGTATTGCTAATGGTGGCAATAAACAGGCATTGTTGCCCTGCAGACTAAAAGGGGGAAGAGTTTCAGCTACTACTTGAATCATATCCAGAACTGGGTCCCTTTTTATGTGAAGCTGGTGGGAATATCAAAGAGAACAACTCAGCAGCAATCTTACAAGGAGCTTGCAGTTTTCACCCATCATGCCCTACTCTTACAGAGGGATTCAACCTACATGGACATACCCTAACATCTACCTACAGCAGTTCCTGTTCTGTAGCATCCAGATTTCATACAGTGAAAACTGCTGTTAATTCAAGGAGACAGGACTGAGAAGGGTGCCCTATGGTATTGGCAGCTGTAACTGCCCAAAGACTGTTAGTGTGGCCCCATGTCTGAATGCTGAAATAGCAGCACTTTAATGATGCAGCATGATCAAATGAAAAGCTGTAACAGCGAGCATGAAGCTTCTATTAAACTGTAGAGTGTTTGCTTCCTGGGACTTTGAAGAGCTAACCCTTGACAATAGGTGAGATTCTGCAATGACCTACAGCTCTACAACCCTTTAACTCTCAAAGAAAGTCAGTCAGTGAAGAAGAGTGTCCACTATGAGCACATCGGACCCAAATTATCTGCCCTTCCATTTAGTACACTTTTCTAGGCAACACTGGAAAAACACAGCAACTTTTGGGTTGCCCTGAAGGAAAGGGGGACAGGTTTCACCATACAGTATCTTCAGCAGGTTCATACCATGGCATTATCTGTGTTGCAGTGAGGGTGCATGCAAGCAGGAACTTGCAAGTTGGTCACTGGGGTGGGTCCTACAGTGTTTTTCATTTACCTTGCAGACTTCTTTCTCTGGAACACCTCTCAGGAGTGCAAAGAATTCCAAGTGCTCTCGCCCCGTCAGCAGTTCATTAACAGCATCAAACTGTGGGCAGTAGCCCATGTTCTGATGGACTTCTTGAATGTTGGACAAGATACTGTAAAAGAAAAAGCCTTTTGTGAGAATTTCACAAGCATATGATGCTATTTTAGATGTTAAAAGGAGGAAAGTGAAACAGTGGCTTCAGACTCTCTGAACTAACAAAAATACAGGATCCTAGAAGTCCACCTTGGCAAAGTTACTTTTTCTCTCCCCCATTCTTCCCATTCTTTTTTTTTTTAAAAAAGGACACTTAAATGTGAAAGAGAGGTATTCAGAAGTGACTGCCAGACTAAATCAGTTTTCTTAAGGCCACTGAAGTACTTTACCAGACTTGAACAATGGCTGAAACACATGCCAGGAGTTGTAAAAGGGAAAAGTGGAAGTGAGTTTAGACGTGGAAGTGGAACAAAGGCTGTGAAATCTGAAGGAGAAAGCTAGCAAAGTAGCAAAGGAACTACTTCCACACAAAGCAGAGGAAAAATGCGTTGGTTTTCACCTGTTTCCTTTGAGGAAAGCTTCTCCTCCTGTCACATCTGTATCACCAGTTAGCATCTTAAAAGTGGATGACTTGCCAGCACCATTTACTCCTAAGAGTCCAAAGCACTGTGGATATAAAAGAGCAAAGTGTGGTTGAGAACAGGATTCAGCTGCATCACTTTCAGCACTGACAAGAGGGGAAGAAGCAAACTTGATCCTCAGGACAGCAAGAGAGACTCTTCAGTGCATTTTCAGAAAAAGTCTTCTGGGCTTTTACTTTAAGTATAAAACTTTAGACTGGGAAAATGAATGAACTATGGTGTCACCTTGGTACACTATCACACAGTGTATCTGTACCAGATACTGGAGTTTGGCCTCTGGTCCCAGACACAGAGTTCAGTATCTTCTTCAAAGGCAGACACACGCAGAATCAAAAACTGCTTCAGCTGTCAATTTCCTTTGATGTAATTTTAACATTCATCTGGTTTTGATCTTACTCTACTCTATGCTGTCTTGTGGCTCTTAAAATGCTGCAGTAATAGCAAACCAATTCAACAGGTAAGTTTACCTCTCCAGGGGGGATTCCAACACAGATCCTATCAACTGCTGGCTTTCGCTTCATTCTGTAAATCTGAAACCAGAAACAAAAAGAATGAGGACAATGTCAAAGAACTCTCATAGAGGCACACATATCACACACTCCAAACTCAATCCAATTTTGACCCCTCTATATATCCTCTGATAAGGCATGGTGAACTGCATAGTTTTGTGTCAAAAGTAGGAATGCAGAAGTTTTCTGTCACCTTGGTTAGCTCCTTGATTTCCAAGATGTCACTCTGTCCTCCTCCACTAATTATCCTCTGCCTCTCTCTAGTTACATCCTCATCTTCATCATTCACAGGAGGCAGCTTGGCATAGACAGGCCTGGAGAGAGCAACATGATAAAAGACTTAACAGAAGATGACAGGGCCTTCATAGATAATATTTTCCCCCTTTCATGGGAGACATCAATGAAAACTTCACCTGCGAATACAGATGCAGTGAAGAGGACAACCTACCTGGGTTTTATGAAGAACCTGTACTGGATGAGCACTGTGATGAGAAAAAAAACAACGCCCTCTACTGCCATGGCAAAGAGATTCCTTCCCACCAGATCCCATGACAGAGGGGACACAAAACGATTCTCTCCTGCCAAAATGAGATGAAAAACACAATCACTTTTCCAGAGCAAAGTGAGTGGACTAGCATTTCTTCCCACAGAGCTCACCAAATTGGACACTGGGACAACTGATGATCAGCCAGTTGCAAGAGAGAAGGGATAAATCACACAAGGGGCCAGCTGTGATTGCATACACAGTTCTTACTGTAGCAAAGTCAGGACTCTGGCCCAGAGAATTAAGTCTGCCAAAGAAGAGCTGGCTCACCTTTTAAAAAGGTTAGTGAAGCACAGAAAGACTGTGACTCAAGGCCTGGCATCTGCATGCCAAAAAAAAAAAAAATCCAGCTTTCCAGAACCTCAACCACTCAACTCATCTCATTTGGCCTAGTGATCCTCTTCCCACAATTATCTTTATGCATTTTTATTTGACACCCTTAACAACCCAAAGCTCTGGAGTTCTGTCTGCCAGGCTCTCTTCAGTCCTTGCAACAAGCTAAAGTGGATGGCTGTGGAGACTTGCCACCTTTGATCAGATCTATGCCACAAATTGTGCACTTTCAGTTCCTGAGAAGTTAGAGGAGCTCATCCAGAGCAAACTCCAAGATTTCTCTGTTCCTTTCAGGCCACTGTCCCTGTGGACACTGTCACTTACCAAACCTCTCCAGAGCATCAGCCATGGCCTGGTTTTTCACCATGTCAATGAGTCCCCTCCCCAGGCAGAAATGGGGAAAGATGAGGAAGACAGACTTCAGGATGTCATTGATGTCCTTCAGCTTCTGTTAACAAAAAATCAAGTGCAAGTGAGCCATGTTATGTCTGACCCCTCCTTCCTTTTCCCAGTACTGTAACTCCACAAAAATTCAAGGATTACATGTTTTCCCAAGAGCCAGCTTTGGCTCCTCTGAACATTGTTGTTGAGTTGCTCAAGATGCTCTTAACTTTTGTTGCAAACAAAAGTAGAGACTTCTCCAAACACTCACAGTCTAAAAGGCACTGTCTGCAAAAAGGCTACAGGCTGAGGAGACTGGGAACTTGTGCTTGCACGAAGTGGTTATGTCAGAGGCTGTGGGCAGCTCCTCCCTATCCCATATTGGAGGCTCTAATACTTTTCCTTTGTTGTCTTCCAGTCGGCTTAGCCCATGGATTGAAAAGATAGCAGCCTGAGGAGAGGTTCCTATTCTACCAGACACTTATCTTCAAGCATGTACTTGTCTTTACTGAGCTAGCACAGCTTTGTAACAGAAAGGACCATCAAGGACTGCCTCCTTATGCCAACAGGAAGAGGTACAGTCACTAAGTAACTCCCACAGAGGCTCCTTAGCCTCCTCCCAACATGAACACTTCACAACAGTGTGGGTCAAACAGAGCTAAGACTCTTGTGTTGTACATAAGTATGAGAGGAACTTGCACCTTCCCCAGTAGGCATCTGACTTTGAAAAACTGAAGGGAGGAGTTTAAATTCCCAACACAGAGAGGTTATCTACCATGGAGGCAAAATTAAGGGCAACTAAATGCTTGGGTGATTAAATGGCCTTCGTAGATGGAAACTGCCCTTAATTAGGGACATACAAAAAACTCCACTTGAACATAAGAAAATTGTTGTTTGGTTGGTTGGGTTTTTGGGTTTGGTTTTTGGGGTTTTTTTTACTGTAAGAGTGATTGAGAAGTGAAAACAGTTGCCCAGAGGGACTATGGAGTCTCCATCCCTGAAAATGTTAAAATCTGATGGCCCTGAGCAACCTGCCCTAGCTAATCCTGCTCAGAGGTTGGACTAGACAATCGCAGGAAGTCCTTCCCCACCGTAATTACTCTGTGAACATAGCTGGAGTGGGCTTTAACCCATTTCCACCAGAACCCATGTTTAAACTGCTGCTGAAGCTAATGGGTACAGGCCAGGGCCTAGCTTTTCTGGAGAACGGGCTGCTAAAAGTAAGCTGGTATCAATATAGAATTACAGGAAACATACGTTGTTGGTGAAGAGCTCCAGGACAAAGGTTGCCACACTGCCATTGATGCCAATGAAGAGATTCACACTGGTCAGCACAACATACGCTGTGCTGGGGATTTTGAACACGAAGGAGGCTGGATACATGAGAGGGGTGATGGACCACCTGGTAAAAAGAAAGGCAGCAACATCAAGTAAGCACCTTTCAAGTCTAAGAGCCTTCCCAGTCATCTTCTGATGAGAAATGTCTTACCCATAGAGAAACAGAAGGAGAGCCAGCACAGGCAAGTTGGAGGAGGATACATAGGACTTCTGCTGGAAGCAGATGAAGATGATGACAACTAGTGTGGCTGGAACAATGTAGTTGCACTGGAAGGGAAAAACATGACTTTTAGATTTCTTTTCAGATGACAAAAAAAGAAAGGTGTCATCCGGCTCTAATACAAGTCTTCTAAACATTTCAGTGTTCCCAAAGCTATTTTCAATGCAAGACTCTTAAAAGAGTCATATGTGTGAACTACAACGCAGTACACGTGAATTTGCATTTTTTGGTCTCTCTAGAAGTAGCCAGTAGACTCTCAGAGGTTCTGGACACATGTTGAAAAGACCTGCTTTGGACAGAGCAGAACAAGGGGCTACACAAACAAATATTTTGGGACAAGTATTTTAAAGTGACAAATGCTGATGATTGAGCCTACGGTTGTCCTCTCATCCTCTGTTGTGCTTCTTTGTCCCACTGAGGTGAACCACTGTCCCAAGAACATAAACACAAAAGTCATGGTCACAGTGGTTATTCACTGAAATAATGTGGTGCCAATTGATCCAAACTGCACTTTGCACTTCAGTGCCAGACACCCTACAAAAACAGAATGAGGATGGTTTAGCACAGTCAAAGCCCTTACCATATCCCAGACAAAGTTGGCCAGCCAGTAAATGACAGGCTTCACACCACTGATGAACTGCAAGTGTTTAGCCTTGCTGACACGTTCCTGAATAAGGAAAACCACAAAGCTGGCAGGAACAAAGGACATGGCAAAGATCACACAGATGGAGACGAGGACATCCACAGATGTGGTCATCCTGGACAGAAAAAAAAAGGAAGAAAGTTTGGTGCTGGCTCCTCTGAGATGAAGTGAAGCAGCTCATGCCAGGCAAAGGAGAAACTGTTTCTTCTGCTATTCTTATTCTGAAGGGTGAAGGATAACCACACCATGCTGCCTTAAATTGCACAGTTCTTCTCCAGCCATATGACAAAGGAAATACACACACCCAGCTGGCATCTCAAGGATATAGCGACACAACCTGGAGACTGGTTAATAACTTCAGTGTAATAGACTGCTTTCTTCTTTCCTTATTACCACCTAATGCATTTCTTGAGACTGCTGGGGCGTTTGTCTTTTTTGTGTGCTGTTTTAAAGTTCAGAGATATCTGCCTGTCATCTGCCACTGCTTTGCACATGTGAAAATGTATCTGCAGACAGGTTATGGGTCTTGACTTGGATAGTGGTAGGAGTAGACTGGTCAATGCCTCAGTGAAGTAAATAAACCCTCTGCATTACTGTGTGCCCCCCCACCCTGAGACAGTGGGCAAAATGAACAGGATCTATCCATGTTTTCTAGTAAGATGGTGGCACCTTAGGACAAAAGAATGACCATAATCATGGTGAGATGCCTTTCTGAAGGTGGCTAAGAGGAATTTTCTAAGTGGTAAGCAGATTACGCTGGTTCTTAGAAACTGCAGCTACCAGGGACTCAGGGATAGAGCAACTTTGCACAGAAGTGCTGTTTAACACGAAGATCTTAGGAGAACATGTTGCTACCTGCCCAGACCAGAGAAAATAAGGCCTGCATGTCAGAGCCTAAATGCCACAGGCCTTTGAGTGTCCTCCAGCAAGGTTAAAACCTCCCATGCTGGCTCTTTCCAGTAATCAGCAGCTGCTGAGCAAAAAACCACCCATGCTCACATCAGGACTTACAGGGCCACTTCAGAGAGCTGCTGCTTGGTGAGGTTCAGTGGGTGATTGAAGGCAGTGATCCCGTAAGCACTGGGGTCTTCACCCTGCTGCAGGTTGGCACGAAGGATTGCATTGTTGATCACATTCAGGAAGGATGCAATGGCATGCCAGCCCTTGTTGTTAAACCACACCTGTGAGAGACCACATCAGCATCAGAAAGGCACCAGGCACATCATCTATCAAACATACTCCTACGCCCCACATAGCACCCCTTCCTCTATTCAGAGCCTATAATTTGTTTCCTCATCCTTCCAGCTAGCTTGCTCAGGGACAGAAGACAGTTTAATCAATAAGTACAAGAGGCTGCTGGAAGACAGCACTGATCTAGCACTGAATTCCTTTTGGGACTTGGGCCTAGACTTCATGGAAGAAACAGATTTTGAGGAGATCCACACAAAAATGCAAACTACATACGCTCCCACAGGGAACTCTGGTCTGCACAGCTGTCCAAGGCTGGACTTGGTCACTTGCTGTGACTCCAGGTCACCAGAGCTTCAAACAGCAGGCACAGCAGTGAGGACTGGTTAATTTACCTTCACATTGTTCTTTGTATCCAGGCCTTTCATGAAACTTGACAAGCTATTGAGAAATCGATCTCCAGAACTTCCCTGCAAACAGAAAAGACAGTTACTTCCCCTCCAAGAGTACCTTTGTTTATGTCCTGGGGTCTAGCAGGGGTTACATAATGTTTTTCACAGCTCTGACAGTTTTCTTCCCCTTCAACAGCCTCTATCCACCAAGGCTTAGGAACTGCAGCTTTCCTCTCCTTTTTGTGATCTCACTGGTAAAAGAGGTCAGCCTCATGCCTGTTTTTTTCTTAACAGAAGTGTACTGAACAAGGCTGCAGGCAACCCTCAAAGACATTGCAGCACACAGGCAAGCAGCCTCAGAGGAAAACAGGGCCCCAAATTATCTTCTGAGCCAAAGCAGACTCAGTACAGGAGGGCTCAACTGAGGTTTTGAAAGACAGCCCACCTTGTCCTGCCATAAAACACTCAGAAGTGTCTGCAATCCCCCCCAGCTTGCAACTGGTGTTGGGCAGAACCCACATCCACAATGTGGGCTACATAAACTTCAGCTGAGCATGTCTCGAAGCCTTCTGCCACTCCCAGACAACTGCCTGGAGATCCCAGCTCAGAGGCAGTGGGGAGAAGACATTGGACATGGCTAATATACACATGGTCCTCTTTTTATGGCTTCCAAGTCATATCTCAAGTAACAAGACTCTGATATTAGTGCATCCTGGGTTTATGGGGAACAGTTGCTCACCTGTGCTAGCTCCAAAATTTTCTTCACCTGTTTAATGGCATCACTAACTTCATGGCTTGGAGGAAGCACGAGGGAACTGCTAGCTCCCAAGGAAAAGCCACCATACCTGAAAGTTCAGAAAGTGATGCTAAGACCGGATTCACTGATGTCCAGAAAATGCTACTCCTCCTCCCTCTCTAGATGTCTCCTCTTCCTGCACTACATGGAAGGCAAGTGTGTCCACTCTCACATGAAAGAATGACTTCGATTTTCCTGCATGGCTGCTTAGCCATGATGTCTTCTGCTCTTTGCTTCTAGGGTTAACTACCCATATTATGACTACTCAGCATGCTGTCCATTCAATAAATGCAACTATCCTTTGCTACCATTACAAAGCACGACATCTCTCTCCTGCCCTTCATTGGAAGGATAAGCACCTCCCAGGAAAGCATAACAGTAGGCTGGTCATGCAAATCTCTTCAAGCCAATACTGTTCTCTGTACAAGGCAGACATACTTTCCAGTAGTCTGAGGTTGTCCCAGTTATCTTTAAGCATCTTTCCTTAACATCTGGCAATTACGAGTCATATAAAACAAAGCAGTGGAGGTGTTGAACTTAATACAGTGCTCGAGAGTTAGTGGACACATACAAGCTAAAGAAGAGGCAGTTACTCACCTGAACTCATTCACCCAGATCTTATTCTTTAAGCTGTAGAGACAGAAAAGAGAGCTGATGTAAAATATGCAGAATAAGAGGAGTGACAGATCTATCAATGTTGCAGGCACATTGCCAGGGAAAAGAGTGCAATAGCCTCTCATCTGACACATGTCCTGCCACTCCTCTTTCGTGTAAACCCTAGGATTGGTGCCCAGACCTTCCTCATACTCTGCCTACAAGTGTCAGGACACAGCATCACTAATAAAGCAGAAACACCACTTAAGCTGAGGATCAGGGTGATTTGAGGAGCTGAATGGATCTGGCTCATTGCTGAAGAATTTGGGCTGCCCGGCTTATTTGCCTGATCTAGGCATCCTCCATAGAGCAAGCAATATTTGGTGGGGAGGAAAGGGAGAGAGTGTGTTTAAAAGCTACCTTTTCCCAATGATCTGTGCATAGGTCTTCACTAGGTAGTCTGATATATTGCGGCCTGTCAGGTTCTGGAGGATGTCAGCAGTGTCTTGCTCACGCTTGTGTCACCAGTGAAAACACAGATAAATGCTCATCAGAGAAAACACAGATGCTGAGGCACATCAATCTTGTGCAATGCTTCACACAAGAATCACACCCAGCCACTCTGCTCCTCAGGAGCATTTCCCATTGCAGTACCACTGTACTCCCTCCTACCTGTGGGGGTGGCAGCCCACCTGCCCCAGGGGGGCACACAGGCAGCATCTTCTTGATCTTCTCATTGCTGCACTCACAAGATGGGGAAGGGTTCTCCATGCTCCAGTTGCCTTTCAAGAAGATGTCCAGGACTGACTCTGGGACCAAAGCAGTGGACCATTCCTTCTGCCCCACAATGCAAGGAGTGTCTCTGTATCAGGAAAGATGCAAGACAAATGCAATTTAGAAACAACTATGATGGCCTTTGCTTACACATAATTTAAAGATCAAACTCTACAGTCTCTAGAAGAGGCAGGGTGTTTCTCAAAGGAGCTTGACCTCACTGAGACAAACAGCTCAGAATGACAGATCCGACTCTACAGATTTTAACAGATCCCAGTGCCAAAGAGACTGAGGATGGCCAACACTGGGTAGTGTCAGACACTCCCCTCTTTGCATTACCATTAAGTGCTTTATTTCAGTCAGTCTCAGCATACAGTGGTTCAGCATTCGGAGAGCATCTGGACAATGCTCTTAGTCACATGGTTTGGTTCTAAGTAGCCCTGCAAGGAGCAGGTACTTGAACTCAATTCTCAAGGATCTCTTCCAACTTGAGATACCCTATAATTCTAAAATCACAGACAGTCACTTCTCGGATGACAGTTCTGCCTTTGGGGCACCAAACTACTGTTCTTCCCCTAGGCAGCACCTTCTCCCTCTGCCCCATTGGTGGAGTAATCCAGCTCTCATGTCTGTTATAAAGGATGTAGCTTACTTTCCACCACTGGCCAATATATTGGACACCTTGCCTCCCTCCCTCTCATCCTGTGAACAAGAACTGCAGTTCTTCCAGGCTAAAGACACACCCTCTCAGACTCAATACCCTCTAGGGAATAGCTACAGTCAATAACATACAGCAGCATAACTAGGTCCTTTACCTTGTTCAGGACCAAACAGCAATCAGAGGGAAGACTATTCTCTCCTTTTCATCTCTGTCAGCAAGGACTTACATACAAACCTCATTCCCTCACCACACTGAGATCTGGCAACTATTTAAAAGGTTCTGAGCAAAAAAATTGAATGTAATTGCAACTCTTTTTGCTTAAATCCTGCTCTGGTCATGCATTACTATCATTCCTTAAAGCCACCTGGTGGCCAGAATCTGGGGCTTGACTTCCTCTTCCCATTTCAGAGTTCTACTTACGGGATGGAATGTCCCTGCATACAGCGTGTCCCAAAACCAGGCTTATCAAGAAGGGCATCCAAAAGCTTCTGAGTGCCTGCATCTTCAGGAGCATCGTTGCTATGGATACAGCAGAAAAACACTATCAGGTCAGTGTGGTAACAGGCACACAGCAAAAGCAGCAGCAGAACAAGGTCAAGAACACAGTGAAACTATATGGGTGGGGATTAGCCTTTAAAGAATGCTTGGCCTAGGAACACACACACACTTCTACTCTTTGTACACAGTATTGAGTCATAACACCACTCAGAAATGACTATGACCCTGCCAGTAGTTAGAGTTGGCATTTAAAAGTCCAAAAAGAAAATACAGGTATTCTCTTTAAAATGTGCTTCTGAGATGAGCACAAAACCCGAATTTAAATAACCTGTTAAGGAACTCAGTAACTCAAGTCTGCAAAGAACAAAATTTCTAGGCCACAAGAAACATACCTAATAAAAGTGTACTGCTCATTGTACATCCAGGGTTGTAGTTCCAGGCTGGGATACTTCCCAAAAGGAGGAACAATCAGGCTGAACATGAGAGCAATACACACAAAGACAGCTGGCAGCACAATCTGAAATTGCAAGGAAAAAGCAAGTCTTTTTTTACGCAAATGTTTCCAGAAGCATCAGGAGTTACATGTGAATCACTTACTGGCTTAAAACTTTTTCCAAGTTTCCCAGGAATGTCTTTGCTATTTCCACCAAAGCAGTGCTAGACACCAGTGCAGCAAGACCAATCTTGGCATTGAGTCAGGGCACTCACTTGGGATGCAGAGGATTCAGCCTGCAAATGCTGCTTTCAAGACCAAATTTGGATTTGAACCCCAGTTGCACCCTTGCTGTGCAAGAACGCTGTAACCACATGGTTATCATGCAATTCCTTTTACTTGCACAGGCTTCCTTTTGCTCATAGATACAGTGAAGACCAGTTCTGGTGATCCACATCCCCTTGATGTTTTTGGCTCACCATCAGTTCAGACTACAATGCAGAGTGCAGAGCTGCCCCTGCTGAGGGACTCTGCTCATGTTGAGTGCTCTCACCTGGGCAAAGAAGCCCTTCCTGCTTCTCTTGGCAATAAGCATTCTCTTCCACAACAGAGCCATAAACTGCTGCTGGGTGAGCTTCCATCCCTTCATCTGGTAGGAGCCTTTCCCATCCATGCCACTGAGAAGGTCTGTCTCTCTGGATTCTGCTACCAAGAAGAAATGACCCTCATTCAAAAGTTCAGAGATGCTCTCTGGGTACTTTTGTGCTGGAGGCACAAGGCTGAAGCAGCTAGTCTCACCCATCAAAAAAAAAAAAGAGTATGGTGAGCAGAGATAACAGAAATTTACATGAATGTATTTTCTGCCTTATCTCTCTGAGCCCTGATGAGAGGATTGAACAAGCTGTGGATTCCGCACTGTTCATTATTCCTAAAGGCAAATATACCACCACTTATTTGGCAGTCTCAGCCTTTGGATCTGTAGTATTTAAAATCTGAAAGAGTATCCACAAGCAAAGAAACAGGCTTAAGATCTAGCAATACCTGGATCTATGTCTGAATCATTAGGATCAAATGCATCATCTTCTGTAAATGGACGAAGGCAGCTCTGTCTATCTCCAAACACACGTCTGTTCCTTCTGGCTGGCAACGTCCCATCTGAAAATAATGCAGTTATGGTTAGCTGAACCACTTCAGTTAATCTCCAATTAGCTCCAGAAAAATCAAAGCAATATAATTTTCATTTTACATGTCTTCCATTTGCAAACAGAGGAGCTGATCTGGAGCGACGCCAGTGCAGGTAAAAGTAAAACCAAGATCGTCACTCTGCAAAGGGTCATGTTTTATGCACCATATTTTGTGTGATCTCCCAGAAACAACTTCTAGTGCACTGGACACCCTTTTTTCCCCCCATTAAAGCAGGGAAACAGCACTGAAAGAGAATTCTCACTTGATATGCATATAAGTGCAATTTGCTACCACTAGTTTATCAGGAAATGCTGTTACGAGCACTCAGTGCAGAGATCTGCTCTTAGAAAGCCATTTGGACCCTATTGTGGTCTGATCCTGTCAAGAGTTCCTCAGGGTAGACAATACTGTCAGTCAAGTAATTTTCAATACACTCAAACACTAAAAACTCTTCACTATTACAAAATAAACATGCTATCATGGAGTCAGTTGAGGTTTAGAGTATATAAAAGCATGCATTAATTATACTAAGAACAGCTATTTTAGGTCATTAAAAATATTAGCACAGCAGAGCTCCAGTTCATCTCAAACAGGGTCTGTCACTCCTGTAGGGTACAACTACACCCACCTGAGGTTTCTGCATCCACACCACTATCATCAGCCACCTTCAGGAAGATCTGAAAAGCAATGATACATGTCAGTGAAAACCGAAAAAGGAGCAATAATGTGGAAATTTCTTCATGAGATGACAGGAGAGAGCACAAGACTAACAGATGCAACAAAAAAACAGAGCAGACTTGTCAGTTAAACAAATCCTAAACCACAAAACCAACCCTGACATGGGCCTGTGTCTAAACTGTTCCTGTGACATACAGTGTCCAACACTGAAATGTATGTTTTCAGTTAAGTGCAACACAAAGCAGCCTTAAAAATAACACAGATATTAGAAGCCAAAGAAGGGGCCAACCTTCACATGACATCTCAGTGAAGTGTAACTGAGTACATAGGACCTTCCTATGCTTGCCTGTACTATATTTCAGTTTTAAATGCACACCTGCATGATCACACATGTAAACATGACAGAAGACAATCCACTTTGGAAAGTAATGCAAAACTGCCTGTTCCATAATAAATTTTTACAGAAAGAGGTAAGACTCTGTCTCATTCTTTATTCTGACATGATTCATTTTGCCTAGTTTAAAACAAAAGAGAATTGTCATCTCACTAACCTCCTCCAGGGTAGTTTCAGAGATGCCATAGCTGGAAATGCCAAGATCAGAAAGACGGTCATCAATTTCATGGAACAGCTCCACGAAAGCTCCCTCTTTAGCAGCCTTGTATGGCAAGACATAGGTTAATTCATGGCCTATGTCCTCCACTAGTCTGGCCTCAGGAACATGTTTTGTAATGAGGTTTGAAATTGCAGAGACATCTAAAAAAATCAAACACAAAAGACAGTTTTCTTCTGGTTACTACTCGTTATATGGAAAGAAGAGCTCAGTCTAAAAAATCTTGCCAGAAGAAAAGGAGGGAAAATGGGACATCTCTGAAAAGCAGCTTAGTTCCACGGAAAGCCTCATTTCTTTTTACATTGAACACAAGCCTGGGTGAAAGCCTGGCTATACATTTTATGTGCAGAATTTGGGAGAGGTTTTACATGCTACTGGCAGACCTGCAAGTCACTGATGTACAGTTCACCAATGTTACATATTGCTAACAGGCCTAGTAACTATATAATCTTTGCTTATTAACTCTCAGGAGAGACTGAATTCAAAATGGCTCACTCAAGAAAGACATTCTAATACTTACAGACTTAAAGATACCATCCCTGTAAATTTAATAATTGTCCCAAGACTGTAGCTACACAGGGGCATAAGGTTAAGGCAGCAGTCTAAAGCGAACTATAGAGCAATGTCAACACTGGGACTCAAATTCTTTTCCAAGCCTCACCTATTGTCAGTGTGTCACTTTCATGGTCGCTGCCAAGGCCAGCATCAGAGCTGCTCTGGGAGACACTGTCATCCTGATCACAAAAGAGAAGACAAACATTATTTCTTGCTGTTTAATCATAACAGGGCCCACTAGATGCTACACTCTAAGTTCAGATGCTGCAGATGGTGACATACCACTGCAAAGGACTAAAATACAAGAGGTCACAACTCTAGAAGTGAGTATTACAAAAACTTGGACTTATCTAATTCTGTATCTCTCTGACCAGCTTCGGACCACTATCATTGAAAAAAACTACAATGTAGATACACATCCCATGCAACAGTTTAACCAGACATGGTCTAGCATAGTACCTATCACACATATGACACTTTTGCTGCTTCTATTAAGCCTAAGATTTCATGAAGAAAAAAATAAGTATGAGAAGAAAGGCTCAGCTGTACCTTTTTCAGATAGGACACTGTGCTGCTGCTGTTTCGACAGGAGCTCAGAGAGGAATCCACATCCTTCTTGACCAGGGTCAAATAATAGCCTGTTCCCAGGTGATTCTTCAGGAAGAGAGAAGAGCCAACACAGCAGAGCTTGCCATGAGAAATGATGGCAATCCGATCCCCCAGAATGTCTGCCTCATCCATGTGGTGTGTGGAGAGAATGATAGTGCGACCTGGAAGAAAGCAAGGAAGACATTGTTCATAAGTCAAACCAACCTATGCTCCCACACCAAAGCCACAATCATCTGGATCTTGCCACAAAGTTGGATGAGATGTTGGTGCCACAAGTCTGGCTCCTTTGAACAAGGCTATCAGCATGGAAAAGGTTCACAACTGCTGTCATGTGTTTATTCTCACCACTCTCTGCTGGCACTTGTGCTCAGCAAAGGAAGGTTTAATTTCATGTCAGTAAGGCTGGCTGCACAGAGCAGAACAGGACATTGTGGAATACCAAGGATGACTTTCAGACTTTAAGTGCCCTTGTGACCGAGTAAAGAACGTTGTTCATGAGTTCTGACATTAATAGGATGAGAAAAGAGGACAGGTGAGAGATCAGAACGACCTTGTCCTGCATGGCCTTTGTTCATTACTCAGTGCAGACAACAACAGATTTGCAAACACATCACTATTTTGAGAACAGTCATGAAACAGACTGATTTTCTTTGCCTTCCACAACACATTCATTAAGAGTAGAGAAAAAGACCACATACCTTGCCGATACTTCAGAAGTAGTTCCCATATCCCTCTGCGAGAATAGGGATCCACTCCAGCTGTAGGCTCATCCAGAATGACCACCTTGGAACCACCAACAAATGCTAAAGCAACAGAGAGCTTCCTCTGCATGCCACCTGTCAGGCACAAGAAGAAAGAGGTGGTCAGGCTGATGCAACGATGAGTCAAATAGCATTGCTTGCAGCACAGTCTAATGAGCTCTCTGAAAGAAAGCAGACTGAGAAAACCAAGTAGTGCTACTGTTTCAGGCCTTCAGAGTCCCACTACCTTCTGGACAATTCATCTGGATGGTCTTCCCCCAGTGGAGTCTAACTCTGCTCCTACTGCAAGAAACCACACATTGCATGCCCTTCCATGAGTGAATCATACTATCTCAGCACCAGGGGTAGCAAGTCAGCAATTTGGAAGCTTAACCTATTTAGCAATCTAGACCACAGGTCTCCAAAGCTTGAGCTGCAGAAGCAAGACCCCATGAGACACCCCTTGCATGGCAGCATCCCAGAGGCAGAAACAAGGGATTATACTGCACTCTTCAATACTAAAGCCAACCTTGGTCATCTGCTCTCCCTTCCCAAAGTCAAATGTGTAGTCTGTACTGATACTTGAGTAAGATAAAGGTACCTCAGTCCCTCAACTATCCAGTACAGAACAATACAAGAATCCTGCCCCTCCTGAACCAAGGAAAAGGACACTCCTGGTCACCAACTGAAGAAGCAGAGTCAGCATAAGGAATGCACATACGGGTCGCAAACAGTAAGGCATTCTCACCTAAACCCATAAAGCCCATAAGCATTTAGAGAACAGGTATCACTTGCAGCTGGACTATGTCATGACAGAAACAAGTAAAATTGTCTTGTTATGGCCGTTAGATAGCTTAAGACAGTGCAAGATTTTGAAGTTTACTAAGATTGATTAAGTACTTAATAAACAACTAATCTCCTTAAGCGCTTCATTGTATGGTAGTCTGTATCTAATTACAGGATCCAATCTGTGTCCATAAGATAGCATCTTGAGAGTCAATAGAGCATTTCTGGGGCAGAGAATTGTAAAAGACTGAACCTACCAGAAAGTCTGCTTGTCCTAGCTTTCAGTTTGTGAGGCAAACCAACATCTGTTGCCATCTGCTCCATCTCCTCTTTCACCTTCTTTTCTGGCAGCCCTTTGAGTCGAGCATAGAACCAGATGTGCTCCTCCACAGTCAGCCTAGAGAAAAGGAGCAGACTCAGGGCACAGTTGAAAGCATTATGCTGGGATTCATCCCTTACATTAGCATTACAGCAGGCATGTCTGTTTGCTCAGAATAACATCTTTTAAGGCTGAGCTTTCAGGAAGGAACTACAGACTGGGAGTGCTCACCTTAGGCCTGACTTCAGGGCGTGCCTCTATTCAGCACTCAGGTAAATAATTCTCCTTTAAGAGTGCTTGACAGAGTAGCCCAAACATCCCAAATTACTGAGCACCTGGGACACATTTGGCCTAGTTGAGTTTAGTGGAGTAGATTATTAAGAGACATGAAAGTGTAGGCTCTTGCTGATTACTCACAGGCACATAGGAACATGCTAGTAAACAGAATGTTCCTGCACCAATCTCACACCACCCCACTGTCTTTACCATAAAGAAAATGACCATCAAAGCTGAAAGCCCACTACTTTATCCTAAAGAACCTAAATGTCTGTTGGGTAACACCAGTCCTGTGTATCACAGATGCTACTCACAAGTCAAAGAGCACATTGTGTTGTGGACATACACCCAGGTTCTGCCTGATGGTGCTGAGCTCAGAGCGGATATCTTTGCCCAGGATGAAGGCTGTACCCGAAGTCGGGGGGAACAAGCCAGTCAAGATGGACCTGAAGGACAAATACAACAGATAAACAGGTTCCTAGGTGCCACTAGGAAATATCTGCTGTGAAGGCCAGGATAGCGGAATGAAGAGTGGGTAAAAGTCCTGGGGGACTCCTACNACAGTGATCAAAGAACACCCACATCGCTGCTTGAAGGAAAGGGTTTTTTTCTTTAAAAGCTTCTCTTTCTTTCAATCACAACTTTTTTCTTACACTGGTAAGTCAGAATCACAAATAGCATTACTACAGAATGCTGTCCGCAGATTCATTTGATCCAGTGTCAACCTGAGCTCCCTCTAGTTTCAGTCCCCTGTGAGTCTTTTGAGGCAGCTGAACAACTAGATTATCAGAAGAAGCACCCTAGTCCACACCAGCTTGCACACTGCAGTTCTACAGCTATCTCTACCACATGGATAGGAACTGCAGCATGCAGTCACTTCCCCCCACCAGTATCTTAAAGGATTGTTTTGTTCTTACATGGTAGTCGTTTTCCCTGCTCCATTATGTCCCAGAAAAGAGGTGATTTGTCCTTCATAAAAGTTCAGTGTGAGACCATCTACAGCAACTTTCTTGCCATCACGATAAACCTTGACCAGGTTCTGGATGGAAACACCAAGACTCAGATGCACTGGCTCTTCCTCCTTGCAGACTGGAAGAAAGCACAGCAATAGAAAGATATGACAGGTTTTAACAGAAACTACATGGCAATTCTCACAGACATCACATTCCTCCTAGCCTGTGGAGTTCCAAGATAAAAAGGCCTATATGAAGAACTGACCAAATTTCTTCCTCAGGAACATGAAACTTCCATAGAAATGGTCTTTTAGCTCTTTTCTCAAATCCTGGGCTCATCTGAGAGCTGGAGATCTCCAGTGTCATCAGGGTCAGCAAAAATGAGAGGACTTCTCAGCTCCATAAGGGTGGAGTACCCACGTGCACTCAAGTGGGCAAAATATCTCAGGTTTATCTGGATACACTCACCTGATCAGCATACCCAAACTGTGATAACAAAAGGATGATAAATTTCACCTTAGCCATGCCAGTTCTCTGTCCTTGGACTGTCATTTGAAAAAGACAGACCGTAACACTTCACTGCAGAAAGGCTCTCTGTCCAGCACTTACCCTCTGAAGGCCCCTTCTGATCAGGATGAGGGTGCTGCCTGTCATGAGGTTCCTCTCCAAACCAGTATGACTTAGAGAAAGGAAAGTACCAGGGTCTTGGAATCCCATACTGGCCTAAAAAGAAAAGCATTTCATGAGCCTGACTGCATCTGTGCCCTTTCTTTTATTAGCTTTCAGAACAAGAAGGGAAGTATTGCACCCCCAGTAAGCCATTAGGTGAGGCAAGACTATGAAGAGACCTTTCTTTGATGAAGACACTTTAAGACTTTAGGTAAGAGATATCTAACTTCACCTTAGGGTTAAAAAAATCTGTGCTGGAAGGTGCTAAGTGGCACATGTCGTTCTGATACTCTTAAATCCTCCCTTGCAGCACGGTCTGTGGACTCAGCAGTTCAGAGAAGGGAACAGCTGAAGTATGGCAAAGCTTCTGGGGCTAGTTCAGCCACAACCACAGTGGGGCCGTACTTCTGTGTGCTGGGAAGCACTCACTGCTCACAGCAAGCAACAACTTTGCTGTGATGCTGGTCTATGGTTTTTCTCCACAACTTTTCTACAGCTCTGCTTAAAAGGGGGCCAAATTTGCACCTTAACAAGTGAGTAGGGTGAAAGGACTTATTTTAAAGCCTGAAGACATGATCCTCCCTCAGAAGCAGACCTCACCTGGGAAGACAGATTCAAGGTACCAGGTCATGACTCCATACAGGAACGTATCGAACAGCATCATGACGGCCGATGTGGTTATGCTAAAGCCATCCTCTTCCAATGGGCTCTCAAAGAAGTTGTCCCACTGAACACCAACACCCTGCTCTTCAAACAGGGCAAAGTACTCACAACCAAAACCAAAGGCTACTGGCGACAGCAGGCTCTGCAAATGGGAGGCATGAACACGCACTGAGTTTTTCACGTCTACTCTCCAATGAAGCAGTTCAGTTCTAGTACAAGGCTAAGGGACGTTACCCCTACAAAAAGTCCAAGTTCCCTTCTGCATCACTGTATTTGCAGATTTGGTCTTGGTTCCAGCAAGTCTTGAACCCTCTGCTAGACCTCCCTCCAGAATTGTTTGTTTCCTCATTTGCTTTCCCTTACTCTTTGGATTTTCATGCAAGGCAACAGGTCACCAAGAGCCACCTTCCCCAAACACATAAGAAGTGTTGTGCAGAGGAAAGGCAGTTGGTTCCTTCAGCCTGTATATCTGGTGATACAGCATCACAGCATACAGAGATCAGTGCAGCTTAGTCCAGCCGCATTACTTCTACTAGAAAAGTCAACAGAACCCTCCCAGCACCTTCTAGCAGGCTGAGTCAACCACTTCACCAAGGCCAGCCCTAACAGCCTCTTACACTGAAAATTATCCTCCCATTGCCACTTCCCCCACCCCATAACAGTGTCCAGCTAGAGAGCTGCTGAGTGCCGTACTGGTGGGGCCCCATACGCAGGATTGCTTCATCAAGACTCACCGCAAAAATCTTGAGTGAGAAGCTGATATAGTCCTGCCAGGCAACGCACAGCACGTAAGGCAGGTACAGTGTGAAATAGACAATGCCCCCACAGGCAGCTGCCAGGTTGGCCCTAGAGAACACGGTGCTGATGAGGAAGCACTGGAGGATGGTCACAACGCCAAAGATTGAGAGGAAAACAAACACCACACTAGGGTCGCTGTAAGGCAGCAGATTTCCCATCTGGCAGGAGAAAAACAAATGCATCAGGCTTTAAAAGGCTCTCCAAGGTATCATAAGCAAGTCTGCAGAGCTGCTCAGGAGAAGCTGCAATTTGTACAACAGCCTTCCCAGAAATGGGGCAGTACTAGAGGCATCTTTTCAAGAGCACTGAATCTACTACATCTCCTCCTGCTGTTTTTAGCCACT
This sequence comes from Scytalopus superciliaris, assembly GCA_013400415.1. Taxonomy (NCBI): domain Eukaryota; kingdom Metazoa; phylum Chordata; class Aves; order Passeriformes; family Rhinocryptidae; genus Scytalopus; species Scytalopus superciliaris. Next base: position 144,349 of record VXBX01009322.1, on the reverse strand, counting down.
TGGTCCTGTTTTGTACCAGAATGCTGTTCCCAAAAAGTGACACTCATTAACTCCTTCCCAGTGTATCAGTGCAGACCACAGTTTAAGCAGGCTCTCAAGGCTCTAGAGTCTGCTGCCACAAGGCAAACTAGACAACTCACCTTCAGGATCAGCACCAGCAGTCCTGCACTCATCAGGAGAGGAACCAGGCTGCTAATGAACCAGCTTAACCAAAGGATGCCATTGTCAAGTCCCATAATCCTCATCGTCTCTTTCAGCCGCGCTTCCTTCTCATACACAATGCCTTTAATTATCACAGCCACTGAATAGATCCAGGCCAGTGTCATGAAGAGAGGCATGGAGCGGCTCATGACACGCAGAAATCTGAGAAAGTGAGGGAAAAGGACCAGGAGAACAGAGTGAGAAACATCACAGCAACTGCAAGTACCACCACCACAGGTATTAGAGTGCTTGACTGCACAAAGTAGCTGATGTGCAGAACCTGACACAGGATCAATGTCTAACCATGAGGTGAGGCTGATGGGTTTAGAGCACATCACCAGCTAGGAGTGGGAGCTGGAGCTGTAACTGTCACTCAGTGGAAGAATGGATGCAAAGACTTGCCTTGCCTGGGGACTGCTCTCAACTGTCCTCTTTCCACTCTCCTGTGCCTGTGCATCTACTTTTTTCCCCAGTGCTACTTTTTTTGCAGGTGTGGGGATATGGTCACACCTCAGGAATGTACTTTGTATGTCAAGTCCAGTACTGACAGTCCCTCTCCTGGGCAGGACTCTGCAAGTCATCACATATTCTAAATCCTTCACATGGGTGCCCTAATTCCAGGGATTTGGAACACTATGGAGATTGTCTCCTCACTAATAATAGGGACATAAACCATGCCTGAGGAGTGACAAAAGCCCACGCCTTCTAAGCTCCTACTCCTGGGAGGTTTTGAAGCAGTCTGCATACATACATGTCATCCACATAACATGGGTAGGGCATCTGCTGCACATAAACTCCTGTCTTCTTCTCTGTGCCTGTCTGCACCCTGATGATGGCCTGTTCCACCACATCCTGCAGGTAGGCAAAGCCTCCCCAGACATAGCGCATGTCCTCAAAGGGGTCAGCACGGGGACCAGGATCCCAGTACCTGCACCAAGGGAAAAAGACCTTTCCATTAGAAATCCTTGTCACCGCATCCAGCCTAAGAAAATATTCATAAGGCACGATGCCAGGGCTCACCCATCCTTGATCTTGTTGGTTCTTTCCACATTATCAATGTCCATACGTATCTTGTATTTCACATGTTGAGGGAGGTCTGTGCTGTCAGGAGCTATTTCATTGAAGACTATGCCAGCCCAGAATCTCCTTTCATCCAGAAGCTCCAAGGACTTGTTTATAAGCCGGACTTCTGTGGCCACAGGCTCCAGTTTGTCCAAGTTGACACACTAGACAGCAGCAGAATTGGAGGCATTTACCAGATACATTACTAAACTCTATTTACATGTGGGATGGAGGAAAAAAGGTGAACTCTGTAATGGTAATGCCACACAACTGGACTGTTTTGCTGTGGCTTGTAGTAGCCCAGCAAGTTGCAAGAGATGTCATTTTTGCCTGCTTGATGGTCACCTATTAGTCAAATATGTACCACTGAGAAATACCCCAGCAAAGGTATTTTCTGTACAAGAAGTTAGGTAGCACTGCAGTACTGCCTACAAGACCTCATCCAAATATCAATTTCCATACACAGTCTTATTTCCTCTTCTACCAATAAACCAGATCTGATTCAAAGCCTCTAAACATCATGAAGACACCTAAAGGCATTTGGAACAGGTCTCTGACAGGCCATGGCCTGTTTCTGTTTGCACTTACCTCCCAAGATGATCAGGCAACAAGTAGAACTAATTGTGTTACTCGATGTCTTCCCCCAGTTTAAAGCAGTTGCTAGCTTCACCATGGTCCCCAGCTAAACTCCAGACCAAAATATGAGCTATTACACTGCCAGAGACAGCAGCAGCTTTCAGTCACCAAATAACAGGAGGACAGGAAACCACACGCAGGGGCCAAAGCAAAACCTTCAAGAACAAGGCCTACAGCTAGGTTCCTACACCTATACTTAGGCACCGGAATAAATGACAATTTTCTCACATGCTGTGTACTTAGCCCCACTAATGTCTGATTGATTCCAGAAAATGTACTGAGGAACATCTACCCTTTCCAGAACACCTCACTGCACGGGTGCAGACCAAGCTGCTGCCCTCCCCCAGGTCCTTTCCCACACTAGCAGGATCTCACCTCCATGAAGCGGGAGATGGTCTGGATAGCCCGGTCTGTCTCGTTGAAGGCATCTACCCAGGTATACACAGAGCCATTTTCTGTCTCAAAGTCCTCTGGATGGTTTGACAGGAAACGGGCAATGTCCTCCACTGTCCAGTTGGAAGCTGGCAAATGCAGGTCCCAGAGGGCTTTGCCTTTCAGCAGCGTCTGCAGATATTTGGTTTTCAAAGGAGAAGCAATTATGAGAATTAATGTTAGACCTTGTCTCATAATGAAAACAAGTACTACCAGGGAAAGCACCTGTTAAAATGGTGCAGGGAGAGGCCCCCTGTCATACTGAGAGAATCAGCACAGTGGGGTCCTTCCCCTCACTCTCCCTTTGTGAGGGACATGCTCCCCTCAGCATAGCTACACCATCGGGTGTGCTTTGTAGGCTGGTTGGCTGCCTCCATGTCCTGCCAGCCCTCTCCCAAGGAGAGGGCAGCAGAGAGCCATGCACAGCATTGCACCCTACAAATGCAAACCATGGAAGAGGGAGATGTGCGCTCAGCAGAAACCCGTTCAGCTTATGCTGCTTGCCAAGCTCTGCTCCTAGTTGGCATGGAGCAGGACTGTGACATGGCTGAAGGCTCACTGTCACTGTGCTGAGCAGAAATACCAGCACCAGAGGCCAGGTGATTTTCTTACATATTTTGCTATTGTGTCATCTGGGCTGGCTGAAGCAACCCTGTACAGCCTTTGTTCTCCTGGCTGGGACACAGTGCTTTTTTCACCTGGTTTAACTGCTAGCTTTCTGAGGACAGGCTATTGTATGCACAACACCTCACAAGAGCAGTTCCAGGTAGAAGCACCCACCACTGAAGCAGAAACCAGTCCACTGGGCAGACAACATAAGGCAGAAAGGAAGCAATAAAGGACATAGTTGAACTGAAGTCAGGGAGATTAAAAATAAAAAAAAAAAAAGAAACAAAAGAAAGCCTGCACAGAACTGCAAAAATCTGTATGAATAAAAACAGGAAATGGATTTTCTGCCCCAACAACAAAATGAAGCAGAGAGAGTTTTTCCATGCTCTGCTGTTACCAGCAAACCAGAAAGTAGTGGGTCACACAGTTATAAAAACACCATTGCTAACTGGAAAAACAGGACAAATCAAGGTAGCACAGGATAACATATAAAAGGGAAGTCCAAGCCAACTGGGATTTGATGTGCTGCACTCTTCTCTCATTTGGTTTCCCAAGGTTAGTTTGTACCACCATCCTCAGCAGGAAGGACACCATGCCTGCAGGAAAGTGGTTCGACTCATCTCATTCAGTGCCAACATAAAAGCTTCTTAACTCCAGGGGCACTGATAGTTTTTCCTGAAGTTAGCAGCCACACTAGCATGAAGCTAGAGCTGGCAGAGATAGGCAAGCAAAGCACATTGCTCTCCTTCAGCAGGAAGAAACATGCCACATAGATTGTACAACCCAGAAAGGTGAAAGGTAACCAGTCAACCCAGCAGCGCAGCAGCTTCAGTGGCTAACAACCAGCAAAGGATCTACTTTCCTTCTAGAAAGGAGTCATAAACAGGCAACTCTATGTTTCAGTCTATCCATAGACTTGTTAAAGCTGGGAAAAAATCTGTAAGATCATTGAGTCCAAACATTAACCCAGCACTGCCAAGCCCACCACTAAATTATATGCTCAAGTGCCACAGTCAAGCGTCTTTTGAGTACTTCCAGGGATGGTGATTCCACCATCCAGGCAGCCTGTTCTGATACCTGATCATCCTTTCAGTGAAGAAATTTTTCCTAGTATTTAATCTAAACCTCTCCTGGCACAACTTGAAGCCATTTTCTCTCCTTCTTACTAGCTGGGAGAAGAGAACAGCCTTCACATGGCTACAACCTTCTTTAAGGTAGTTGCAGAGAGCGATAAGGTCTCCCCTCAACTTCCTTTTCTCCAGGATAAACAACTCCAGTTTCTTCAACTGGTCCTTGCAAGACTTGTGCTCCAGATCCTTCACTGGCTCCCTTCTCAGGACACACTCCAGCATCTCCATGTCTTTCTTGCACTGTGGAGCCCAGAACTGCACACATTGTTCAAGGAACAAGTGACCCATGCTACACCTCTAAACTGGACGGGATGCTGTCTGGGAGCTGCCTGGGCACTGACAGTGCGTCAACATTTGACAACAAAACAATGCCTGTTACTACACCAATACAGAAGGAACCAGATTACTGGGGAGATCAAGAATTAACTACTAGAGACAACAGGGTTAAAAAGAAACACAGAATATGAAACCAGAAAAGCCCAGGTTCCATTAAAAAACAAACAAAACAAAAATCCCCAACATTCACTTTTCAGAGGACATGACTGCAAATCAAAGTTTTGGACCTTGACTTTCTGCCTGAACTCTGCAACAAACTGTTTCAGCTTACAATTAATGGCTGATCTCATTAATGGCTGAGTTCTCATCTCTGATGCCATCATTTACAACACTACCTTTCATAAAGCCAACAGAGGTACAGGAGTCTGACACTCTAGTATGCCATGCTGATGGAGAAGTACAACAGGGCAAGTCCTAGATGATTCAGCACGGCATTACAATGGAGTAAAAAAGAGAGAATTTCAAGGCTTCTAAGTCCTGGGGAGGTCTCTACGTACAAACAGCTGCACTATGATACCCACCCAGCTGCCTTGCAGAGACAGCTGGAAAAGCTACTCTGCAGTTGTCCTTCAGTTGCTCAATCCCAGTTTTACATCACTGGGCTTCCAAAGACATCGGCACAGAGTGCAAAGATGCACCCCTCAGAGCTGCACCTGAGGAACCATGGTGATGTGTTCATAACACATTAGGGCAATACTGTGAATGAAACAGTCCTTTTCCCAACAGAGGCAGATTAGAAACAGATGTTAAATGTGTACTGCTCCTGTTTGCAGGAGATGGTTACATGAAGGAAGGAATGCCAAGCACAATGCAGGATTAGTACAATCGCAATCTGTTTGAGAAGAGGTCCCATCCATACTATTTATCTGCCCAATTCAGCACTGAAACACCATGAAGCACCATCTAAAATACATACTTCATCACTTATTGCAAAAAACAACAGTAGTGGCTCTGCCAATGACAGCATACTGACCCGAATGAGATCCATTTCCTGACTACTTTCCATAAATGTCCAAATCTTTGGGCTTATGTCCTCCCACATTCCCCCAAGGTCACGAAACACACCCAGATCCTGGAACGTCCTGTTCACCTGTCACAAAGAGGAGAGGAAGGTTATTTCGAAAAGCTGGCAGAGACCTATCATGGGCTGAGAGGGTGCAGTGAGCCTTCAACAGTAAGCAAATGGGAGGTGAGACACTAGGGAGGCTGTGCTTTTTCAGGCGATCCTTTCTAGGCATGTGTTAGGGCCTAATTTAACTAGAGCAAATCAGCTGCACAGCCAGAGAAATAGCTCATGCTACATTACCAGAGGACACAGCTAGAGTTACCTCAGACATGACCTTCCTTACAGCTGGTGTGTCTGGAGTGTACAAGATCTTCCCAATCAGCAAGGGTTTCAAAGCCCTCCAGATAATCCTGGAAAGCGGGCTGGATTCCAGGTTCTTCATTAGCTCATTGCAGTAGGGTGCTGAGAAAGAGAGTACATGGGTGAGTGGCTCAAGAGCACAGTGACAACTACAGAAGGCATATGCCCCACTTGTGTGGGTTTCAAGGACAGTCACAACTGAAAGTACAGCATTTTTCAGACACAGAACTCCTTCTCTATTGCAAAAACTCTGCAAAAAGCCCCTTTCAGGCCAAGTCTGCATGGTCTGCCCAGTGAACATGGAGCAGCCAGGTAGCTTCCATCATTAAGAGACACAGTACTAGTTGTGCAATGCTCCCAGCAATGCTGCTGCATGGCACAAGCAAAATTTGTCCACAACAGGACAGAATTCCAAAGGCTGCACACAACTGTGCCCCCTCTCCCCATGCAGAAAGTCCACTGCACAGCTTCCTATGGCCTCTCCAGAAGGTCCTTGGGAATCTCTGCATGTTGGTATCTTCCCTGGCCTTAAGGGCATATGCAGGACAATATGCACATGCCTTTCTGAAACAGTGTGCGCTGTTCCTCAGGAGCACCTGCTTTCATCTGTGGAAGTTTGGGAAATACTAGTGATGACAACCATAAAGTAGATGGGACTTTAGGCCATGCCAGGGTTACACTTACTTGTGGAGTTATCATAGAAGTTAATTACATCATCTTCAGTGCTGTTGCCTCCAAACAGTGCTTTGTAATTGTTGTCCTCATACCAGTTAAGGGATTTAATTTTGAGTCCTCCCCCTTCAGGATGGCCGCACACAATGCGTGACACAGCCTGGTAGATCTGCGTAGAGGAGTTTGAGGCATTCACATTGGTCAGGAACATCACCTCTTGCCTCATGTCACTCCAGCTCTTCATGCTCAGCAACTGGAGGGAAAGGTAGTACAAAAGAACAGAAAAAAGTGTAGAACAGGATCAGCGAAAGGAGAACAAACACCTTGCCATGCTCCTTCAAATCACACATCTGTTTTTGAAAGAAGGAGAATGCCCTTGAACGCAACATCAAGGACCAAGAATAACATTCCCCCCACACTAGAGTGGGACAATGTACAGGGAAGTCTTTTCTGCACAAGTACTTGGTATGTATCCTTGCCAAGTTCTTTACTCTTGAGTTTTCTCCTCCAGTGCTTTGAGTGGTTCCTGCCCTCCCCGTCCTCTCATGTGGAAGCTGCTTCTCCTCCTGGTTGCACAACACCTTACATTCCAGTGGAGTCCCCTCACAAGGATAGGTGGGGTGGGGTACATTGAGTCAGAAAAGAGGGATTAAAGAAACAACACAAAGTGAGTTCAGCTCATGGGGGACAGGCTGGATGAGCTGCAGGCCACAGCAGTGTCACCTGGCACAATTCCACCAAAGTCAGCAAGCCTCCACTGACTTAAACCAGGCAGCCAGTCTGACCACCTAGATCGGTATCACTTATCCTTGCCCCAGAAACTCCCTGCCCTGTTGTCAACAACATTCCCAGAAAATCCTTGAAAACAAGCCCTGCTGCAGCCTGGAGCTTGATTACAGTGTAAGCTGTGCACAGAGTCAGCCACAGCAAGGAGGTTTCTCCTGCTTAGCTGAGCTGGCACCAGGCTTGAGGTGACAACACACAACCAGCCAGAAAAATTGGTACCTCCAGACTCATTTGTCTGGCATAAGCCAGACAATATGTCTGCAATGTGTCATGAACACAGGCCCTAAGCCTGAGACGCTCACTGCATTAATGTTGCCATACTCAGACATGGCTGAGCTCACAACAGGAAAAGCAGTCCACTTCCATGAGTGCTGGTTTCATGTCACACTGGAACATTGCTCCCAGACTCCATGCTTCAAGACGTAAGAACATCACATCTGTGATGCTGACAGTAAGTGGATTTTACGAAAAAATAAAGATGAAGGCAAAAATGTAGGATACTTCCCCCAAATAACTTTTCAGCTTCTATGTATTTTCAGATCAAGGAACCTCTGTTTTTTAACCCTCAATGAATTTCTTCCATGGCAAACACATAAAATTTTGAACATCCACAACTATTTAACATCCAACACATNTAAAGTTGGATTTGAATATGCATCACATTGATGTGTGAAGTTCATTCCCGCTCGTGAGGTAGACCCCCGGCACACATCACTGCAAAGAACTTTGTCTCCCCTTCATAATTAGGCTATGGTTAGCTCCATTTGGTGTTATGTTTTAGGGTTTGTGGAGTGTTTTTTTTTGCTTTTGTTTTGTTGGGGTTTGGGTTTTTTTTTTTTGGGGGGGGGGGATTGGGTTTTTTAACTGGAAGAGACCGTGATTTCTTCTTCATATGCCACTCAACTTTATAGGCCTCTGTCATATCTTCAATGCACTTCTTTTCCAAGCTGACCAGTCTCAGCCTATTCCCTTGTTCTTTGTGTGAAAGTCTTTCCACTTCTAAAAGTCCTAACTGGCCTTCTCTGAACAGTTTTTCCAGTTCTGCTACCCTTGAAGAGCAAGGGCTTAGATTCGTGTTCCATATCAAATAGTTTCATGCAATGCCATGGTAAAATGATGGTTCTCTGTCCCTTTTTAACTGCTTTTTTAGCCTTTTAACTGATTTCTTGACTGCTATGAAATCTCAGGTGCCATTAATTTGGATGTTCTTACTGTGCTGCCCATAACAGCCACATGCACTAATAAGGGCAAGTCAAGCTGTCGAGACACCTATTTGTAACTGCTTATCAGCTGCATTTTGGAAACAGCTTTAGATGTAGTGGTCCAACTGCCCTGTTTTCAGAGACAGTAACAGAGTCAATCAATAACCATCTGCCAATTTTGCTCACTGCGCATTGGTTCTGCCACGCTTGTTTAAAAAAAATGCGGATAACCCAAATCTAAGATAGCTGGCAAAACAAGCCAGCAATAATGCTGAAAGCAGTAGTGTCATGGAACAATTCAATCCAAGATCATCCAAGGAACGCACACTAAAGAGTCTCTGGTCTTACAGTGAGAAGCAAACCTGATCCTTTGTGTTCATCTGTAGCACTGCGCACACTTTAAGTGTGCCAACATCTGGACAAAAATTCTTTATGCGAAACAATAGCTAATATGTGTCATCTACACAAGGAGCCTCTATTTTTAGCTGCCTAAAAACATGACACACTGATATGATAGAAGACAGCTGTAAGAACAGCTAAAGCCTGACGATTCAATACATGTGTCCAGAGTGACTGGTTCAAGTGTACTTCCATTTCCTCATTGCTGCCTTTGTCTGCACCCACTGGTGCCACTCAATCTGGCTCCACAGGTTCAGGGTGATTGACATGACATTTGCATCATGGGACATGAATGAAAGAAGTGTCACACAGCCTTTGTTTCGTTACACATGCTCATGTGGATTTTTGGATTTGATGTTTCCCCACCCAAAAGGCCAAGGCTGAATTTCAGGTGTGTTACAGTCTCAGTGTGCAATTCAAAGGGACCCACTGGGAAGTTTTTGGTACCTTATATAAAACAGCTCACTTTTCCTTAGCAAAAAGTCAACTCCTTTAGCTAAGTACCATAAACTCCCAAACATGAGGAGTAAAGGTACACAAATGGGAAGTGCAGAACTGTTAACCATCTTACAGAGGGAGTACATTGGCAAATACATTTTTACACAGAATTTTAAAACAGTGTGAGCAAGGAGCTTTGGTTCATCTTTGGCACCAGCAACTTTACATGCAGAGTTGCTCTTTTTACACCACAAAAAGCAAGTATCTCATGCATGAAGGTTTACTGAGCTATTTCTTCTTCCAGACATCAGACCTGACTCTTTAAGTGTTTCTTAATAGCTGCCCTTGCTCTTGGTCTTTAATCTGCCCTCACAGAGGTTCATTTGAAGAGTCCAGGGACACAGATCCAATCAATTCCCAACTCCAAGACAAATATTTTGTTCAGACCATTTTCTAATTAAAATTCCCTGCTAGAAAGGCTTCTAGACATGGCACAAACAATAGTTCTCTCCACCCCCTCAGCTGCTGCCCTTTGAAAGAAGGGAGCAAGTCCCTCCTTTTCACACAGAAATCCGCCTGACAGACAATAAAAAGTAACTTTCGGTCAAGCCATCTGGAGCAGCTCATGTTGTACAGAGAGCAGAAAGCTGCCTTTGTTTGCACAGCAATAGGGCAAAATAAAAGGTAGTCCTACTCTAAACAGCTGCCAAGCAAAAGGCACGTTACCTTAGGACATTTTCGTCCACATCAGCAAACTGGGTATCACATGGTTTCAATTATTTTTATCCCAGACAAGGAAAAAGGCAAGCTGAAGTGACGTAACAGGAAACAGCTGTAATCCAGCTCTGAAGGGCAGCCTCCCTGCTAGCAGCAAAAGCCCTGACATGGTCCTAACTGAAGCTGATCCTGGAATCACCTTAATTTCAGTGTAAACGGGACTCAGCAGCAGGTTGTAGCACTGGGGAGGGTTTCGTGCCAGGGATTGTTGGCTGGCACAGCGCAGGCTCCCGGCAGCTGCCCCTCCGTGGGAGTGAGGCGCATGCTAACCTGAAGTGACCCGCTCTTGTGCTTGCTCTCAGAGGTTACTGCCGTTCACGGGCGCTGAGCTCTTTTGCTCTGATGCAAAAGACAGTAGCGAAGGGGAGGAGGAGGCGGAGGCATTGTTTAGCTTAGATGGTTGTGATTTCTGCTCCAGGGAGAGAACGTTTTTGACTAATAGCAGCACTTCAAAGTCAGAGTCAGCAAAAAAATTAAAAAAACAACAAAAACCAGGATAAGTTTCTGGCTCAACACCCACTCCCCAGATTTGGACTTCTGACTCACTCTAAGGTTCGCAGGGCTTTTTCTTAATCCATCGTTTCACCTGCAAAAACAAGTACTTGCAGTCCTGAGAATATCAATTTGACTCTGCAAATCACTGTTTATGTTCAGCGTTGTGATGTCGCTGTTTGCCAGTCTTGTGGGGCACTCAGCACAATCTCTGCCCCAAAACGCTAGTTAGACAAAGAGGAAACTAGCCTATAGCTACTAATTTAGGTTAGAACAGCCACTACCTCTCTTTACACATGCCATACTGTTACCGCACCCAAAAACTCGTAGATATAACGAAGCAATAATCCTGGCATGGGGTTGGCAACTCAGTGGAGGCGGGGGGGGAGGGGGAAGACTCCACATGCAACTTGCAAGGTGCTGCTGGGCAGCAGATGCACTGCAAGCCCAACAGTTGTATCACTGCTGAGCAAGCAAACACTACAGAAAACATCTTCATTCCCGCTATGGTGTTTGTAACCTGGGGTACCAAGGGGTTGCAAAGTCCGTGATGCCCCTACTGAAAGAGGACACAACAGCTGCAGGATAGGCAAAGTTTTCAAAACATGCCAGGGATTTGACATAAGAGTTGCACTAAGGAGACCTGTGCCTCCTGTGCTCTATAGCAGGCTAAGATGGCAACTGTCGTGATGTGTCTCCTGACACAAAGGCACTCCTTACCTCTTTAACAAGCTTCCCAATGCTCTCTCTCAAAGTTTCCACAGTTTCTGATAGATCCCTCAAGGAGGAATTGAAAGAAAGTCGTTTCTGCAGGAAGACAGAAAAGGAAACTGGAAATTACTGCAAGGCACAAAGATTAAACTCTTGTGAACATTCTTGTATAGAGTAGTAAGGTCTGTTTATACGGCAACATGCTTGATGGGGAAGGCAGAACTGGCTTTCTGTGAAACCTTGAACTTAAACTACACTGGGCATCTGCAGCCTGCAGTATAATAGGATCACTCCTTTCCCTGCTCATAGATTTAGGTACATGGATGCCATAACCAGAACCATACCAATAAAATGTTAAATAGATGCACACACACTTTGAGTGTAAAGGATGACTTGCATTCCAGGTCACAAAACAAGCACAGCCTACAGGACAGCATGTGGACAGACCTGAAATCCTGCAAGCCAGTGCTAAGAAGGGGATGCAAAGTCAGTACCATGTAGGACATTGTCATGATTTGGTAGGCAAAGTTTCCAGTGAGACTACACAGATACCAGTTCAGATACAAAGAACTTACTGCAATGTTTACCACAATAATCACTCAAGTCCTCCCATCAGGCATTGGTGTGCTTTATTTAAACCAAGGGCGTATTTTGAAACAACCAGCTTCCAGGAAATAGCTGACATGCACCATCACCAAAAGAGCAAGACTGATAGGTTTCCAGACATGGAAGGCACAGCTTTCAGGAAACTATGTGCTCTAATAGGGAGTTACACTGAAGAGAACTCTTTGTTTCCAGTTGCTCTACATGTAACCAATGAACCTGGATTTTGGTCTGTAGGGTTCTTTGGCTCTTCTGTTCACATATCTGGATTATCTTGAATGGAAACATTTGGACACAATTTTTCTTTCAAAGGAATGAAGATTAAAATAATTTCCTAAGATTTCACATTAGTAGCTACATGTTGTAGCACATCAAAGCATACCAAAGTTACAGCATTATGACACACAGATGAACAGCCAAGGCCCTAGATTCTAGTACACAACTCTTCATCTGAATCTTCCCATTTTCACATCTATCCTGGGGTAATTCCTGGGAACAAAGCCTGGAGGCTTTCACTTGTTCTGGTTTATCTGGTGGAGGCTGTTAAGACTTGGTCAGTGTCTGCTGGTGTAAATGGGCACTGTTTTGCTGATCTGCTGGGACATTTAAGACCTGCATAATTTTTCTGAGGGCAGAGTTATTGGTTGCTCCAAAGCCAGTTGCAAATTCAGGGAGAGTCTCTCTAACTTCTGCAGAACTCTACTAAACATAGTCTTTAGAGTTTGGATAAAATAAAACCCACAGTATCAGAAGAAAAGCAATTTAAAATCCCCACAGGCTTAGACCTTCAAGACATACTTAAAGAAATTTAGTCAGCAAATATCAAAGCTACATATCTGCTCTACCACTTCAGCCATGAAGTAGAAGGTCCTACACTCATGCAGAACAATAGATGTGCTTGTTCAGCTCCATATACCTCATCAGTCTACAGATTTGTGTTGTTCACTGCATTCAAAGGTGATTCAGGGACAGTGTGGATGAGGAAAAGTTTTCAGATGATACTAATTGGTTCAGAACAGTGAAAAGTCAAAATCCAGTTGCAAAGGATTAGTGAACAACTTCATGCTGACACACTGTTACAAAGTGCCAGACAAAATTCAGTACTGCAAAGTAAAGTACATAGGGAGAAGACCTTAAGATACGCTTGTATGACTCTGAATGCACTAGTGCCCCTCAGAAAGCAAGATCTTAGAATTAGGGATAAAACAGATCAACATCAATATATCCACAATGCAATCCTGGTTTTCAAGTACTATGTGCAATTTTGGTTTCTCCATCTCCGAAGGAACTCAAGTACAGACAAATGCCACAAGTATGATTCAAGGTAAGAATAGTTCTCATAGGAAGAACAATAGACCACAGTTCTTCCAATGGGATCTATAAGGACAAACAGAGGCTATGAGAAAGGTCTGTAGAATTACAAGTAGGATGGAAAATGGAAACTGGGGATGATTGCTCACTGTGCCTCGTGATACAAAACTGGAGGACTTCCAGTGAAATGATCAGTTTAAAACAAAACCAAAAGAGCTTCCGCATAAGCAACTCAGACAAAATGGAAAAAATCAGTAGCCATTATGCAATGCTGAGGGTATTGTGAGTTTGAGAAAGGCTTAGAAGACCTCATTAGACATAAAAATCCTCCCCAAATTCTATTAAGCACCGAGACCCCAGCAGCAGATGAGAAAGTCTGAGTTTCAAGCTACTGAAGAACCAGACACCACATTGAGGAAACATTATTATATACTTGGCCCAAGGTTGCATTCTTTCACATGCCTCCATTAAGGGCCACTGCCAGGCTATCACTCAATGACACTGAGCTTAGCAAGATTTGGTACTGACTAAGTCTTAGGTGATTCAAGGAGCTTGCAAACCTTACCCTGAAACATGAGGAGTACCCTTTCAAGCCACATTTGTTCTTCCTCAACAAATTCACATCACTTCATTTCTCACCATAACTTGAAATGGTATCATTGATATGGAGGAAATTTTACTTTCTTTACCACCTCTTGCACCCTAAAGCCCACTCAGGAAGCCTCTCACAAATCATCTCCAGGGACAACAACAAAAATCAGTCACAAGGGCCAGTCTTCTTTGAACAGATGAACACGTCACTAATTTCCCTGTAATATAAAACTTTGTAGTGGCTCATTAAGTAGATCAGTACAATAATAAGAAATCTCTGGATTCCAGGTAGCTTCAGTAAGATTGGTCCTACTGTGAGATTGTCTTTAGCAGGTGTTTGCACTACATCTTGGGGATGAGGAGGGCAATGACTTGTTTTCTGGTTAAGTGCTGCAAAAACATCACCTGTCCATTCTTGGCACACTGAAAAGACAAAGCCCTAGCAGGTTTTGAATACAACTGTCCCATACGATTACTGTGTCAGTGGCTAGCAAGTCACTAGACTTGTCTTTTGGGGCAGTAATAACATAATACTCTTGAGGCACAGAGGGGACTCTGTGTGCTTGTATGTGCATGCTACAAGATTTAAAATAACAACAAATACTTGAGATGACTGGAGTCGATCGCACAGTCAAGACAAGCCTTGAATAAATTTACCTCAGACTTACTGGGGATGAACAAATACAATTATTCAATGTACATGAGAATGCATGTGTTTTAAGTGTTGAAAAGTCCTAACAAAATTCAGGCAAAATTCAGTCCGCATCATACAGCTAACTGTTTCTGCTTCATAAAGACCACTCTGCCATATTTGCTTTGAAATAGTTACTGCAACTTTATACTGATCTTCACAGACACTTTTTACTGGCCTCTGCAGAAAAATCACGTGCTTTTGTTTTCTGGAAGTGGAAGTCTCAAACTACTGCTGCTTAAAAGGATGACATCATGCTTGACTGAAAACACTCTCAAAAGAACAAGGAAAGCCACAAGTTCAGTTGCAGCATGTATTTACATTAAGAGACCTTTTCTAAAAGCCATTTTTCAACTTCAATGCATTTATTATCTAACACTTAGTTCATGCTAACCATTTGACAAAATACCACCCATATTACGAAGGGAGAAAAAACAATTAGATTTTCATGTGCTCACTCACACTCTTTCAAGGACCACTATAATAGACAAGCCACAACATATCTGTGGCTTATTACAGATCCATACCACTGGAAGTGAGTGTGGCAAAACCTGGCTTAGGCAGTGCTGCAGAGATGAAATCCCACAGGACAAATCTGAATTGTCATTTAACCTCCCCTCCCTACCCCCCCAGTCATATTCTCAGCTGGAGAGAAACATAAACAGGTATTTCTACAATGTTAGACAGTCAGAGGTGTCCCAGTGGACTGTGTTGTGATGGGTGGGGACTTACTGCTATTGCTCTTGCTAACCTTTCCCTGACTGTGTACTTCTTGCATGGGACAATTGCTGGCCTAGCCCTGGCAAAAAGCTGGAAAGGAAATTTTGAGCGCTTGCAATCAGATCTAATGCTTCACTCTGTTCTCAATGCAGCTTCTCCTCCCTCAGTCTCGCTCAGTACACCCAGTGCAAGGTAAACCTAAAGAAGATGTGTCCACATCTCATACAACATGTCCTATGTCCTGCAGTACTTATGGTTGGTCAAAAGACTTAGGAGAATGAAGGCAGATTAAGATGCGGGTCCTGGAAGAGGGAATTTGATGTTTTGAAACACTTGTAGCTTCTAGTGGAGTGAACACTCCGAGAAGGAGGAAAGCTGATCCTCTGCCTTGGTGCCCTGTGATGACTCCCAGGTACTCTGTTGGGTTTTTGACCTCAACAGCCTGCCTCAAATAGGTTCACACATTAGAAAAGAATAAGGAGACATCCTTTAACCTCCCTACCATGCCTCTATGTGCTTGGCTCTGTTTCCTCATTCTACAGAGATGGCTAAATTGAATAAAAAAGATCAGTGACAGAGCTAGAAATCCTAGTGGGAAATTTTAATTAGAAGTTCTTCTTTGTCTTAATTGTACCACTGCACTTTGGGCAACATTCAAGCTGTTTTGGACAGAACAGATGAGCAGGTATATAAAGTGTTTCTTTTTTGCCTTTCTTTTTAAGAAACTTCCTTAATCGTGCTGTGACATTTAGACCACATGCATTTCACTATGCAAGTATTTTAATTTCTTTTTTAAACCCGAGATTTGTCCATAGTTTGCTAATAATTCGTGGGTTTTTGAGAGTTACCTAGAATACTTATAGTTTCTCTGAGGCTTCAAATGCACATACACTTTAAGCCAGCAGAAGCAAGTGTCATCATCAGGGTCGCAGCCCATCCACACACTCCCGTATCTTTGGGCTCTCAATATTGCACCCTTCTCCTCACGTATGAGCACAAATGTTTGTGTAATCACACAATCAGGTCAGTCACTCATAATCCAGATCAATTCCATGATGTAATTTACTGCATTATCTTGCACAGGGAATAACAAACAGAAATGCACTGGGACAGAAACAAGGAGGTGGAGGCCACTTGAAATCTTTGTGAATAAAATAGTTCAAGAAACCATAACCACTTTACTGTCCAGATATTTGAGTGGCACAAACTCTCAGTTTACTATTCAAGCTTGGTGTTGAATTTACACAGTTCTAACACACAGTTGTAAGTCCTTGTATTAGCCTACTTGTACTAAGATGCTGCAGTTCCATACATCACAAAATGGTGCAATCAATGAAGACCAGAGCTAATTACACAAGTAAAAAAACCTGTCTCCAAATTGCTGTTGTACCAGCATCTGATTTGGCCCTTACTTTACTTACTGAAATGTCTTGGTGTGAAGCACATCAAAGGGATTAAGCAAAGAAAAAAAAAAAAAAGGAGAAAAAAGTATTAATCTCTGGACAAATTGTTGGCATTGGTTTACAGATTCTCTAGTAGATATAGTACATGCTATCTTCAGTATGCATGTCCAAGATCTGACACACAGTGCCTTCAATAAGCTGTGTCAAAAGCCTCCTTTGTTCATGAACAGAAAGTTCCCTCTTTGTTCAAAGATGTTACTGCAGGTCAGGGCACTTTTTAGCCTTTAAAGACACAAGTTTCAAATGTGTTTGTCGCAATCCCAGAGTTTATTCGCTTTGCCTGGCCACATTGAATCCAGTTAGTTTTTACTTCACTCACTGATGCATTACAGCAGTTTAGCTAGATGGTATGCTGTGACATTTTTCTGAGGAATACTGTGGACCTTTACCAGACAGTAATATACAGCAGGTTTAGAATTGCTGGCTTCTGTACTTCAGCTTTTTCCCCCCCTTTGAAGACAAGATAATGAGGCAGCTTCTCAGAAGTACCCCACAATTGCACATAATGTGTTAAATCTATACTGCTGTTGCCAAGTGGCATGGAGTGGTTTATGACTGTTTTTTTTCACCAACAAACAATACAGACCTAATGACACAGACACTCAGTACCTGCTTCTGTCCGTTAACCTGCAGAAACTTCCATAAATGAGAAAAGCAAGACTGAGACTCCACAAGGCCCAGAAAACCAATCCTGAGTGGTACAAGAATTGACTACTTTCATCCTCTTCAGACCCCAAAATTCTAACATCTTTGAATGGCTTAAAGCAAAATATGTAAAGATGTGCACATATACACATAACTAAAGACAAGAAACTGCTCATAGCCATTCCTCTCCAAACAGCCCATCTTTGTTTATGGTGACAATTTTAGTGCTGTTACCTCATCTTCTAACGCTTATGATTATCTTGTTCTTCCAGTAGGAAAGAAAAAAATGCAGATGGAGGACACGTGGAAAACAGAACACAAGCTGTGGAGAGAAGTCACTGACCACTACATTTTGCACAGAAGAGTAACATGATTCCAGTACTTGATAATGACCCTCTTGGGCTGGGGACAAAGCCAGCAAAATGGTACATGACTTTCAGTTCTGAAAATCAAATCTGTAAACTCAACAGCTGTGATGGGTTGTTTTTTGTAGGCCTTCCTTGGTAACCAGGGTCAAGATCTAGGAAGTATTCCATCCCATCTCTTTACATAATCAGGTGTATATAGACCAAAGGAGGAGGTGTTCTTTCTCTCTTTTTTGCTTTCTTTTCCTTCTCGGGCTCGCACGCTGACGAGCTCCCGGTGTTTGGGCCTGGCTTATCTGTGTTCAGCGAGGCCTGCTCTGGGGGTTGTTTTGCCTGGGCCGGCGGCGAAGGTTAAGAATCTGCTTTTCTAAGGAAAGTAGTGAATTTGCTATTGTATTTGTTATTTACTGAGTTAATTTCTGAATTTAGATTGTATATATATTTGTTTTGTCTTATTTTTCCCTATTTTGTCTCCCTCTCCCCTTTCCTTCCCCTTGTCCCTTACTGGGGTGGTTTGGGGGCCCCTGTCTTGTTGTGCCTAGTATATAAATTTAATATATGTAAATATATATATATTCCTTCAATTTTCTCTTGCTGCTTTTTGCTGTTTCGGGAGAGGGAGGGGGGAATCTTTCTTGTGAGGTTTGGCTGTTGGCAGAGAGCCAACCCGAACTTTCACAACAGCCAAAGTGTTTATTTCTTCCAGAAAAGACAACAGAATGTTTGGTTTAGTGGGTAACAGAGTGGGGTCTGTGGTCCCTTCTTCAATCTAGTGCTATTTTCAGCACTGAATTCCTCAAACTTCTGCATTTTCATAGATATTGTGGATCTGTAGTAGAACATGACTAGATTTCCCTAGATCATGCCTCCTCCAGCCTCCAATCACCCTTTAAATAATGTATTTTCTTCAAGTTCAATGAATTCGTGGTCCAAAACCCATTCAGTTGGTCAATTTTTGAAATAGGACTTCAAAACTTGACTCTACTTTGTATGAATTAAACCTGTTTAAAGCTTTGTGGCTTATCAGTGGCTGGAAACTTCTGCACTCAGTGGCCTCATGCTAAGGGCAGAGGGCAATAGTTGTAGCACTCAGCACAAGTTGGCCTAATATCTGAGCTCATTCCAGTCAAGATACAACATCTGACTAAAACACAGGGACAACCAGGAGCCTGTTTGTTACTGTGAAGCATAAACACTTTCCTCTTGACAAACTGAACTGCAGACCACACACATTTATGCTCCACAAGTAGCAGACTGCAACAGCAAGGGTTAGAATGACAGGCAGAAGCAATGCTCTTCACACTACAGTAATAAAGACCATCTTTCTTCTTTCTTACTGCCAATGAACAGCTCACTCTGGAAACAGAGAGATGAGTTTCTAGACTGAAAGCCCTTGAAAATGTTACTGTGTCAATGACAGACTCTGCTGGGTAGGACCAGTGGACTCACCTGAAGCGGCTTCAAAGGATTCAGGTTAGCACGAAAGGCTTGCTCAGCTGCATGGAGTTTTTCCTTTGACAAGGTGCAAACGAAGGCTTCCAAGTCCATGGGCACTGTCTGATTTTGGATTTTAAGAAATTCAGATGGTGTTGAGTTATTGCAGAGATCTTGCAGTCGCATTCGATAACCAGACACAATTACCTAGAAGAGTGGGGAAGGCACATAAGTTTTCCTTCATCTAAGACTCCAAGCAAAAAATGGGTTGTTGCCTAGAAAACAGAAACCATTCATAACATTTCCAGATGGAGGTAAGAGGACATTCTTCTCTACAGGTTGAGCAGCTTTGACTCACACACAAGTCAGTTCTAAGAAAAATGTTTCCCCACTGAGAAAATGGGAGAGAAATCTGGGGGAGGCAAGTCTCTCTTCACAAACAAGCAGCAGTGATCCTGTCCTCCACAGCAGCCATTTCCTCCAACCAAGGGTACATGCATTGCCTAATCTTCAGTCTTCTGGGAACTGAGCCACAGAGACAAAAACAAGGCTGATGACTAGACACAAGTCTGTCAAATG
Organism: Scytalopus superciliaris; assembly: GCA_013400415.1. Classification (NCBI taxonomy): domain Eukaryota; kingdom Metazoa; phylum Chordata; class Aves; order Passeriformes; family Rhinocryptidae; genus Scytalopus; species Scytalopus superciliaris. The sequence continues at coordinate 124,698 of VXBX01009322.1, read as the reverse complement.
TATGTGAAGGGCAAAAGACCTATGTCCCAAACTCCTCAGATATATCTGCCAGCCAGATTTTCTGTGCAGTTCTGGATCAGAACCATCTTCTCCTTTAGCTCTGAAATATCTCTTCAGTAACTGCTGAGACAAACATTTTGCAGTGTTTTTGAGCAGATAACATATCAGTGAAAAAAGTTATCTTACTGACTGCAACAAACAAGATAAAACCCTAGAGTCTTCCTTCACAGGCGTATTTTTCTTAAGGTAATGGTTTGCTTGCCAATAATGTTTCTTAATCCACAAGTAACCACCTTATTAATGAAAGAAAGAGGTAAATTCCCTTTGAGTTATCATCAGACCCTTTCAGACCTGATAGCCTAGATTCTTTTAATCAGGTTAGTTACAGAATTTAGGTTTGCTGAACAACAAACATATACAGGTCAAAAAGCTGCACACTTCATTAACGGTGATAAGCAAGGAAAATCCAGTCTACCATTGGCAAGAATTTTTTTGTTTGCTGTGGGTCTAGACAGAAGGTACAACTTTACTGTATAAGCAAAAGTAACAATAGCTTTAGACTTCATTTCTTCTTTTGGTGCTTTTATAATACCCAGTGTGCATTACCCAACTTCCAGCAACAACTCAAGATGATTGATCTACATCCCAGAAGAGTTAACAGCTCCTGAACAGTGTAAGTCCGAAAATTTTCTCATCTTTCAAAACCAAAAGGGTATCAACAATCTGGGGGGAAAAGCATATTATGTTCAGAAAACAACAAATGGAACTGACAAGAGAGGGAACAGATTTTTAATGCAATGCTTGTGCAAACCTTTAATTCTGGTCTGTATCCATATGCCAAAAATAGAATATTTCAATGCTGCACACTCGGCTGAATAAATCAGATAACTCTCTCATAAAAAAGGCTGAACTTTTGAAAAATTTTAGGGTTTTTTTTTTTTTTTTTACCAGCAGAGATACTACTACCAGTGTTATAGCCCAGCTGAAAAGGAGATATACCTGGGGCAGTGAAGTAACGCTCCAGAGATATGGGGTGAGTCTAAATCAACTTCCTTGAGTGGACATAGAGAAAACCAGCATCACCTAGTTCCACAGTGTTCACTCACAAAACGTGAAGATGACCAACCCTTCCACCATGCTGAGTATGCCCACCGTTTTCGTTCAGACTTTAAACTCTTTTGGAGAGAAGCTGTCCCTTCCAAACACTGAGGTCCACGGCATGAGACCTTAAAATAAAGGCTCTACCTGTCCACCCCAAATTAAGACATACAGTCCTATCAAGACAGTCAGTTCTCTAATCACTTGCAGTCATCTAACTCATGGCATCTTCAACAGGCAAAAATACATCCTAAGTGACAGATTAAGTCCCCTAAGAATGCTCAAAATGCCAGGTTCATGTCTGAAAGTAGTCACAGGTAATTGTTTTGTGTTCACAGGTCACATTATTCTCTTCTTAGACTGTCTCTGCTTCATGGAACAGGGAGATTTGGTCCAGGCAGAGTATGCGCTGACCATTGTTATGTACTCCTCACTGCTATTCAATGCATCGTGCTGCAGCCCTGGCCCAGGACCTCACTGCACCTCCAACTTTTTAGAGTGATAGACGTACTCCTGCCTTCAAGCCACATAAGAACTGCCTGGTCACATGGACAACAGCAGCATACTAGACTTGGTTAGACAGCTGATCCAGGTGCCTTGCAAATACCACACCCTTCTGAGCACAACTACCACTATTAGAGAAACACAACGTTGAGCCACCCTGTCCTGGGAAGCATCAAGACAAGGTTTTGGTCAATTTTACCTATTTGCACTTCTTTCAATATGCTGGACACACAATGCTGCTTGGCATGTTGGAGCGCTGTCATTACTGTAACACAAGTGAACAGTCCCATCCCCTTGGTGACTTCAGTTCCTTACTTGCTGGCATGTAGTAACTTTTGGCCTTGCTGAACAACCCCAGGACATCAATAGACTGCAGAATGCAGCCGTATTTGCTATGAGAGGTTTGCATACCCTGGGCAGGCCCTTCTATATGACCTCTGATTGAAGCTGTGACTCACCCATACACAGACCTAATAACTACTGCCTATTAATACTGAAGTCAGTTCAGCAGTGAGGTCAGATCTCCAACCCAGATCTCTAGCAAAATCAAAGGGGTCCATTTTGTGAGTCAGATAAAGTCACTCTGCAGGAAGAGAGAGCTCCACATCTCTAATTACCATCTGTGTTAGAGAAGTGCTCAAAGAAAATCTGGTGGGCCACTGCTCTGCTCTGCAGCAGACTGCCCTGTTGCATAGATTAGCTCTTCCAGCCATCCCTGAGCACAAACACTGTTATGACTAAACAACCTCACTCCCACTGCCCTAGCAAAAAACAGCTCAAGAATTACATAAACAAGAATACAGTTTAAAGCACTCAAGGACAAACTAGCTGACTGACCACCCCCTTCACTGCCCTTCAGACATGTAGATAAAAGCTAAACTTTTTTCCTCCTTCCGCTGGCTTAGCCCTACACAGCTGATACAGTTTGGCAGTCAAACAATGTAGCTAGCTTTTTCACGTTTTAAAATCTTTCTGCCTCTCCACCAGCTTAGGAAGAATGACTAGGTTGCTGTTGTTGAAGTCTTCCAGTTATACTTCCAGAACCATTCACAGCACGATTCTCTCTTAATCAAGCTTGAATTTCAGGCAAGTTAGTCTCAAATAAAACAAAACTTGCATGCTAAAATGAGTAAGAAATTTTTTTTCTACTTTACTTTTTTTAGTAGAACATACCCTTAACTTGTAGGATTAACTATCAAACTGCATTAAAATGGATGCCTTGGTAGACTTTACTGAAGAACAAGAAAATGTGTGCAAAGCAGGACAGCATCTGTAACTACATGAAAACAAAAACTAAATGGACTACTAATCCACTCCACTTCAATGAAAAGATGTGATGTGGAGCTGGGAAGTAGAATTATTTTCTCCTCCTTTATCAGACCATCTCTTGCACTGCCTCAAAAGAATCATGGGTCTTCCTTTGAAGTCTATTCTGACTTCTGCATTAGAAAGAATGCTGGTGGACTTATTCACCAAGCCTAGGAAAAAACATGTTATCCTGACAACAGCAGACAGCCATGGCAAGAAAAGGGTCCTAGCCCACAGCCAACACTGGCTGTGTTTATGACTGCAATCATAGAGCATTCAGGAGTTTCATTTTTATATCAGGAGTCTTTTTGTTCATAATATACAACATGTCTGTCTTGAAGAGTTGGCCACAAACCTAAAAGCATGCCTTCTTCTGCCTCCTCTTCTGAATATAAAAGGCAAAGCAACACACAGAAACTCTGTTCCAGTCCAAACTGAGTGATCAAAACCAATTAGAACAGCACAAGCAACTTAATTGATGTTCTACTTATATTTTAAAAAAAAAAAAAAAAGAAGAAAAGAAAAGAAAATCAGTTTAGCCAGAGCTCTTAGGCAGATTGAAATATTTGCACATGGGTTCCAGTGTCCTTTTACAGTTTACAGTCAAGTAAGTCAAGAGAAGCAGGGAATACATTTTCCTCTGTGTTTATACAACATCTAGCACAGAGGGGTCCTGCACTGTGGATCTTGGCACTATGGCTAAACAAACAAAAGGCTAGCATTATGTTCGTGGTTGAAAGTGCTCCTTACCTGCTGGAGGTTGACCTCTGCATTCAGTAACTTCTCTACTGCAGATGATGGCATGGACATATTATGATAGAGGAAGTCTGAGAAAGTCTCATTGTCAACCAGGAAATCCTGAAGTTTCAAGTCTGGAAAGTGAGAAAACAAGCAACATTCTGGTCATGGCAAAGCCAAAAAGAAAACTCATGTAAGAGCTCTGAACAAGGAAGCAAATCCGACAAATGGAGGATATAGGGAATTACATAAACCATGACACAAAGGGAAAAGAGGACTTGCTGGCAAAGTACTTTGAAGCTTGGCAGACTTCAGAAATGTCAATCTGTGATGTCTTGATCTCGAAAAAATAAAAAATTCCCTGCCCTTAAAAAAAACCCAACCAAACAAAACCAAAAAAAAAACCCAAAAAACCCCCAAACCCCTAAAAAACCCACCTCAAAACAAAACAACAAGGCCCCCAAAAAACAACAACCATCTTTAGAAACAGCTCCCTTTAACATCATTACTTCAGCTCAATTTGCACATACATACACAGAAGCAAGGCACACCAAGCTTCTACCCTGATCTGGGCTGAAACCCAGCATTAGACTTAATCCCTGTGTTGTTACTGAACATGAGACTGAGCTGGTGCATGGACCACCAAAGGATTTACTACCTTGTAGTCAATTATATTAACAGCAGATGTACTTAAGCATAAATTTCAAAGTCTGACATATGCAGATACACAGGTATGATACAGAACTGCACACAGATCTAGAAAACAATCTTAACTACTTGGAATTAAAAAAATATTTGCAGATTTTTTTTTTTGTTTTCTTTCTCGAAAGCTTTACCTTCTCAAGCCATTGGTATTTCAGCTCCTGGGTTTAAAACAAATTTGTATCTTCATCACAGCAGAGGGGAACCATCTGGAAATTATAATCCAAGCACAGTGCTGAAGTCACAAACCTCAGTCTTAAGAAACTGACCGTCACACTGGTTTGGGCTGTTTTCTTGGGGTTTGGTTATTTTTTATCACTTGAGCAGGAGGTAGATTTGTTTGTTTGTTTGGGGGAGGGTAGGGTTGTTGTTTTTGGGATGTCCTTTCTTTTTGGGTGGTGTGTGGGTTTTTTGGTGGGTTTGGGTTTTTTGGGGTTTTTGGTTTGTTTGTTTTTTGGTTTTTGGGTTTTTTTGGTTGGTTTTTGTTGTTGTCGTTGTTGGGTTTTGTTGGGTTTTTTTGTTGTTGCTTGGTTTGGTTTTGCTGTTTTTTTAAGGAGACAGAGAAAGGGGACAATTCTACCTTCATGATGGTGCTAGTAACACCAAGATTGCGGGTTTGATCCTCCCTATCGGCCTCACTTAAAAGCTGGACTGATGATCCTTGTGGATCCCTTTCAACTTGGAATATTCTGTGATTCTGCAAATAAGCAGCGATGAGCAAAGCAGCTATGCCAGCAGTAGGTGAGAGAGCAGGTGCTGTAAGATCTACCAGGGTAAAGATTTCCAGACTTAGCTAAGACAGCCAGCAAGGTGCCATGCTGTTCTTTCTGCTCTAGAAACAGAGGACGCCACAGCCCAGAGCAAACGCTAGAAAACAACGAGCTCTACAGAGGGAAAAAAAAAAGAAAAAAAGAAAAGAAAAAAA